>JAOXNO010000005.1:14067853-14078408 GCA_028565335.1 Limnodromus scolopaceus
GACCGCCTGCAATGTAAAACCAAGTGCATTTTAAAAAAAAAAAAAAAAAAAGAGAGAGAGAGAGAGAAAATACCGAAACGAGCTACATTTGGAGATGCACCAATTGGATTAAGAGATTGTGGGTTGGGGAGGCTGCAGCCTGGCCTGCGGTCTGCGCCGCGCCGCCCTCCCTCACCACCAGAAAAAGCCTTATCCGGGGATGCAGCGGGGGTGCGGGGGGGGGGGCAGCAACCACAGCCCCCCCCAACGGCGGTACAGAGCCCCCGGGGGCTGGGGGGCAGCGTCCCAGCCCCACGCAGAGCAGCGCTGGTGCCCCAGGAGAGAAGAGTGATTTTTCAAGGAGGCTGTTTGACCTGTTTTCCCGCTGCCTGCCAGGGGGGCCAGGCTGGGATCCACCCGGTGGAGCTGCCTCTGGGTGCCTGAGCTTCCCTGGGGCTCTGTGCGTCGCTCTGGGGCTGTGTCCCTTGCTCTGGGGGGGGGGGGGTGCTCTAGACATCACTCCAGGGGCTCTGTATGTGGCTCCAGGACCTGCTCCGGGGGGTTCTGCACAATGCTCTGGGGCTCCGTACACAGCTCTGGGGGGTTCCGTGCCTTGCTGTGGGGCTGTGTACGTGGTTCCAGGACCTCTGTGCTCCGAGTCCATGCGCGCTGCTCCGTGGGGCTCCGTATGCTGCTCCAGGGGGTTCCGTGCGTTGCTGTGGGGCTGTGTACGTGGATCTCCAGGACCTCCGTGCGTTGCTCCGAGTCCATGCACGCTGCTCCGGGGAGCTCTGTACGCCGCTCCAGGGCTCCGGGGCTCCATATGCAGCTCCAGGGAGTTCCGTTTGTTGTTGTGGGGCTGTGTACATCGCTCCAGGAGCACTGTGTGTTGCTCTGGGGCTCTGTACGCAGCTCCAGGACCTCTCTGTACGTTGGTCTGGGGCTGTGTACGCTGTTCCGGGGGGCTCTGTACGTTGCTCCAGGGGCTCTGTGCATTGCTCCGGGGCTTTTACACAGCTCCAGGGAGCTCTGTTTGTTGCCGTGGGGCTGTATCAATCCAGGAGCTCTGTGCATAGCTCTGGGGCTCTGTATGCAGCTCCAGGACCTCTGTGGTCCTGGACCCCATGTACATCGCTCCAGGACCTCTGTGCGTAGCTCTGGGGCTCTGTACGCAGCTCCAGGGGGCTCTGCACAGTGCTCTGGGGTTCCCTACACAGCCCCAGGGGGTTCCATGCATTGCCAGGGGTTCCATGAATTGCTGTGGGGCTGTGTACATCACCCCAGGACCAATGTGCGTTACTGTGGGGCTCTGTACACAGCTCCAGGACCTCTGTACGTTGGATCTGGGACTGTGTACATTGCTCCAGGACCTCTGTGCGTAGCTCTGGGGCTCTGTATGCAGCTCCAGGACCTCTGTGCGTAGCTCTGGGGCTCTGTATGCAGCTCCTGGACCTCTGTACATTGGGTCTGGGACCCAATATACATCGCTCCAGGACCTCTGTGCGTAGTTCTGGGGCTCTGTACGCAGCTCCAGCACCTCTGTACATTGCTCTGAGTCCATGAGTGCTGCTCCGGGGGCCTCTGCACAGTGCTCTGGGGTTCCCTACACAGCCCCAGGGGGTTCCATGCATTGCCAGGGGTTCCATGAATTGCTGTGGGGCTGTGTACATCGCTCCAGGACCTCTGTGTGTAGCTCTGGGGCTCTGTACACTAATCTAGGACCTCTGTGCATTGCTCTGAGTCCGTGCACGCTGCTCCAGGGGGCTCTGTACGCAGCTCCAGGAGCTCTGTGCGTAGCTCTGGGGCTCTGTTCGCAGCTCCAAGGGTTCTGTGCATTTCTACACAGCTCCTGGGGGTTCCATGCGTTGCTCTGGGGCTGTGTGCATCACCCCAGGACCTCTGTGTGTTACTGTGGGGCTCTGTACACAGCTCCAGGACCTCTGTACATTGGATCTGGGACTGTGTACATTGCTCCAGGACCTCTGTGCGTAGCTCTGGGGCTCTGTATGCAGCTCCAGGACCTCTGTGCATTGCTCTGGGGCTGTGTACATCGCTCCAGGGGGGCTCTGTACGCTGCTCCGGGGGTTCTGCACATTCTTCTGGGGCTCCTTACACAGCTCCAGGGGGTTCCGTGCATTGCTGTGGGGCTGCGTCCGCTGTTCCAGGGGCTCTGCGCGTTGCTGTCATCTTGCAGCTTCGCTTAAAAAAAATACTTGGCTTAAAAAAATACTGCTGCTGCCGAAGCTGCTGCCCCCTCCCGTCCGGCCGCACGCTGCCCGCAGCAGCCAGGCTGCATCACTGCCACGTCGCAGCCTCCGTCAGCATCTCCGCGACGGCTCCTCACTGCCTGTGTCTCCGGACACACCAGCATCAGCCAGGGCCCAGCAGGCCCAGCACCGATGGCCTTTTGCTCCTGCGACGCCTGGGCGGCCCCCGCGGGGACCCTCGTCACCCGGGTGCGGGGCAGGCGCTGCCCACCCTCACCAGCAGCCGGGGACAGGCACCATCCCTGCCTGCCACCGAGAAGTTGGGTCCCTGCACCCCGGCAGGCACGGCGCTGCCGCGGGCGATCTCCTGCTGTACATAGATCCTTTCAGGGTGATTTTTAGCATTTTCATTGATAAAAACGGGGGTTTTGGTTTTGTTTGTTTGTTTTTTGTTTTTTGTTTTTTTTTTTTAAAGACTCTACTTTTGGAATGTGGTTTCTCATTTTTACAACTGCCTTTTAATTATTTGTAATATTGGTCAGTTCTGTCTCACTCTGTAAATAGCGGTGCGGGGCGTTTCCCGCGGGGCCGGGGGCTGAGCCAAGGGCTTTGCAAAGGCAACGGGGAAAATCTGAGGCGGGGGGGGGGGTGGCTCCCGTGCCACTGAGGCCCCCGTGCAGCCTCTGTCCCTGTCCTCCCCCCACGCCACCTTCCAGCCCTAGGTTCTTCGGGCAAAGCCACGCTTGTCCCTGCCCTGTCCTCCTGCCTCCTCTCGCCAGGTCGCATGAAGGGCACCTTCTGCCCCGACGACGGGCCCCCCTGCCCACCCACCCTGTCCTGCACCCCTGTTCCACGCCTGCTTGTCCTGTGATGAATAAAGGCCCTGCAAACCCCTCACCCACACCCTCAGTGCTGCCTTCCCGTGCTGCGGTGGGGGGACCGTGATGTTTGTCCTGTCTGGGGAACCGGTGCTGCTGCGGAGGGGAGTGTGGGGTGGTTGGGGCACCCGTGGGTGGGGAGATGCATCTAGATCCTGTCCCTCTGTCCCCGCCATCCTGCCAGCTGCCCAGCCCACACACGGTGTCCCGTCCTCTCCTCACCCACCTGTCTCTCCCTGACACCATCCCCATGTGCTGACCCCAACTGTGCCACCAGGGCTCCTTGTCATCGCCTGTGGGTCCTCCATGACCTCACTGCCAGGGCTGTCACCTCACACCAAGCTCCTCTTGTCCTTGTGATGCTGGTGTTTCTCATGCCTGCCCTATCCCATCCCATCCTGCCCAGCAGCTCACCCCTGCCCAGCCTGCACATGGACACCACATCCCCCTTCCCGTCACTGCCCATGGCTTCTTGCCCTTGTGCCCCACATCACCTGCAGGTCCCAGCCTCCCTCAGGCTCACTACATTAAACTGTCCCTCCCCGCGGTCCTCCATCGCCCACCATGACCCACCCTTCCTTCTTTTGCTCCTCCATGTTCCATCCCTTTCATCCTTGCTCTTTGATCCCCTATGTCCTATCCTTCCTTCTTGTTATCCTCTGTCCTCAATCACATTCCTTTCTTCCTTCATGTGCTCTGCCACTGCCCACAATGTCCCATCCCTCTATATTTTGCTCTCGTTGCCCACCTGACCCAACCCAGCCCTCCTTCCTGTGCTTCTCTGTCACTCACCCATCCCATTCCTCCTTCCCATGCTCCATCACCCACCATATCACATCCCTTTTCCTTTGTACTTCCATCATTCATGTCCCACCTGTCCTGCCTTTTGCTGCTCCTCTGTTGTCAACCCATCCCATCCCTCCTTTCTTTGCTGGACCCAGTTTCTGTGCTGTCCCAACCACTGGGTCCCATCCTTCCTTTCTGTGCTCCTGCATTAGCCACCATGTCCTGTCCCTCCTTCCTGTGCTCCTGCATGCTCCTGCTTCCTCCATCACGTCCTGTTCCTTCTTGTGCTCCACCATCACCTCGCATCCCTCCATGTTCTCTTCCACCACTTTCACATACCATCCCTCCTTCCACACTCCTTTCAGAGTGTGCTGTCATCCACTGTCTCATCCCTCCCTGCCATGCCACTCTCCTTCATTACCTATCATGTCCCCTCCTGCTGTCTTATGCTCCTGCATCCTGCGTTAGGTCTTATCCCTCCTTATTGTTCTCTTCTGTCACCCACCACCTCCTATCCCTTCTTCCTGTGCTCCTCCATTACCCTTCATATCTCACCTTCCTGTCTTCCTGTCACATTTGCATCCCATCACTCTCACCTGCTCCTCCTTCATCCACCACATCCTATTCCTTGTTATCCTCATCCACCTCCCACCATCCCCTTCCCTTCCTTCTCCACCTCAACCCGATCCCATCCATCCTCATTCTGCTTTGCCTCCAGTTTCTCTCTTTTCATATTCCTCCTGTCAACATCTCACCATCCCTTCTCATCCTCCATCAGCTCCCACCATCACTCTGTCCTCCTCTATATCTTACCATCTTCTTATCCCTCCTTATCCTCCATTAGCTCCCACCATTGCCTCAATCCGTTTCAACCGCCTCCACTTCTCCCTATCTTTCTTGATCCTCTTCCACTTCCTATCTCCTCATCCCTCCATCCTTCTCCACTTTCCACATTCCAATATCCCTCCAGCTGCCAACATCATCCAATCCTCCACCCCAACATTTCCAATCCCCACTTTAGTTTCCCACCATCTCCTCATCCATCCTCCTCCATTGCCCTCCAGTCTTCTTCTTCTACCTCCTAAATGTCTGTCCATCCCTCCTGTCCTCCTCATCTACCTCTTGCTGTCTTTTCATCCCTCCTCTTCTTCCTTCATCTCCATCTCCTGCTCCCTCATTGTCTCCACCACCTGCCATCTCATCTCTCCTTGTTTTCCTCTTCCATTTTGCCCACCACCTTCATCCTCTTCCACCTCCCACTGTCCCCCATCCTTCCCTATGCCCCAACACTGCCCACTATTTGCCTATTCTTCCTCATCATCCACTTCCCACCATCTGCCCAGTCTTCCTTCTCCTCCAACCTCTCTTTTCCTCTTCATTGTCCTTTGTTTTCCACTGTCACTCTCATAATTGCCCTCCACTTTCCACCATCTCCCATACCTTCTCCCTCATCCTCCTTCTCATACCTCTTCTTCCTCCACCTCAGTCTCTCTATCCTTCTTGTGAACCTCAACCTCGTTGTTCCCCATCCTTTTTTGTGCTGTTTCCCTCTTGCCCTGTCTCTCCTCACACTCAGCCTCTGGCTATCTCACCACCCCTTGTCAATTCACCTCCCGCAGTCTCCCTGTTTCTCCTTATGCTCCTCCACCTCTCCCCCTCTCCCCATCCCTCTTTATCCTCAAAGTGTCCCACCTACCTCACAGATTTCTTCTCCACCCTTTCCTGACCCTCCAACCATCCTGCCTTACTTCACACCTTCCTCTCTCATTGTCCTTTCATTCTCCTTTACCTCCCAACTCCATCCTGACCTCTCATCCTCTGCCAGCCTGACCTCTCCCATTCACCTTCACCTCCATCCTCCCTGCCTTTTTTACCTCCCAGCACATCTGACTCCTGCTGTTATTTTCTCCTTCTCTTCCTTCTTCCCCTGCCTTATATCCCATCCCTTACCAGCCCAGCAAAGCCACCACCAGCAGAGACATCCCTGATGCAAGCAGGAAGGGCCCTTAGTGTTGTGGATGGGATGTGGGGCTAGGTTAGATGGACAACCAGCCTTCCACCCCATCCCCACTACTTAAGGTGCTTTCACAGTAGAGGTAATGGCCACAGCTTGCAGGCAGGGACACTCATGTTGGACATCAGGAAACACTTCTCCCTAGGGCTGGTGCAGCTGGAACCAGTGACTGGGGAGCAGGAAGATCTCTGCCCTTGGACGGTTTCACAACTCAGCTAGATAAAGTCACCAATGTCCTGATTTAGCACTAGCAATAATTATTTTGGAACATGGAGCTCGAGCAGAGCCCCCTGATATCCCTTCAAACTTGCCTTTGGGGGACTTCTCTGAGCAGTGGAGGATTTCCAAGAGGGGCAAGAAAGGCCAGACATGGGCTTGAATGCAGTGCTTGGGATGCTGCAGAACAGGAGGAACTATCCCTGCCACTTGCAACTGCTCTATGGTGCTCAAGCAAGAGCACCCCATGCTGCTCAAGCAGGACCATCCCATGCTGCTCAAGCAGGACCATCCCATGCTGCCTCAGCCAGACAACCCCACACTGCTCAAGCAGGCCACCATATGCATCTTTAGCAGGATCACATCAGCCTGCTTGAACAGGACCATCCCACGCTGCTTGAGCAGGACCACGCCATGCTACTCCAGGAGGACCATTCCATGTTGCTCAAGCAGAACCACTCCAGGTTGCTTGGGCAGGACCACCTTAATGCTGCTCCAGCAGCAACATCCCATGCTGCTTGAGCAGGATGTTTCCAGGCTGCTTGAGCAGGATCATCCAATGTAGCTTGAGCAGAACATTCCCCTGTTGCTCCAGCAGGACCACCCCGTGTAGCTTGAGCAGGACCACTCCAGGCTGTTCAAGCAGGATCATCCCAGGCTGCTTGAGTACCATGGGCAAGGCCAAAGTGGCTTCCTGAAAGACTGCCAGATACCAGCCAATGAGCTATCCCTGAGATGACCCCTCAGCCCCAGGGACCTTTGCATCATCCTTGTTTTCCTTACCTCGGGCTGGGCCATGCAGGCACATGGCCACCCCCTTCCAACGACTTTATGGCTGCAGTAGGGCACAAGGCTGCTGGCACTGCTGCCAAGGGGAGGGACCGGTCTCCCCTCCATCCCGGGGGAGCCCCATACCCTGAGAGACCTGCACACAGGGCCTGCTCAGAGCATCCCACATCACTCACGCACAAGGGCCAACCAGCCTCATTTGACCGCAGACTTTGCCTTGATGTCCCAGCCATCCCACGGAAGGGACTTTGCCCTTTCCAAGGTGACGCATCTGAGGGACCGTCCCACGGCGATACGGGCAGGGACAGGGCAGCCAGTGTCTTGAAGGGACGGGGGTGACATTTGCAAAGCATTCCTGTCCACATGCCTTCCTGGCTGGGAAATCTGGGGGAGGGTGGAGGGAATTTGCTACCTGTGTTAGAAACTAGCTGAATTTATGTGTCTCCCCAAGCTGGATTTCTTATTCCAACTGTTCAAACTGTTGTATATTGTACCGGGATTTTTACATTGAATTATTGTAGAAAACAAAAATTTAAACCAAGTCTGTTAAAAAATAAACATTAAAAATCTCTACGAAAAAAAATAAATAAAAGCTGTCTCCAAGTCCTCTTCTTACAAATGTGTCAGAGCGGTGATGTGTCTCCAGCGGTGGCTCTCCTGTTCCCAGCCCTGCCTGTCCCCTGCCTGCCACAGCCCCTGGGGACACCGACTATGGTGAAGATGTGTCTCCTGTGGTTTTGTGATGTCCTGGATGATGAAGGAAACAGCCCCCATCTCACAGCATCTGCCTGACTGCGGAGAGCCTGAATCCCCACTGTGAGACAGCATGGGTGGTTGTCAGTGGCCCCCTTGTGTCCCCAAAAGTTGTGTCCCCACCACAGGGCAGGGCACAGTGAAGGCCATGGGTGAGCAATGCCTGGAGCCCAGTTTTGGGGTCCTGCATACTGAAGACATGGCTGGGAGTGGGACAAGCTGCTGCCTGTCCCCACCGAGCCTGGAGGCAGCTCCCAGATGAGTCACCCACTGCCCTTCACCCTGGCCCGTGGTGCTGCGAGGTCCAACGGGTTTTCACAGCGAATGGAAGGCCTGAGCAGCTCCGAGGGTTTGGTGCTGGGGATACATGAGACCACACCACCCTCTGGTGTCAGCCCTGACCTCAGCACCATGCTCCAGCCATGTCCCTCTGCTCCCAGGTCTGCCTGGCTACCAGCACATCCTTGCACCATCCCAAATCCTGCTCACTCGAAGCAAGCCTCATCCAACTTCCAGCACAGGGGCATCCCCACACGGTGTGGGGCAGGACATGGCCATGCCAGAAGGAAGCCAAGCAAGAGCAAAGCAGACCCGCTTTGCTGGGTGCTGTCATCAGCCCTCATGGTGTCACCAAGCCCCGGTGCAGTCCTGCCACCTCCAAGCTGTGTGACTGTGGGACATGGTCCTGTGCCCACATGCAACTTCTCACCCTTGCCTGGGCTTCATGTCTGAGCGAGGTAGTGGGGTGCAGGGCTGGGCAACAGCTTCAGCCCCCCCATACAGGCAGATAATGGCTTTATTGCTGTTGGGGACCGGAGAAGCATCCTGGTGCAGCTCAACCCCTGGCTGCTCCAGGCTCTGGGCAGGGCGGGAGCAGATGGTGCCAGGGGACAGTGTGGGGACGCCTGTGCCCAGACCCGATGGTTGGGATGAGACCCAGCATGGCCAGCCCATGTGCTGCACCATGAGACTGGGCTGCAGTGAATTCATGCCTGGATCCTGCATCACTGGCACCTGCATTGCTACCACCTCAGACACTGCATTGCTGCCACCACACTGCATCGCTGTCACCTCAGACCCTGCAATGCTGCCACCTCAGACCCTGCATTGCTGTCACCTCAGACACCGCACCGCTGCCACCTCAGACCCTGCATTGCTGTCACCTCAGACACCACACCTCTGCCACCACAGACCCTGCATTGCTGCCACCACAGAGCCTGCAATGCTGCCACCTCAGACACTGCACCGCTGCCACCTCAGACACTGCAATGCTGTCACCTCAGACCCTGCATTGCTGTCACCTCAGCCACTGCACCACTGCCACCACAGACCCTACATCTCTGCCACCTCAGACCCTCCATTGCTGTCACCTCAGCCACTGCACCACTGCCACTCCAGACCCTGCATCTCTTCCACCTCAGACCCTGCAATGCTGCCACCTCAGACCCCACATCACTGGCACCACGTGCCCTGCGTTGCTGACATTGTGGGCCCTGCTTTGCCAGCACCGCTGACCCCACATTTGCTGCCACTGCCGACCCCACAGAGCTGCCCCTGCGTACCCTGCACCGCTGGCGCTGAGAACTCCGCATTTGTGGCGCTGGGGACAGTGCACGGCTGGCACTGCGGGCCCTGGCACAGCAGACCTGCATGGCTGGCAGCTCAGCAGCAGAGGGCACGCCGCTGCCTCCTGCCCGTCCAGGCTGCCAGGGACTCTGCTACCTAAGGTGTAGGGCATGGCTGCTCCATGGGCTGCAGTCACCAAGCGCCCCAGAGTTCCAGCTATCTCTTACTGCTCAATAAAACAGGGACAAAAGACAACAGCTTCATTTGTGGCTATGCAAGGACACTCTCTGATGCCAGGAGACAGCTGTGAAGCCACATGGGGAAGCCAGTTATTAAACCCCGACCTCCTCTAATGTGCTGCTGCTGAAGGCACCATCTCTCCTATGCTTTGTTTTCCTTCCTCTGCAGCCCGGGCCCCTGGCAAATCTCTTACCGACCTACACCCTTCTTCCAGAATGAAAATAGCAGCAGCCGGCAGAGCCCAAGTAAACAAATGAGCCGCTGTGAGAGGAAAGTGCATCTTTATAAGGTTAATTGGCCCCATCTAGGAGACAGACAGGCATTTTCTTGTGGCTAGGTCGCTCAAAAAGCTCAGGCAAACAGCACTAACATGTCTCCGGGGTTTGATTTATAACCCTGATTGCGTTACCAGCTCATCTACATGTAAAATGATTATGAATATATTGTCTGTGCTCTGCAGAGGGCTAAATCACCAGGCTCCGATATTCATCAGCTACCCTTTGAAGCTTAAAACAGCCTGAAATTCAGAGGTCTCTCTCCCAGTGACAGCAGCAGCAGGAAGGAAACAGCTCGGGCTTGATCCTTGTGTTCAGCCCAACCCGCCCTGTTTTAACACCCCGATACCCCGGTAGCTGGGAGCAGGCGGCCGGAGGGGAGGGAGGCTGCTTGGGCCACAGGGCTGTGGAGCCGGGATGTGCTGGAACCCAGAGCTGCGTGGTATCGAGCGGTTACATTTACAAACAAAGGAGCTGATAACTCCCAGCAGGACCAAAAGGCTGTTATCACGGTGCTGATTAAAATTTCCTCTGCAGCCAATGCAGAGGAGGAATGTCATCAGTGGGGAGATGTGTGCGATCTGGTGTTTAACCCCCTTGCTGCAACGTGCTGATTCATTCAGCCCAAGTGAAGGGCTGCCCAGCCTGGCCATGAGCTGAAAATTAGCGTAAAAAAAAAACCAAAAACCAGCAGGAAGATCCACAGCCTGGATCCTCCCACCACATCTCCTCTGGCTCACCTTGGCCTCCCTGTTCCCAGGATGCTGCTCTGGGGATCCCCACTGCTTGAGTCCACACCGTGCCACCACGCATGGGAGAAGGGGGATGCCAGCGGTGTGGCACAAGAGTGAC
>JAOXNO010000005.1:14096945-14109369 GCA_028565335.1 Limnodromus scolopaceus
AACCTGGTCTGGTGGGAGGTGTCCCTGCCCAGGGCAGGGGGTTGAAACTGGATGATCTTTAAGGTCCCTTCCAACCCAAACCATTCTATGATTCCTTCGCATCATACTGTGCTCTGGGAACAAGCTGCTGGTGGAGCAGGAGCTGTGTCTCCCACGCACAGAACTTGCATCCCATGCCTCTCATGCAGCAGCCTTGTCCCATGCTTAAGAGGAATTTTGGGCTCTGAGAATGTTTTAGTTTGAATGACATCAGAGATGATTTAGGGTGGACATTCCCATAGTCCCCATCTCTGCTCTACTGGAGGCTTTCTGCATTTCCCCACGGTGCAAATTCTTCCTGTGATGTTGCATCATCTGGGAAAGGATCCTTTTCCTCTTCTGACACCTTTTTCAAACTGGGAATCCATGTTTTCTTAAGGGTGCTTTCCAGAAGCTAAAATGAGGAGTTTTTTTCCTGCATTAAGCAAAGCTGCTCTGTGGGCTACCGCTGCCTCTCTGCCAGTCGGGGAATGAAACCTGGTGGCTTTGAGGTGGTTTGCTTTGCTCTGAAAACTTGCCTTCCAGGTGCCCCACACCCCAGCTGTGCTTGGTCACTTTGGGTTAATGCTTTTATTTGAGGGTGATGTGGTCACAGGAGAGACTTAAATGATCTTCAGCCCCTTTAGTCTTCACTGGGAGCATTTACAGGGGCCAGATAGGCTTTGGCTTTTGTGCTCCAGTTTGCTTTGGTCTGTGATTTTTCTGTTTCTGACTGGATCTGCAGATGGTCTGGCAGATCTTGAAAACTTATAACACATCACTTGCTCAGCTTCATTTCGTCATTTTCTTTCATACACCACCTTCTCTTAGCGGTTTTATAACCCTCGTAAACCACAATTATCCTCGGCAATTACCTTGAAAACCATAATTCCCCGCTGATGCAGCCTGCGCTTCCTGCTGCTCCGTGCAAATGCTGAGGCAGTGTTGCACGGAGAAGCTGTATTCAACCGTTACTCACACAGGTTATGCAAATAATTTTCATTTAGAAAGGGTGAAAGAGAGAAACCAAACAGCTTTGCTCATTGGGTTTTGGGTCAGCTTTTCTTAGTCCTTTTGGGTGCTCTGGGAAGCGTGCGTCCCCTTGGCCACCAAGCTGTAGCAGGTTAAGAAGATACCGCCCTTCCCCACTGCTTGTTATCCTACAGCTGAGACGGGCAATGTGACACTCGCTGGGTTATGTGATGGGTGGTTGAAGCAGACCAGTGCTTTGAAAAGTCCTGTTGTCAGCCCCGATGCTTGGCAGAGCACAGTAACTTCTTACCCTGCTTTGGTGCAGGACCAGGAGTCCATCTGGACACAGGTTCCCTCTCCTAGACTGCTGCTCCTCATCCTTGACTGCTTCGCAGGGAACTCAACACTTGAGTGAGTGTGGCTCTAAAGAAATGCTTCCATGCTCCTACAAAGCTCTTTCCCTACTGCACAGTGTACGTACAACACTCAATTTTTTGCTAACCTACGTGGTCCCTCTTACAGGGAAGCTTGACCCTGGTTTAGCTCCACGGGCACCCGGTGCGCAGCTCTGCACTCCAAGGTCAAACTCCCAGCTGAGCAGGCAGTTGGTCTGTGAGCCTCCTGCAAGAGTGGTTGTGCCACGGTGGTGACAAGTGTTGAGGTTTTTCCCATCTGAAGTTTTCTTCTTCCCTCACCCAGCATGGCTTCTCCGTGTGATGGTTTCTTGCCAAAACACTGGTAGGACCACCAGAGGCGTGTGCTGCAGGGCTTGTGTGCATGACGGTGCCTTGTGTGCATTCAGGAGCAGAGAGGCTGTTCCTTTAACTGCTGGCAGAAGGGAGCAGTGTGATAAATGCTCTGCAGAGCCTCTGCTTCCTCTAATACATTGACAGGGACCTATTTTGTGCGAATCTTAGCGCTACCGTCCTGCACACTGCTGTGGTGATGGTCTCTGATGCCCTTGGGCTATCTGATCCTGGCAATGAATGGCTGCAGGCAGCTAGAAGGCCATCGTCTTTACATGAAACCTGACTTTTTCAACAAAGCACCAATTTCCAGGGGAAAGCCAGCCTCAGAAGGTCCACAGTTGTGCATCTGTGTGTTTAGTTTAAAGGACCTGCATTTACTTAGTCAATGGGTGGTTCAACTGAGACCATATGGCCAAAAAATGCCTTTCTCCAGCTAAGTGTGCGCTCAACATGCAGTATGTAAAACACGGGCTTCCCGAGTGCTAAAAAACTCATACACGTTCCCGCTGTGACTCAGATGATAGTGTAAAATTTTGGATTAGTAGTTGCTAAATGCAGGACTCGGTTTGAGGGAGATGAGGAAAACGTCAGGCTCAAACTGCCTTTCGCCGTGTATTTCATCTGATGATGGATCTGGGAAGTTTGGGGAGCTGAAAATTGGTTTTTCCTTTCCGAAGATGGCCTGCTGTTAGATCAAAGATTGCACACTAGCAATCACAGCAGTGCTGCTGCCAACTATTGTCATCACCCATTCTTAAAAGAAAAAAAGATATATTTGGGGGATGTTGGATTCTGCAGGCCTTGGGCTGTACACTGTAGGCATGGAGATGAGCACTGTAGTAATATTTTAGGAAGCATGATTTTTTTCTGACTTTATTTTTATTTCTTTTTCAATTTAATTTGGACAAGCAAGCCCATGTGAGAGGTTCGGGTCTCACAGCTCTTGCTTTTATCCGCTGGGTGCCGAAGGGAAGATGCCACTCGCAGAACTTTGCTGCCAGGAATTTACAGGCTCGCTTTTGACGCACAGAGAGCTTGGTAGCGTGCGAGTGGACATGCCTTTAAATGCCCTGTCTGAAAAACATAAATCTCGTGGCTTTTGTGCCAGAGAAGAGGACAGAGCAACCTCTGAGTGCTGCTGCAGCCCACTGAGTGTAGCTGTGGGCACTCCGGACTATTTTCAGGAGCAATTTGCCTGCTCTTGAGAGACTGCTCAGAGGCCTTTGCTGGAGATGCGGTGAAAGGAGGGGTCTTGTCCTGTAGAAGCGTGGATGTGACTCATTTCCCATTAAGCACAAGATCGTCTGAAAATCTGAAGCCTGAGGTTTCCCTTGCTGATGCTTGTAGAGCTCTTTTGCAGTCAAGTGAACGAATGGAAAGGACTTTGAAAGCCCTCTGAAAAATCCTTGCAAGAAGTTTTAACTTCTCTTTGACTTTGCTCTGTGTTTCTCCTGCAGTGCCCTGTGTGTGCCGGCTTTGAGGACAAGCCTGGGTATATTCCCTGCCCTCAATTTCCCTCCTGAAGCCCTGTGAGAAGGAGGAGCTGGTGTATTTGAGATGCACGTTTTGTGTGTGGGGAGAGCAGGGACGTCCGAGCGGTGCCTTGCACCCGGGTGGCTCGAGGCAGGTCCATGTCCCTCACAGGTACCGCATGTGGGTGGCAGCCCCGAGGTGGGGTGCAGGGCTGCTCACCCCAGAAGCTGCAGTTTGGTGTGGCCTTGGCTGCTGGGCCTGTGTAGGGTGCTCAGTGCAGCCTTTTACGTGGGCTCTGTCTCCATCCCACCATCAGCCCATCTTGCGGCAGCAGCGGCTGCCCCAGCCTGAAGCAAATCAGCGCCTGCGAAACCCCCTTAGCTTGTGTTGCAAAGCAGAGCCTTCCTCTCCCTTCTCGGGTAGGTATTACACCATGGGTTTGATGGCACCTGGAACAAACGTGGTTTCTGCTGTGTCCTTGGCAGAGTCTGCTGCCAGCCAAAGCAGCACTTCACCTCCATCCGAGCCCCCAAATAGCACACACGGCCAGGGGCTGCCTGCCTCCTCTCTGCCCCACATGGGAAGCCTTCCAGATGGGACAGCCTGTGCTAGTCTTTCCTCCTAACGTGTTTCTCTCTTAATAAAGGTTGGAATTAGATCCCACGCTGCAGCAGAGCACAAACAGGGTTGGAATGAGATGATCATTAAGGTCCCTTCCAACCTGAACCATTCTGTGATTTTATGTTCCTCCTCCCTGCCCTGTTCTGCAGGTTTATGCTGGGCTGGGGGCTGGGTTGCCCACAGCATCCAGCAGACCCCGGTGCAGAGATCTTTAGGTGAGGGATGAATGGGCTGGGATGCTCCAGCTTGCATTTGAGAAACATTATAATTGTCTTTAAGAGATATTTCCTAACAAGGCTCATCACCAAGGGGCAGAGCTGCACACACAGTGGTACTGCACGCCTGGACCCATGCAGGTTTGTTCAGCGCTAGCTGAAAGAAGTTGCCACGCTTGTGGTGTAGAAGCACCAAGGAAAACCTCTGCACGGTGGGGGAAGGCTCTCATCGTGCAGCCAGATGTGACAGAAGCAGATGCTCTATCTTTAAGCCAGACCAGTTACAGCTGCTCAGTCCAGCACTGAAATCAGCTCTTGGATCTTTGGTCCTCAAGGAGTAAAATCAAAAGGAAACCCTGTGATTTCCTGGTTTCTCTTTAGTAGCTGAGACCCTGTCTAACAGTTTCATGTGTCATTTAGCTTGAAGTGATGCTCTTGGTTATGACAGGGAAGGGAGAGGAAGCTGCTCAGATGCCAGGGCTTGCCCTGGGCAGTGGTTCTCATTCTCATGTTTTATTTTCTCTTGGCGTTCTTGTTTCTCTCCTCTCTGTACTTACAAGGGGCCAAACTTGCATGAAGGACCAACAGGGATTCCCCTTTTGGGAGCTGCTGCGGGGAAGATAGACTGCCTTGTGCACACCAGTGCGGGTATCAATGGACCCGATGGCTGCAGAGCGCTGTGGAAGTCAGAAGTATAACTAGGTATCAAGAGGAATAAATCAAGTTTGAAAGGAGCAGATCCATGAGTAGCTTTTAAATGGGATGGTCCAAGTGTACCCACCAGTTTGGACATCCCTGTCCTACACGAGGCAGGAGGCACAGAGCTTCTATCAGTGGGGCTTTCCCAACTCTTACACTGTTTCCACGAGGACTGCATCTGCCATCAGAACATGTGGCTGCTGTTGTGGTGACATGGAACGGCCCTTCCTAGGAATTACATGAGAAATTAGGGTGTGTCTTAATGCATTTTTACATCACAGCAGCCCTCCTCCTGTTTGTGTTGCTGGGGGAAGGGGGAGCAGTGGTTAGTTTTAGCTAGAATTCAGTACATATTTTTTGTGTGCTCTGGACTGTTTGAGATGTTGAAGAAGTGAGGTTTGTGTTCCCAAGTTAGAGCCTGGCTGCAGTCCTAAGGGAGGACACGTCATGGAGGTGCTTCCTGGCTTCTCCCCAGCACCGGTGTTGTTTTTCATTTGGCTGTGCATACTCAATGGGACACTTTTCCAGGGGGACTATCAGCTGAGAGTGGTACCCCTGTTCTTTTACGGATCACTAATGTTTTGGTGCTGGCTGCCTTGGGGAGAGACTTGGGAAAGTGTCCTCCCTCCTTCCTGGGTGTGGGAGACTGCTGCTCTGCTGAGCGTGAAGCCATTTCACGTTCTTTGTTGATCTCCTGATCTGTTGGGAGTGCCACCTTATTTGCATGGCTGAAGCATTGCATCACATTAAAATCAGCTGGTTTTTACTTTGGTAGCAAACCATTTCCCTGGGGATGTGACATTCCTGTTCCATTTCTGGGTGTAGCTCTTGGCTCTTCCTCCTATTGCTGTGTCTGATGGCAAGGTCCCACTGAACTGGCACCTGGGCTGCAGGATCCCAGAGGTGGTTCATAGAGGACCATGGAGAGAATAATGCAGAGCAGGCATGGCACTGAACAACTATACACAGGTATATTTATATATGACCTTGGAAAAACACGACAGCCTTTGGCATCCCATCCCAGTCCATCAGATGGTAGGTATTTAAGGGCTGGGTGTTGCTGCACGATGACTTTGGCCAATATTTCACACAGACATGTCTGCAGGCATAAGTGCATGTGAGTGAGGGTGCCACACCATAAGCCCTGGGTTGCTCTCAAGCTTCTGTGCTCTTAGCTTTGATTCTGTTGGATCCTTTTTGCCTGATTCCACTCTGAAAGTACCATGTCTTTCCACTGCATGCATTCCATTGCTTTCAGATGTAGTGATCTACGCAGGGATGGGGACTTTGGTCTAAGTTTTCCTACTTTTGGAGAACTTTAGTCCAGGAATGGATTTCTGGGGTTTAGTTACTCTGTGCTTGGAAGGGCGGGTGAGGACATTTGTTGTCCAGAGCAGTAAGTACCTCTGAACTTGCAGTGTCAACTGTTGCCTTGCAATGCTTGTACTGTAACAAATACTACCTTGCTTTTCCAGGGAAGGGAACGAACCTGGGGATTCTGCGAAAATCACGTACAGCGAGTTGCTGCACAAGGTCTGTCAGTTCGCCAACGTCCTCCGCAGCCAAGGTACGGGGCTGAAGCAATAGTAGCATTGGATACTAGGAAGGGTTTTGGAGATTGGGTTCATTTTTTTTTGCACGGTTGCAGTCTGTTGAGTAACTCTGTGCAAAATGCTTCACTTCTCTCCCTGCTTCTACAGTTGTAAAGCAGGGGTGGGTGCAGATTTGCTCTGCAGGAAACTGTTGGAAATTCATCTCTGGCTCTGTCTGCGGAAGTTAATCAATGCTTGTCATGTCAGCTCTACAAGGAAGAAATCTGTGCTCAAAAGTTCCTGCTCTGGGGTTTTCCAGTAGCAGTTGTTAAATTTCTGCCTACTTCAAGGGCTGTGTCTGATGAGAACACGGAGCTTTCATTGCAGTCATCTTACAAGAGCCATAGGATTTGAAAGGCAAAACCCAAGGCTGGTTCAACCCTAACTCCAGCTGAAGCTTTATTGTGTGCATATCAATGTTGATTTTAAAAGCATCGATTTCTTTCTATATCCTGTTCTTTTGACACATGACGTGATCATTTTGACAAACACCAGGTTCATTTTCCCTCCTCAGGTGTGAAAAAAGGAGACCGAATTTCCATCTACATGCCAATGATCCTGGAGTTGGTTGTAGCCATGCTGGCCTGTGCCAGGATTGGAGCTCTGCACTCCATTGTGGTAGGAACAAGCCCTTTGTGTTGCTTTTGGTTCTGAGCTATTGGGAGGGAGCAGCTCTTGGGTTTTGCAGAGTGGTGGGGAGAAGCTGGAAAGATGGGTGCTGACCATGAGATGGATGGAAACTGAACTAAGGTGCTATTTCCTAGCCCTCTTCTGTATTAACTGTAGAGTGAGCTCCTTTAGCTCTTTCCATCAGTGTCAGGTGGTGTCATTTACCATGGGTGAACTGCAAAGTTGCTGCAGGGTGTGTTTTGGGGTGTGGTTTTTTGGTGTTCTCACTGACGTGGTTGTGTGATCTCTGTCAGTTTGCAGGTTTCTCGGCAGACTCTCTCTGTGAGCGGATTCTGGACTGCGGCTGTTCTCTCCTCATCACGGCAGGTAAAACTGTTGCCTGTCTTGAAGGTCTTTATTTTAAAAGCCAAATGCACTTGGAATTAGAAGAGGAGGAGCTTTAGCTGAGCGGCCGCAAGGAGGATGTGCTGCTTGTAGCTGTGCTTGAGTACTGTTTTCCACTTTGAACCTACAGTGAAGCATCTGAGCAGCCCGCCCACTTTGTCCTGTAAAGCATGATGTCACCAGCTGCTAATAACATGCTCCCAAACGCTTCTCATCTGTGTTCCCCTTCAAAATCAGCCAGATGTTTGCAAGATGTATCATTTGTGAGGCAGTCCTAATAGGAGAATTCCCTCCCTTCCCAGTTTCAAGGAAATATCTGTTGCAACTACTGCCTTGTAAAGTAAGGGATCAAGAGAGGGGTAGTGTTTGCATGTGAACCCATTACATTTCCCCATCTATTTTTTCCAGTAGTGAAAAAAATAGTGGTTTTATTAATAGGTCCATGGTATGGAAGGGACCCGCTAAACTTTGCAATCTGTGTTCTGACGGTGTTGGATTGTTCCTCACAGAATATTCCCAAGAGATTTGTAGGGTCAAATTGGAACCTCTCCCAGGGAAGGAATTTCACCATTTCTCTTGGCATCTGTTTCTCTAGGCTAAAAGGGCGTATGAGGAAACCTTTCCCATCGGCTGCCTGTCTGCTTTCCCTCACTCCGCTGCACAAGCTCTGCTCTGCCCTCCTGAAGCTGCTTGTTGCTTCCAGCTGTCCCAGGCTGCGCTGGCTTTGAAGCCCCTCTAATGTTGTCTTTACCATTTTGCAGATGCCTTTTATCGAGGAGACAAGCTGGTCAACTTGAAGCAGATTGCGGATGAAGCCCTCCAGAAATGTAAAGACAAGTAAGTTGGAATTCTCTTGTCAGGGCATTGCTGCCAGAATCTGCACGGGCAGAGATGGAAGTGGAAGTTTTTGTAGGTGGGCAGACTCCATGGCAGGTCAGACCCGAGCTGTGCTACGCTCATGAGCCTTTCAGAAGTAATACGTGCTTTGACTCGCTCGTCTTAAAAATATTTTAACTTTCCTCTTGTCTGTTCTGAGCTGAAGGCCCACGGTTTGGATGGGAGGATTTCCTGTAGACACTGATCCGCCATCGTTCTCCCAGTTCTGCAGCAACAGCTCTTGGAGTGGGAGGGAATAATGCTCTGCCCTTACCACTTGTGAACAGTTGGACACGGTGCCGTGGGGCACGTTGAGATGAGGCTTAAGTCTTGCTCCAAAGCCACTAATTCAACAATAATGAAGTAAACCAGCAATGACTCAAGTTTGGGAAATGGCTGTGTAAACAGGAACAGGCACTGCAGTTGACATGCACCAACATGAGCATAGGATCAGGCCTGACTGTGCACAAGTATGTGGTGAAGCTGCTTCATTTTTTTTAAGCATCTTCACTGCGATACTGTAAACCATAAAGAGATAGACAGATTTATCCTCAGAGTTTACAGAAAAGGGAATAATCATGATGAAATGACTCTGCCGAGCTTACAGACACAATGTCTGCGTAGCTTGTATGAGACTGACTCTGGTCTTGTGAGTTGGATCAAACATGACAGTTTAGGGCGGATAGTCTGCATGTTAGAAAGTCAAACCCTTTAAAAGCGTTTACAACTCTAAAACTTGAAAAAATAAGTTTATATATCTATAAAAGTAGGTACTTGGGAGAAGCTGGGAATTGACTGATGGAGACAGTGTCTTGTTCCTCTAACAGGGCTGAAGGGGGATGAGGTCCTGTTGTTTGCATTATAGGTGGGCTCTGTTGGCCCTCAGGGGACAAACGCCCACTCTTCTCTGTGATGTATAATCTGGCTTTGAAAGATTTTCCTCTTTCTGAATCAGTTGGTCATGGCTAGGGCTGGGAGCAGCCACCTAACATCTGCTGGGTGCTGTGGGAGGTCTTGTTTGTGGTCACAGGTGGCAAAATTTGGCATTTGTAAGGAACGTCCCCAGCAGTGGCATGTGAGAGATGCTTCTGGGCTCCCCTCTTCCCCCGTAGGAATCGCGCCTGATAAATCCCCAGTGAGCTGCGCACAGACCTTTCCTGTTCCCCCAGCTCTGTTCCTGTGGCTGGTGTCCCTTGGCAGTTCATGGTGTGCCTGGAGTTTGCATGGTGGCACACGCTCCAGCTCAACAGAAGCAGCTGGGGGCCCTGCTCTGCCTCCAGGGCTGCCTGTGAAGCCCACGAAGGGCGGTCTTCGTCTGAACAGCTGGATCTGACAGCTCCTGCCTTTTACAGGGGCTCCCTTCTGAAAAAGTGCATCGTGGTGAAGCACCTGGGGAGGGAAGAGGTAGCCGTGGATGGGACGTGCAGCAAGTCTCCCCCTCTGAAAAGGCTGTGCCAGGACGTACAGGTATGCTCCTGGGGGGATGAGAGGGAGAATTTTATTGCCATGGGCCTGAGCCCAGCAAATCAATCAGTGCAAAACCACTGCGGTACTTCCCTGGATGCTCCTGTTCCGGTTTTCTCCCATCCTTGCTGTTGTTGCATTGCGAGTGGTCTGAAAGAAAGGGTTCCTTTGCCTTACCAAGATCCTCTCCCTCCTGCTTCCTTTTGCACCATCGCCAGCTGCCAGCCCACAGGACCCCTGAGAGCACAGCGGGGTACGTCTTCCAAAACCACTAGGACAAGGACAAGCTGCCCATTTTCCTCCACCTAATGAAGGACTTTTCCTTCCTAACCCATATCTATCTCTCCTTTTGTGCAAGGAGCAATGTTCTCCTGCACTGTAGCTGTGACAGTGGAAGCAGGAGAGGAAAACCAGGATATTTGTGCTTGTGGCATGGGTTCAGCACAGTCCCCCGACGTGACAACAATTGTACGCTGTGCCTAGTGTGGTCTCTGTGTAGCTGGCACAGTGTGTCAGCTGTCGAGGGCTGGGGCTTTCCCTTCCAACTGAAACTAGATGAAAGGATGTGGGCCAGAGGCATGTGGCAAAACTGGGGTGGAAGGAGGAGAAGGTGTGGTGGAGCCACAGCTGCCTGCTGAGCTCCTGAGGCTGGTGTGCAGGCTGCTGTGCCCGGCAGGTGCCCGTTGCCTTCACCTGTTAAAGGGCAGGTTGCTTTCAACTATGGAACAGCTTCTTCTCTTGCAATGGTGGCTTCTGTCCCTGTGTGTTTGGTGATCATTTGCGTTGGGTTCCGGACTGAGCTCTGGAACAAGAGGTCCAGCAGATTCTGTATCTTTGAGTTAATTTTGAGTTAGTTTCCTTATTGACCTGTGTTAATTTTATTGGGTTGTTGCTCAGTGTTTGCCAGCCTGGCTGTGTTACGTTGGCTTCCTCTGCCCCATCTCTAGGGAGGGCAGAGTTGCTGCCAAGGGCTGGAAAAACTGGAGCAGACGAGCCTTTCTGTGTGAGGTTTCCCTGGTTGGGAGGCGACAGAGAAGCCTGTCCCCAAGGGGTTTGCTGATGGTGAGGTGAGGTTCTTGTGCAGAAGAGGAGGAGGAGGCTGGAGGGGACTCTCTTACCCTTTGGCTCTTGCTGCTCTACTTGTTCAGACACTTTATTAAAGACTTTTTTCCCTTGTGAGTGCATCTTTACCGTGCTGTTGGCTTGTGTAACGCTGTCGGAGCAGGCTCTGTGCCAGCTCTGTGCTTCTATACCCAGCTGGCCATGTGTGTGGGGTGGCCTCTGTGACCTGCCGTGGAGGCAGCGGGTACCCAGGGAAGGCGATGGAAACAGGCAAGCATTTGCTCAGAGGGCATCTCCTGGCCTGGCCCCAATTCCAAGCGCTCTCCAGCCTGCTGGGATGGTTTCCCAGCATCCGGGCCTGTGGGCTTCCAGCTCCTTGCCTGCAAAGCCCGGTGTGGATCCTCCCCTTCTCGACTTTCACACCCTCTTTGTGGATTTTTAACAGGAAAAAAAGACTGAGAGCTCACAGAGACTCCATCCCAAGGTATTTACACACAGCACTGCCTTCCTCCTCATGGCACCTCCCCTCCGCTTCCCTCTCCAGCGCTCCACCTTCCTAACCGCTCCGGCTCTGCACGGCCACACGTGCCTTCCTAACCGGGTTACCAGCTGCATGTTAGCAATAGATGCCACTCGCCGCTTGGCCAGCGCTGCCCGTGGTTCGGGGACGGACGCAGTGCCACCAACTTCGCTGCCGGAAGCAAATCCGCATCCGTAAAACCCCCTGAGTGCACGTCAGCGTGCCGACGGGGGGAAATGCGGAACCACGGGGATGCGCTGCCGGAGTTGGGATGGCGGTTCAATCTCTCTTCCTTTTAAAAGCAGCTCTCGCGACGCCCTTCCCTTTGCGGTGAGGCTGGCAGGGGCCGCCTGCAGCTTCCTGGCTGTGGCAGCGTGCCACGGGCGGCAAAACCAGAGCTCCAGACCCAATACGGGGACTCTGCCTGCCCCAATCCAAGAAGCCACGGCCTCAGGACCCCGTGAGAGGGCAGGCCTGGCTTTGGGGGCCTTGTGCTGTGCTGTGGGTCTGACCTCCTCTGTTGGGCAGTAGAAATTGGGTGCTAAAATGGGGTGATCCTTGAAGGAGGGATGCAAGAAAGCAACTGTTGGATGGGCTGGTGTTGAGCCTGCCTTGGGCTTTGTTGATGTGGTGCCTTGCTAGGAGCTTGCTGGTGGGACAGACTTGTGGAAACTGGTTCCCCAGGTAAAGCCAGGAGCCCTGGGGATCCATGACCCTGGTTATGCTGGGCTGTCAAGCAGCTGATGTCCCCTGCGCCACATTTGCAGGAGCTGCGTGCTGGGCCATGGGGTTCTGGTGCCTCCAGATGGCACATGAACATCTTTAAGGCCACAGAGAGTCACTGTGTGACCCTGTGACTGCTCTCTGTGCCTCCAGACCCCCCAGCTGAGGGAGCTGTGGGGACTTTGTGCAGGCTGTGCCTGCCCAATGGGCTCTGCCTCTGGAAGGAGGAGATATGTCCCAGCTGGGAGCTGCCAGGCCCTGGGTCAGGGTGCCTGGCTTCGCAGAGATGTGGAAATGCGCTTAGGATGGGGAGCTTTGCCCGCTCAGCTGCTCCCATTCTCATAGAGTCGTCTAAGTTGATATAATTATCTAAGTTGGAAGGGACCTTTCAGATCATCTAGTCCAACCATCAACCTAACACTGACG
>JAOXNO010000005.1:14133114-14148895 GCA_028565335.1 Limnodromus scolopaceus
GTCTCCCTGGAGCCTTCTCTTCTCCAGGCTGAACAACCCCAGCTCTCTCAGTCTGTCTTCACAGGAGAGGTGCTCCATTCCTCTGATCATCTTCGTGGCCCTCTGCTGGACCCATTCCAACAGGTCCATATCAGGGATCAATAATTTTATGATTTTATTGGGGTAGATCTTGTTGGGGTAGAAACACTCCTGATGTGAGTGAGGATGTTTCCCTGCCTGCTGTGGTACCAGTGACCTTCCCACTGGTGTGGACCTGGGGATTGGTGTCCTCTTGGGGATGTGAGCAGGAGAAAGGCCCAAGACCCTGTGACTGCTCAGCTGGAGGGCTGAAACAACACCCCAGCTCCAGTTGATGCTGTCCAAGTAATTTGAAATTATCCCACCAAGCCTGAAAGCCAGTCCCAAGGAGCTGGGCCACCTCGGTCCTGCTCTGCCTCGCCTGCCTTAGAGTGTCTTGGTGTTTACACCATGGAGAACTTGTAACCTGGACCCTGGTTTACTGTACACTGCAAACTGCAGGCCCCCAGCATCATTCCTGAGGCAGCTGGGAGCCAAAAGCAATGGAAAACATCTTCATGGTAGCTACTCGGCACCTTCTCGTGCCATGAACTGCATCATCTCTTGTCTTGACGGGAGCTGAAATTCGCCCTTCGCAGGCAGGGGAGGGCAGAGGAACTGCAAGCCTGGATTTGGAAATCAAAGAACCCAAACTGAGCCAATATTGGCGATGTCTTCATGTTTCCCATTTCTTCATCATCTTCATTGCCCACATCCCTTTGCTGCACAGCACCGACAGGACTTGGAGAAGGAGGTGTTGGGGGTACCTCGATGCAGCACCCACCGCAGTTGTCCCCCCGTTGTTCCCAGAGAGGTTGTTGTCCCCGGGGGGATGTCCCTGGCCGTGTGCCATGCCGCGGGAGGGAGGCGCTCCCAGGTCCTCAGCCGTCTCTGGGACGCCCCGCGGCGTAATGCAAGCTGATATTTCCCTCCCTCTTTAGGGAGGAAAACAACCCCTCTGTGTGGTTGTGCTCGCTTTGCCTCGGTCCAGCAGGAGATAGGGTTGCTCTTGGCGCTCTTTTCGGGCAGATCCAGGGCTGGGGGCCATTCTGGGCCTCTTCAGTCGAGTACATCTGCTAAATCTCAGATTTCAGAGCAGTTCCATATACTTGCGGGACGTTCATTTCCCAGCAATGGGGCTCGACGTGGCAGTGTGACAAATCGAGGGGGTTATTTCTGCAGGGACGTGTCTGTGTTAGGAAACAGATGAAATTTGTTTATGTGTAAATAAATCCAAACCAAACCAGGTCCTTCCTACCTTTTTTGTTTAAATATACAAAGGAACTATCGGTCCTAACTCGCTTTGCTCTTACAATACGTGTAGTAAGATCAAACAACCCGAACACAGTGTGCCAGTAAGGTACCATCAACACAACAGCACAACTAGAAAAAGGATTTGTTGTCATCACAAGGCACTCATTTGTGTGCCTCCTGGAGTAATATAATTATTTAAGGATTTTCACAGCACATTGGTGATATAACTGTGAGGCTCCAACCAAAGCAGCGGGGCTGGGCTCCGTGTGAGACCTGCGCCACGAATGTTTGAAGTCGTCGGTCGCTGGTGACGAGAGGGTTGTGCGACGCTTGTGCGCAGCCAGCACGACAAGGGCTGAACGCCAGCCTCACGTCTGCACCTTCGTTTGGACTAACGAACATTTTTCACTAACACGGCTTTAGGGGTGGAACGAGTAAATCCACGTGTGGTGCTCGGATCCCGCAACCGCAAAACTGGGAAATTGTGAATTGTTGGGTTGGCTCCATCGTGCTGCCCTGCAGATACTCATCTTTTCTGTCTGCTCTGCCGGCAGGGATTAGCTGGGACATGTCCTCGCGTCAGGGAATGAGGGAGGGAAGGGGCTGGTCTCTAACCCAACCTCCTGCTCACAGGAGCACGAGATCAGAGTGGTTGTGGCTTTACTCAGCCAAGCCTTGAAAACCTCCCAGGATGGAGACCTCCCCGTCTCCTTGGTGACCTGTCCCTGGGCTGTGTGACCTGTCCCTGGGCTCTGTGACCTGTCCCCGGGCTCTATGATGTGTCACTGGACCGCCCAGGGAGAAGTCAGGGTCCTTTCCTCGCTTGGCCACTGACTTGCTGATGACTTTGGGCAAGCACTTCATCCTGGATCCTGTCCGTGCAGGAGACCTCTAACCTGCAGAGAAGCTGTGGATGGGTTAAGACTGTATATAGACATATAGACATAGTGTGTATAGACATATACACGCATATATTAACCAAGAGCATGACAACTGAGGAGGGTGCTGTGCTCACACGGGTGCTGCTTATGCCCTCACCCTGGGGCAGCAAGGGAAAGCCCCAGGCAGGGGCACCCCACAGCGGGATGCATAAAGAGGGGGTGAAAACGGAGCCTCCAGCCCTGGGACGTGCCTGACTGTGGAGGAGAGGTTCCTCCAGCCTGTGGAGGAGAGGTTCCTCCAGCAAGCACTGGGCAATGCCTGTTGTTACAGGTGGTTGCCCTCCACAGATGGATCGTCTGGTGGCCACCATCACTGGTGGCCAGGCCAAGCCAAGAGATGACCTGCTTTTTTATCACCAGCACCAGGAGTTGCTCAGGTCGTTGCAAGCCTCTTACCTCTGCTTTTAGAGATCTACCTCTGAAATAAAGCTCTGTGATTATAGCTCTCTAATGCACCCAGCTTGTCTCTTCTCTGGGCTCAGGAGTCCTACTCTTTTTCCCTCTCTGTCATCCCTTTGATGGGTAACCGTGGATCCACCCCTTAATTAATACAGATCCAGGCTGTGAATTGGATCTGGTGATCCAGTCTTGTCTTGCTGGAAAACTGCCCTGTGCTGGGAGCCTGCTCAGAGCCCACCACGGGACAAGGGCTGTTTTTGCCCACGAGGGATGGAAGTGAGGAACAAAGTCCAGGAGCTTTGCTGACTATGCAGAAGGACAGAGTTTACTCAAACAGAAGCATTTCTCCTCTCGATCCTCAGCCCTGGAAGGGTCCTGAGTCTGCCCTCTTCTCTGTTTGCTCTGAGAATCTGAGAAAGGGCATAAAACCCTTGAGTTTCTAAGCAAAATGTTGCATAAAAGCCAGTCCGGTTTCATCACAAAAAGTTGGGAAAAGGTACTGCCCTGTCCTTGGGAGTTCCTGGAATGAATGCACCATGCCAGACTGGGAAAAAGTCTTTTTATAGAGAGCTGTGACTTGCCTTTTCTTTCTGTTTTCCAAATTCAGTCTGGAGAATGAGGTCTTTTCAAAGTAATCCACTTGCCTGAGGAGGATTTGTACATGCAAATAGCCCATAATCTCTGGTAGAGCGTAAGAGAGCTGCAATGCAGCTCAGAGAAGGTTAAATGATAAAAAAATATGGCAGACATGGTAAGTATTTGGCATGTTACATGCAACAAAAGATGAACAACAGCAACTGGGACATTATCTTTATTTGCTAAAAATAGAGTCCCACAAAGTTTAAAGAAAAGCACTTTATACTTGTAAACCTCTCCTCTGGCTGTTCAAGAGCCTTCAAAGATGAGCTTTGTGGCTTTGGGATGTCGCGTCCCCTTTCAAAGGCTGCCCAGGGCTCAGACAATTGAAACTCAATACAACATCAGCCACAAGGCTGGGGGTGGGGGGGACAATAAATAGTTCTGACATGGCCCTGCTTTTTCTCCCTCATCAGAGAGTGACATGCAAACGGGGGGATTTGCAGCAGGTACATCCCCCACGCAGCCACGTCCTGCACCCGGGATGCCCACGGCACAGCCCAAGGTTCCCCAGCTGTGTGGGGCAGAGGAAGTCCGGCACCGAGGGCACCAGTGGAACCACCAGAAAGCGAGGAGGTGGCTTGCCCACGATGCTGCCGAGTTATGCACGGGTATCTGATACACTGCAGCTGACGGGCCGGTCGCGGAGCTGGGTTCCTGGCTGCCCCTTTGTGCCTTCAAAGCATCGCTCATCAGCCCCAGGCGGGCACACTCCCTTCCCCTGGTACCCTGTAACGGGGGCAACAAAAAATCCATCCTTTGCTCTTCCAGCCACGAAGAGACCAACTTAGCCAAAGTCGGAGGTTTGGGCCAGCTATGTTGTATCTCAGGATACTTGTGCATTGATGCAGAAACGCGTTTTGGCAATAAGAGTGGTGCTGAAGCCATTAACTGGCCCCCGCGAGCGAGCGGAGGGGATGATGTGATGTTCGGCACCAGCCAAAGAAAGGGAGAACAATAGGGGTATTTTTGTGGAAGGGAGTTCAGAGGGCTCCCCGGGAAGCCAAACCTCTCGCTGGCCCGTCACGCACAAGAAAAACAAGGCAGAGCTCTTGCGCCCTGGCTTCTCTGTCGTATAAATACCAGCTTCAGCCAGGGCATGAAAGAAATCTATTGTCTCTAAGGACGTATTTCCATGCAAAATGCTCTGGCGAGGCCAGCAATCTTAAACCCCCCACACGTGTGCCTATTGTTTGAAGTGCAGAACAATTGAAGGGTGCTCTCATGGGCTAAAGATAGAAAGGCAGCTGGTGCTGTCCTTTTTCCCTGTAACTGAGAATAAAACAATGCCCAAGTATTGTCTGCATTGCTGGAGCGATGACATTGGACTCTCTGCCAAGAGAGCATCTAAAAGATCAATGAAACCCGGGTTATTTATAAACGGGTAGTGTCATTTCTTCCCCCAAAGTAATTTCACTTCCTTAGCTTTTCCACCAGGCCTTTCTGCGCCGTGAAGCGGCCGTGGAGCGAGGTATAAATAGCAGTGAGCCAGGCTGCGGGAGAGGCAGCGGGACCGGCTGGTGGAAAACGAAGCTGCTGCTCTGGACCTGCCTTTGGCTGCATCTTCGCGTCCCTGTCCTGTGCCCAAGCTTATCATAGAACCATAGAATGGTTTGGGTTGGAAGGGATCTTAAAGACTATCTAGTTCCAACCCCCTCCCAACACCTCCCACCAGACCAGGTTGCTCAAAGCCCCATCCAGCCTGGCCTTTACTTCTGCTTCTGGAGCACTGAGGTGGGCACCAGCCATGGATGCTCCATGGGGGAGAGCTGACCCCTGCATCCCTGCAGGTGCATTCCCAGCAGCCACCCTGACCATGCCTGGACCCAGCAGTTGGTCCTCCACAACCAGAGTCCCACCAACACCAGGACTTGCTTCCCAGAGGAGCTTTTATGGAGGTTTATTTCACCCACCAGCCAACAAACAGGAGGTAGCACAGGTTCTGTGCATGTGTCCAGCTCAGCTGCCGTGCTGGGATGGTCAAGGTAACCCTTGAGCCCAAACACCATGGGGCAGAGCCTTGCTCAGGGACAGGGGACGTCTTGTAGGGGAAAGCTGCTGTCTGCAAGATGGCATCCCACCAGGGCATAACCAGGCTAGACTGGAACTGGAAGAGTTCTAGTCTAGAGAGAACTAGAGACTGGAAATCAGACATTTGCTGATGTCTGATGGGCCATAGTGATGTGGGAAGGTGTCCTGCTGTGATGTGAGGACATGCAGGAATATTGCTCCCTCCTAGGTGAGAGCCAGTTTTGAGGAAGGTCCAAACCTACCAAGTCCCATGAGGAACTCCCACGCTTGTTGCCACTCCATCTTAAACAGTCGTCCTTTGCCATGAGATAAACTGAGCTCAATCTAGTGTGAGGCTTGATGACCGAGCGCAGTGGGGAGGACAAGCCAAGCAGTGCTGAGTAGGTCAACAGGCCAGGAGAGCAGAGCCATGGCCTTCACCAAGCCAACGTAGCAACTGCTAAAGCCAAGCAGTGCATCCCAGCCCAGTGAGACCACTTCCATCAACTTATCTCCTCAAGGCCCTAGCCTAGTTTCCAATGGAGCAAAGGAGAAGGTGCATGAAGAATGGAGGGAGCAGGGGGCCACGATGGGATTATCCCATGGACTGATGCGCTGCGAGTGGCTGGTTGTGTGGGCTCACTGTGTGGGCAGGACACCACTCTCCCAGATCTTAAAGCAGATGAAAACTGATGCAAAACCAGAACAGCTTGGGCACTGCAGGGACAGATCCTGCATGTGGACTGGCAGAACCACCTCCTGGCTCTGCTTCTGCTCCAGCTCTGCTTCTGCTCTGGCTTTGCATGTCCCTCACAGCCTCCAAGGCAGCTCTTGGCCATGATTTCCAACAGCTGCTGTCTGTCCTGGCAGGCCAGCTGCAATTAAGGTGCTATTAAGTATTCAAATGAACCGGGAAAGATTCTCTTTTCTCTCATTGTTTTGAAGTGTGTTGCCAAAACCTCAAGCATCTTCACTGAAGGCTCACGCATTCCTGTAACTTTTGCAGTGTTCCATGCAACTCTCATTCTTAAACAGATGCTTTATGGTGTCAGTCCCACTAGAGAAGAAAATCCCTAGAACCTCAAAGCTGGTAAATTCAAAGCCAACAAACAAAAACTGCAATTTTCCCATTCTCCGTGTGATCTCGCTGTCTCCATGCCTGTGTATGACCTTCCCAGCACCTTGTTTGCTAACTTTGGCCACTAACTTCTCACTTCATGTCTCTTCCAGGTCTCTTTCTCAATCTGATATTCATTTTGGAGACTCCTTGAATGCAGCGTAAGCATGGTGGCCAGAGGCTCAGCCACCAGCGTGTCCATGCTGCCCAAACCTTGTGGTAGCGAGCTGTGTCCTGCTGCATCACAGCACTTGTGGCACCAGCAGCTTCATGGATGAAGGTTCACAGAAGCTGCACCTCACTCCTGATCGAAGGACAGCCAGCTCAGGACAGGGGAACCAGCACTGTCCTTGGGGTGGGATGTTCTGGCAGCAGAATACTCCCGCTGGGAAGTGCCTGTGGAGCTGTGAGACGAGGGGATCCAGCACTCATCCTATCCCGAGCCCCACTGGGGCACCTGCCCTTTTGATCCTGCGGTGGGATCCTGCTGCCGAGGGGTCGCGTGGAAAGCTGTGCTGGGGTGGTGGCTGCGGTCTCTCTCGCCCTGGGAGGACAGGGCTGTGGGGTTTGCTTTGGAGGGAGCCTTGCACGGCCAGGCCAAGCCAAGCCAGAGGGACGCTGTCGGACTGGCAGCGCTGGCCTGTCACCTCCGCCTGTCTCGCTGCAAGCAGACATTCCCGCTCGATGGAAATATGCCTGAAATAGCCCCTCTGCAGATTGTCTTTATCTAATCAGCCGCCTTCGCGCTCCCCTCCAGTGCATTTCAGGGAGCTGATAGCGGCGATATGTTAAGTGTGGAAACCTCTAGCAAACTGCCCGACACGTCGAGTAATTCTCCTTCCTGCCCCTTATCAGAGCCTGCTAATGGGAAACATTCCTCCTGGGGGTCGGGGAGCAGCCGGGGGATTTCTCCGGAGAGGACGGCTGAGCCCCTGGCCTCCTCCTGGCCCTCCAGGGCTGGGTAGGAGCTGGTCTGACCACAAAATGGTCAGCGAAGGGGCAGCTCTGCTGTCTGGTGCTGGTGGTGTCCTGTCCCATGGGGGCACCATGTCCAGCCCTTGGGAGCATGGTTGAGGAGCCCCATCCTCTTCCATCGTATCATGGGACACCAACGTCAAGCACAGAGCTATGGGGGGAAGAACGGGGGTGTCTCAATGGTCATGGGAGATACTGAGGGTGGTCGTGCAGGGCTGGTGGGACATTTGGGCAGACTGTTTGCTCTTGGCAACAGTGACCTAAAGCAAACTTCCTTCTGCTCAGGCTAAAGCCATGGGGTCCTCATTATGCCCCCATGGGGGTTTTGTGGGAGGTCCATAGGAGCCCTCTGCAGCCACTGCCCCACTGAAGATGCCCCGTCACACCTGTCTGAGCAGGGTACACTCAGGCCTTGCCAGCAACATGAGGATGAGCTTCCTACCACCCTGAAAAACCTCATCACAAATGCCAACGCTGAAAATGCCCCAACCCAGCGGAAGTGCATGTCAGCAGCTGCTGGAGCCACCATTCCACATTTCTCCTTCTGTAGATCTGCTTGGCCTTTGATGGACCCTGCTGGAACCTCTTCAAAGCGGGAGAGAAACTAGGGCGAACAGAAGGAACTGCAGAAGGAATCTCCGAAAATAAAATTGCTTTAAAGATAAGGCAGGGGAGGGGGTGAGCAGAGCGTGGGGCGAGTACATGCCCTGAGAAGAATGTGTGAGGCTGGACCAGCTGGTAGGTCTGGGCAGAGAGCTCGTCCCACTGCTGGGGCACTCATGGCAAAGGTACTTGGCACCGGACCTGCCAAAGGGTCCTCTAGAGTGTGGGTGGAAACCTGGCTCTGAGCCCAGGACAGAGAGGCAGAAGACCACTAGGGTAACCTCAGAGGGACCTGTGGTCCGCCAGTGCCTGTGGCCATCTTGGCAAGTTTGAACACCTCTGTCACGCCATGGTCAAGAGGGATCTCAGGACTGGTGTCCCCCTGACGGTCTCCCCAGTGGAGCTGCAGCAGACACATCTGCGGAGTCCAGCTCTGCACCAGCTGCTGTCAAATCCTGGTGAGGACCTGAGCTTCTGAACACCATCCTGTGAGGGAGTGCCCACATGGGACATGGAGATGGGGGTTTTCACTCTGTTTTATTCTGATGTGCTCAAAGTCACCGTGTTCATGCTACAGGCTTCCCTCCATGGGAGCATTTTAATTCATGGGGCATTTAATTCATGGGGCATACTGGCACCGTGCAAAGCCCTTACATTACATCTTGCAGCCAGTGAAGGCAACATCAACCCATCCCTGAGCCCAGCCATCCTCTCTGCCGGGGCTCAAGCCACAGGGGACAAGTTTGGAGTCCTTCTTCATCCCATGAATCTCCTTGACTTCACTCCAGAGCAGGGTGGGAAGGCAGAGGACCTGCCTGCCAGAGGGATGTGGAGGAGATGGCACTGGGAACCCAGACTCACGGGGTGTAGCAGCAAACCATGCCTGTGCACTGGGTGGAGGGACTGGTCACAGCTGGGGCTTCAGCACAAATCCCCACCAGTGCCTGGCTTAGGATCAGGGCAGGTTCTGGAGCAGCTCCTGGTGCTTCTATTCTGGCCACGGCAGAGGCCGTGCCACGTCCAGCCTGGGCACAGCACTGAGCAGCTAATCCCTAATCACCCCGTGCCTCAGTTTCCCCTACTCTCAGGAGGATACAACAACCCCAAGTTACTTTGGGGTGCGAGGAGTACTGGATGGGGAATAGCAAAACCCTGCAGCCATGGGCTCTAGTTCTCCAGTATCACCTACTGGAGATTTGGAAATAACTGGGGTTATTTCTAATTTCTGTGTCCCCGGGACATGGCCACACGACTGGGGAGCCAACAGGCGGTTTGGCTCCAAGGCACCCCCTGGCTAAGGATGGGGGATGTGGCCATCCAGACCATCTCGGGGGGCCAGATGCTGCCTCTTCCTGCACGTCCGTGTGGGGGTCGTAAGTCACCCAGCTCTAGTTAGGCTGATTTCCAGCTCCGGAGGTGGCTGCAGCTCGTTTCACATAAGTCTGAGTTGAATCCAAGCAGCCCACGAGTGCTCCCACACTGGGCATGGAGTGGGCTTGTGTCCAGGAAGGAGCAGAGCGGTGCCGCAGGGAGAAGATGGGGTGCAAAAAAGCATCCAGCCCTCTTTTGCTTTATAAATGCACCAAAGCCAAGGCAAAGAGAGGGGCGAAGCACTGGGAGGGCAGGCATGAGGGTCCTTCAGGGTGGCAGCAACACAGCCAGCCCAGAGGGTAGAAACCTCACTGCATTTTGGATGCCAGCAACTAAAATGGCTTTTTCTTGAGCCTGGCACAAAAATCCCTGTGGCACGGGCCATGGGTCTGGCTGGCCCCCGTTGTGTTCCCATCGTGGGCGGCTGCCAGGATGGAGGTGTGCTCCGAACTGGGATCACCACATTGTACGCAGCGGCTTTGGGTGCTGCCTGAGTGAAAACAGTGTGTAGGAAACCCAGTGACCTCTCTGTTGAGAGATTTTGAATCTGGCCTCGCCGTGAGCCAAGCTCCCGCGCCGAGGTGAGTGAGCTCTGGGAGCAGGACCTGGGGGGTTACTGCTGGGCAGAGCTTGCCAAAGGTAGAGCCCACCTGCAGCAGCCAGGCAGAGAGTCCCCTGCCCCAGGGGACTGCCCTACAGCTCGGGCGAGCATTGGACCCCTCTGACAAAACTGCTGAGTTTCAGGCATATAACCAGAAAAGTAAATTCTGGTGTTTGTGGTGGCTGGTGTTAAATGGGCAGCGGCTGGTGTGCCTCGGGAAACGAGCCAAGCCCTTTGAGAAGAAGACAATGGGGTAGCAGAGACCGAACCCCAGTGTCCTTCCTCGGTCCCTGGCTCCCAGGCAGTCTGGATGGGGAGAGGCTGAACCAGGAGTTGAGCGAGAGGTTGGGATGCTCCAGCCCGGAAAGCCAGCGGCCACACGCATCCCACCAGGCAGCAGATCTCCTGGTGGGATGCAGGAAAGGAGCAGGAGGACTGATCGCTCAGGTGCAGGAGGAAACGGTGAAGCTCTCATTCCGCTGGAGCAGGCAGCGAGGGCAAGCCTGGAGAGCTGCGCTGCCTCCCCGAGCTGGAGTGTCTCACTCTGCCTTTGTACTCGCCTGACAATACAGGAATAAAAATAACCAGGCTGCCTTTGCAGAGAGATAAAAGCGAAGTTTGCCTTTTGTGTCTCTCCGGGCAGTGGGACAGCAGCACCAATGGAGCTGTGTGGACATGACACATGGGAATTTCTGACATATCTTTTCCCACTCTGACCTTGACAGACACAATAAAAAGGGGCTTTGCTGCACGCACACAGCCACTCAGTCCTATCACCAAGGTTAGTAATAAAGAGCATGGCTTGTGTGCACGCTTGTCCTCTGCTACTAACCCGCTTCACCTCTGCAGGGTGGATGTTCCTGGAGGACAGGGGCTGACGCTGGCGGTACACGGGAGGGTGGGACAGACCTGCACCGAGAGCATTTTTACTAAAGTCCGAGCGTTTTTGCCAAGTTGCTGGCTACCAGCCGTGGCCACGTTCGTGATCGCTGCGGCGTTTTGGAGCTCTGCTGTGTGATCCCGCGTTAGATGGATATTAGAAAGCACTCTCGTAAGAGCGCTTTTCCAACCAGCTGTCACGGTGGTCTTCTAGAAGAGGTCTTCCCAGGGGTAATACCTCCAGACTTGCTTTTATCATCCTGCAATACCGCTCTGCAGAACGGACCCGGGTCTCTGCAGAGGTTTTGTGCAGGGCATCAGGGCTCCAACAGGTCTGTAAAAGCTGGAACAGCTTTTAGCTGAGTTTATCAAGAAAAGGGGTGGTGTTGATGACCTCTGGTGACTCCTAAAATGCGAATGTGGATTTTAACACCAAAGCGATGCCGGCTCAGGCTCACCCAGCTGGGACTTGCAGTGAGGGGCTGATAGCAGCCGAAGGAAAAGCACTCAGTAATCGTCTTGTTATTATAGTAATTATTAGCTGGTATTGTTGTGTCTCCTCTCACTCTCTAAAATAAAAAGCAGGTGAGGGTGTTGCTCTTGGTTGGCAGCCCAGCAGCGGGTGCTTTCCCCATGCGCTCACTCCTTCTCCCTTCCCTCCTTCCAGCGTCCAGGTGTCTTTCACTCTTCCTTTGCTTCTGCCGGATCTTCCTCCAGCCGGGCAAGATGTCTATGCTGGACATGAGCGAGTTTGGGGAGGCTGCTGAGTACCTCCGGAAAAGCTACACAGAGCAGCTGAAGCTTCAGACAATCCCGTTTGATGGTAAGATCCCGAGGCACAGCCCCATGTGTGTGTCCCAAGCCAGCCCCTTGGCCATGGCTCTCTTTGGAGAACATCCTCGTCCCTTTCCCAGGACTGGTACCTGTGCTATCACGGGTGCTGCAGAATTGCCACCACCACCCTGGAGGACAGGAAGATCATAGGAGTAGGAAAAGCAGATTTTTGACTGTCCGCTTGTCTTCTGAGGTGCAGGAGAAGGTGGCCCTTCATCTCCCCCAACCCCGAGGGACAGGAGGGCTGAGGGAGATGGGCTGAAGGGCTGGTGGCAAAGCCTTCTCCAGCTCCGTTTAGTTTTGGAGCTGTACAGAGCTCACCCTGCAGCCCTCCCACTCTGTTCCAGCCACACCACTGTACCAGGGCTCACTGTGCTCGGGTTCCCAGGCCTGGCTCGAGCTCTGCCTTGCTCCTCTCGGCTCAGCAAACAAGGAGGGGTTTGCCTGCTCTCACCGTCCCTTTTTCCACGACGGTCTGAGTGCACGCACATGTGAAGCAGCAGAATTCTGTCAGACTAAAAGCTGATGCTGGCAAAGTACACAGCTGCCAAAAACAAAAAAGGCAAAGAAATCCCAGCTCCTATGACCAAGAGTACAGGAAGGAATAATCACTGTCCTTCCATGTTACCGGACTGCATTCATGTGGCTTTCGGTTGACAATTTCAGATGGTTTCCTATGTTTCAACCTGGTTTGTGTCTCGTCTCTTCTCCCTTCCCTTCCCTTCCCTTCCCTTCCCTTCCCTTCCTTTTATTATCTCAATGCTCTGCAGCAACAACATGGTTTCTGCTCTTTTTGGTCCACTACAATTGACTTTTGCTCACACAGCTAAGACACTTTGAGTCAGGTCTTCCTTAGCTATTCATTCATATGTAGTGATCAGCTTTGCATGGATGACTTGAGCTGTCCTAGCTTTTTCATTTCTTACTATTTTTTTATATATCTTGTAAAATAACTAATAGGCTCTGAGCTGACCACTGTAACTGGAGAGCAAGGTTTTGAATTTATAATGTATAGTTTTATGAAAATATTCAGCTTATTGCTTCCCAGAAATAAAAAATGAAACTGGAAGTTGGGAATTGCTAGTAAGAACATCGTTATGGCATTTTATACCAATGTACACTCACACCTTGATTGCTCTTCTCTTTTTGGGTCCCATTATTCCAAAGGATGTAGAAATGCGAAATTATGAAAAAAAGATATGAAAATGTCAGGACTTCTCCTGTAAATTTACTGATACACAGCCTGCCGGTGACAACAGTCGGATACATACCTCATTTAGAAAGCAGTTGTCACCGGCAGACTGTGTACCTCTATGGCGTCTGTTTGTTAAGTAATTGGATTGGTTCCATTGACGATTTGCTAAAATACAGAAGATGGCACCGAATACACCTCCAGTAAGTATGTGTAAATGCTAATGATTGTTTTAGGTCCTGTATATATTGCTTAGGACCAAAGTTAATCTCCTTTTCAAATTCTTGGCATACCATAATAAAACCTTTTACTCAGGTTTGAGATACAAACTGTAGAGACTACTCTTCCTGTTTTGCCCTCAGGTATGTCTTCATCTTTAATCTTACTCTAGATTCATCATTTTTCTTACTCTCTGTCAAAGTCATATATGTCAAAAAAGTGTATGTATAATCTTGCCATGAGACAACTCATTCCATTAAAGACAATCTGAGCTCTGAATCTTTAAGCTATAAAGGAATGAAACTTAATATATATTTTTATTCTGTCTTATTTATTCCTCAACGTCTCCCAAACCAAACATTTCCAACTATGACTTTTGTCTTACTTACCTTATACTTTCCCAGGATAAAAATGCATTCAGCAGAAACTTTTAACTTATTTTCCTAATGAACAAACAGCAAAAGGTTACTAAACCAGCCATTAATCTGTCGAACCTGCTATTATAATCAGGGACAATTCAGCCAATACAGTTGTTGATTCTGAGAGCTGTTCTCCTGTCCAGATCTAAATGCCTCTTGCCGGATGAGCTGGATAACTGTCAGTACTGAGAAGGAGCTTGATCCACTTGCCTAAATATAGGCTTCTAGTGTTATTTGTGGTGTCTGGGACATCTGCAGAAGGCCAGCAGGTATGATTCAGGGAGATCACCCTACGGACCAGCAGCCAGAGGCCAGACAGGATACCCTGAGGCATCTTTTCATGGAGTTGTTTACATTTAGGTAACTGATTCTTCCCTTAGCTCCCCACTGAACTGTGATAAAAGCTTAGACACCTTTCCACACAAATATCTTAAACTGTAGACAAAGATTTTTAGTGTGATTTGGGAGGCTGTAAGGTATTTTATACGCCCTGCACCTGGTGCTCCAGATGGCTGTGGTCCTCTGTAGGTTCTGTGTCAAGTCTGACAACCTTGTGCAGGTACTACGGATTTCTTACAGTGTTTCATATTGTACTACATACCTAGTTTTAACTACTGAATGAATTGGTTTAGTAAATTAGCATTCCATACCACATAAAGGATCTAATACTGCACCTGGTTTTTACTGGGCTATCTCGGATGTTTTGAAGGAAGATTAAAAAAAATGGACAATTCAGAGGTATGAATAAATCATTTCAATTCTACTTCAGTCTCAAATTTTTCACTTGTAGTGATTGTTTCATAAGCTGACGGGTGAGATTAATATATCTTCTGAGCGATAATGTAAAATGAGACAAGCTTCTTTTTTTAGTTCTTCTTTTCTTCCAGTAATTAATTCTTTCTTGTATGCATTGTACTCTGCCTGCATTCACCTTCATTTAGATTTGATGCTGGCCTGCTTACTACAGCTTTATTCAAATCCAACTGTGCTGGGTATCTTTCTTGTTATTTTACAGCAGAATCAATTTAAGCACATGTAAAATCTGCTGGAACACCTGCCACCCCCAACACCACCCACATGACAAAAATGTACTGCAGAAAGCTACAGTTCAGATGCTTTAGATAAACTGAATAGATATTTTTTACATTCCTTGGTACCCAAAATAGCAGAAAAGGATTCCCTGTTCAGCCTTCTATCTTTTTATCTGCTTCTCATTTCTAAAACTTTCTGGAGTTTCAATACAGAGTGATTAGCACCTTAAAAGTTCACATTTACCCTCACATTCTTAGAGCACTGAAGTATAGGGTGGAAGAAGCGGGGGAGGTAGGGAGTGGTTTGAGCTTGCCTCTGTTCTTCTGGTAAAATATTACACAGTCCGTTTATTCCATTGAGGAGGATGTTGCATCATAGCACTACTAACATGAGCGATGGGATAATGATGCATCCATACTGTATGAATATATTTTTGGATTTCTCAATGAACCATCTAAAGTGAAGGAGGATACAAAGGGGCAAATATCCCAGGATGGGTATTTCACTCCTATTTATTATAAGTTAATTTTTTTATTTAGGCTACTAAAATAGTGATTGTATTTATTAAGCTCTGCCAGTAGGGCTCTCTCTTGCATTATATTTGAATTCAATCAGGACATTTTCATTTTGTGTGTATAGTTTCCTTTTCTAGGCAATTTTAACCCTGAAATTTTAAATCACTAGTCCTAGTTATAGGATCTATTAGCAAAAGAATTCGATCACCTTCATATTCAGAGTTCTTAAAGGAAGATATTTCTAAGATATTTCCCTTTTAAGTGATTTTATTCCTGTTCACTGAAGAGGTGTATATGCAGTTAATGCCCAACACTAACTGCAATGTCACAAATTTAAATAGTCACTAGCTTAATGTATACTTCCAAGAAGTGGAAGAGATCCTTATGGTGCTCCAGATCCCACATCTATTCCAGGATAGACAGATACTACGTTGCTACAGTGAATCTGTGTTGGGATAAGACTCAGATACGTCGCTCCATGTCTTATGGTTTCTACTGGAAAGAAATCCAACCCAGTCCCCCATTCTGAACAATCAGGGATCAAGACCATACCCATAACAAAACCCAGACCTACCTTCAGTTTATACAGGCTGAGAGAGCTGGGGTTGTTCAGCCTGGAGAAGAGAAGGTTCTGGGGAGACTTCATTGCAGCCTTCCAGTATTTGAAGGGAGCCTAAAGGAGAGCTAGAAAGGGAGTCTTTGTCAGGAAGTGTAGTGACAGGACAAG
>JAOXNO010000005.1:14159418-14175292 GCA_028565335.1 Limnodromus scolopaceus
CCTTCTCAGGACTTCCTTGCTGGCTCCTCATGCCTTTGTACTCTTTTGCAGGTGCTGACAAAGCTGCCTACCTCATGGGGATCAGCTCAGCTGACCTCATCAAGGGGCTGCTCCATCCTCGTGTGAAAGTGGGCAATGAATACGTGACCAAAGGTCAGAACGTGGAACAGGTGAGTGTGCCGGGACACGGGCTCCCTGCTCACACTGGTATGTGGCTCCTCTGCAGGCAGGCCCACCACGTCATGTTCTCTGCACAGGGCAACCAGTGCTTCCATTCACTCTCTTGGGTTTAGGAGGAGACTCAGAGCAGCACGAGAAGATGTATCCACAGTTACTGGCTTTTAGCAGCTGGGGAAGTTGGTGCAGAGCTGGAAGATAACTTTGGATACTAACCGAGGTGGAGGGTTCAATTCAGTATCTCTGAAATGTGGGGTGGATCACAGCCAGAAGAGGTCCAGTTTCTATGGATCTGCTTCAGAGTATCCCATGAAGAGCTCAGCTCTGGAAAGTAGAAGACTCATCTAAATACTCATCTAAAACTCATCTAAACTAATCTCGTGGAAGACTCAAATGCACCAAAAATGTATCTTATCAGATTCCAACCACATCACAGTTAGGAACCCAAACCTGGCCTGAATAGTGCAAGCCAGTCCTCGAGTAAAATTCAAGAGGACTGTAGGAGCTGGTGTCTTATCCACAGTGAGCTGTAGGCTCCAGCCATGCACAAGGCTTCTGAAAATATCACTTGAGACTTAATCTGTATCCTAAGATCTTGGAGGCTAAGCCCAGCCAGGGACGCGTGAACACAGTTGTGAGCATGTGAAAACTAATCTTGGAGCCTGTCCTGTAACCATGAACTCCCTGGATCTGTCTGTCTGTCTTTTGTGTACCAAGAGGAGCTCTCTTCTTCGGCCTCTAGCCTCTACAAAAGCAGGGAGAAGCATAGAGCTCATGACCTGCTCTGATTTGCTTTGGCAGGTTGTCTACGCTGTGGGAGCCCTGGCTAAAGCCACCTATGATCGTATGTTCAAGTGGCTGGTGACTCGGATCAACAAGACCCTAGACACCAAGCTGGCCAGGCAGTTCTTCATTGGAGTACTGGACATTGCAGGCTTCGAGATCTTTGACGTGAGTTTCGCAGGTGCCCTACAATGGGTTTGGGGGAATGTTGTAGCTAGATCAGTCCCCTAGTATCTGACAGCTCTGTCTTCTCCAAGAAACTGCTGGCCTTGGTAAGAAAAAGAGCTGTTGTCTGAATTAATTTATCTGGAGTAAACAGGCAGCTCACAAGGACTGTTCTAACATTGCTGTGAGCACATCTCCAATGCTTCCTGGCTACCTGCTCTGGGAGCAATCCAGCTGAGCCTGGCAGAGATCACTCTTCACACCCAGACAAAGCAGAAGAGTGAATCCCTTCACCTCTGGAGCTTCTCCTTCTGACGCAGGTTTGTTTTGTTCTTGCAGTTCAACAGCTTTGAGCAGCTGTGCATCAACTTCACCAACGAGAAGCTGCAACAGTTCTTCAACCACCACATGTTTGTGCTGGAGCAAGAAGAATACAAGAAGGAAGGCATCGAATGGGTCTTCATTGACTTTGGCCTGGACCTGCAGGCTTGCATCGACTTGATTGAGAAGGTAAGGCATGAGTCAGGGCACAGGAATGGTACTTCTGGTAGGTGGCTTTTCTGCAACACTGGAATAGTGAGGGGTGCTCTGCTACCAGAAATGAAATTATTCCCTCCCCAGGCACTGACAAATGCCTAGATTTGTTTTTCCCACACTTACAGCTCAGAGCCTCCAGATCATTGAGTCCTTGTTGGCACAAATCTTGACTGTATGAAACCACAGAAGTTCTGTTCCTACCCACCAGTGAGCCACAAAACCTGGCGTGGCCTTTTCTTCCAGAGAACAGTGATCTCTGCCCCTTTTTTCCTACCCACTTTCTGCCCCTCAGTGCCCCTTACTTGAGTACTTGCTGATTCAGAGCAGCTGGTATAAAAGATTTCCACTCTTACATGGAGGAAACTCACCTTTTTTTTTTTTTTTTGAAAGGAGCAAACCTGTCAGAATACTGGAAAGGATTTCCCCTTCCCAACAATCTGATGGACCTGGGCAACCCTCCGTGTCTGGCAGGCCTGGCCAGTCCCACTCTGACTGGCTGGAGGTCAGATGTGGTCTGGAATACACCACTGATAGTTTGCCCCGTGGTCAATGTCTTGCAACATTTGCCTGAATGAGTTCTCCCAAGTCAATCCTTGTCTCACCTTGCTCAGTGGCACAGAGAATCCTCCATTCTGGGGTGGGACATGGCAGCACTGAGCTCAAACCTCTTTATACCACTTTCTCCCTGCAGCCACTGGGAATCCTGTCCATCCTCGAAGAGGAGTGCATGTTCCCGAAAGCTTCTGACATGTCGTTCAAAGCTAAGCTCTACGACAACCACCTTGGGAAGTCACCCAACTTCCAGAAGCCCCGGCCAGATAAAAAACGGAAATACGAGGCCCACTTTGAGCTGGTGCACTATGCTGGTGTGGTACGTCCCTTGTCAGCTCTTCCACGGCATCCCCACCTTCCCCCTTGCATGGGCTGTCCTTACCTTTGCCTCTCTCCTCTGGTGACAGGTGCCGTACAACATCATTGGGTGGTTGGACAAGAACAAGGACCCCCTGAATGAGACAGTGGTGTCCGTCTTCCAAAAATCCCAAAACAAACTCCTGGCCTCCCTCTATGAGAACTATGTGGGCTCTACTTCAGGTGAGGAACAACCTCACCCCTTTTTTGGCCTCTGTCTCTCCCTCCCTTTGCACCAAAGCCTCCCCACACCCAACTGTTGGAGCAGCATTCCTGCACCAAGCAGCCTGGGCAAAGGGAAGACCCACATTGACCCCTAAAACCTCTCTGATCTGGGTAGGTGGGTACTCTGGACTTGCAGTGTTGGTCCAGGGGCTTTAGGTGGGTGGTTAGGACCAGGCTGAGCTTGTGTGGTGGTGGAGACCTGTCCTGGTGGCCCTGTGACTTGGGATGTGTGAAGGGGTCTCCTGTTACCAAAAGCTAAGGAGCAACACCCAGACTTGGGTGCTGTGGGAGATCTTTTTGGTGGTCTGTTGCTATGCTCTGCAACAGGGCACTCTATAGAGAGCAGGTGCTGTGGGTGCTTCAGGGGTGTTTGAGGGTGCTCCTGAGTCCTCCAAGCCGAGCAGATGCTTTGCTGATGTAATCAATCAATATTTCAACCCAACAGAGGAACCTCACAAGCCAGGGACCAAGGAGAAACGTAAAAAGGCAGCTTCTTTCCAAACAGTGTCGCAGCTACACAAGGTAAGAGCCAGCCCCTCATCCAATGCCATGTGGGCAGCATGTTCAGAGTGTCCCAGTATCAGTCCCACTTCCCTGCCAAGATTTTGGGGTATCTTGCACGTGAGCTCCTGGGGCCTGAAGGACCACCAAGGCTCCTGAAGGACCACCACTAGGCAAAAGCTCCTAACACCCTCTCGTCCCTGGGTGAGGGACCTGTGCCTGGCAGAGTCCCAGCCCTGTGCCCAAGCTGCTAGAGAGGGACATGAAGCTCCAGGCTGGGAGAGCCATGGCTCCCTTTGAGCTGGGGCTTGTGCTGCTTCTGCCCGCGTGACGCTTGCGCTGCCCGGCAGCTCCTTCGCCTTTGAGAGAGCGGCAGTTAAGACTTGTAGTGATGTTTAGATAATGTATTACATGAACATCACTTTAAGTCTGTGCTACTTCTCTCCTCATTCTTGTCGGCGGGAAGGACAGCCTTTGGGCAGAAGAAAATGGAGGAGGATCTTACAGGTCTCTGAGCAGGCAGCTCTCTGCTGTCCTGTCCAGGGAGGTGACCTGAGCTATTTGACAGCTCAGGATAACACGCACCCCAGTTCCTATCCTCACCACCCCAGAGCTTAAGCAACTGGAAAACAGCACAGAGGGGTGTGCAAGCCCAAAGCTGTGTCCTGCCATGGCAGCTTTGTGGTGACAGGGTGCTCAAAGAGGGCAGCGCTTGTGTCAGAGCCCCCGTGCAGGAAGATGTGTGACTTTCTTCCTCCTGAATAGTCACGGGTCTTGGGGAAAAAGCTGTCTGTGGTGAGAAGTTGCCCCATGATGACATGGAGCTGTGGGAAAGCATTCCCTTCCCCAGGCTGGTCCCTGTATGAGCAGGGGAAGGCAGCCTGGAAAGACTGATGGCTCAGATGCCTTTCTCACACGAAAAGGCAGGGCCATGTCTTGGCTTGACCCCTGACTTGGAGAGAAAAGGAGGCCCAGGCTGGATAAGCAGGGCCCCTTGTCACAGCTGAAGGGCATGGATGGCACTGCGGGGGTACAGGGAGAACCTGGCCCTGGGGATGCCACCACTAGACTTGCAGGACACCGAGGGCGGGGCTGATGGAGAGCAGCAGAGCTGTGTACCAGGAGTATGTTCAGTCCTGTGTTCCCAGCTCTCCCCTGCAGCAAAACTTTACCTACAAATACTCGGGAAGCATCTGGCACCTCTCTCTGGCATAGCAAAACCTGCAGAGGCCATTTGGCACGTCTGCCAGCCCAGTCCCCTCTGCCATTGCTCCCACCCTGGCAGAAGGCAGTGGTCCTGCTACGGGGTTGCCCAGAGAGCAGCCAAGCAGAAGAAAATTCCCCCCTCTCATGAAGAGTGGTGAGGAGCTCTCGGTGTCCACTCTCTCCCTGCCTGGGCGGGGAAAGGGGCCAGAGAGAAGTGTTGTAGGGGAGCAGAGCTGTCACTTCATGCCTCATCCTCTGTGTCTGCCCTGCAGGAGAATCTCAACAAGCTGATGACCAACCTGCGCTCCACTCAGCCCCACTTTGTCCGCTGCATCATCCCCAATGAGACAAAGACCCCAGGTATGTAGGGACCAACAATCCCCTTGGGTGACATCCGCATGTGGGAGCTGGCAGGGACTCTTGCACCCAACTTCTCCCCAACCTTTTTCTTGCAGCAGTTCCGCTGCTGCTGAGGCCTGGCCCATCTCAGCATGGAAGCCCCTGTGACCCATGCCAGTCTCCTCTACTGAGGAGAATGGGTTTTGCTTCCAGTTTGGCTGCGCATTGATGGTTGGGCTGCCTTGCCCTTACCTATAACAGCAGACATCGATGGGGCTGGTTTCCACCCAGGCTGCAACGCTGATGCTCAGCACAGGCCTCCAGGACAGGTTAACACCTGTCTTCAAAACCATGGGCTGTTTCCAGAGCTCAGGCCCATGAGGCAGCTCCATTTCCCCTGTCCTCTTGGGCTGAATGTCTGCCCCATCTTTGTTTTCACCCTTAGGAGCCATGGATGCCTTCCTGGTGCTGCATCAGCTGCGGTGTAACGGTGTCCTTGAAGGTATCCGCATCTGCCGTAAGGGATTCCCCAACAGGATCCTCTACGCAGACTTCAAGCAGCGGTAACTCGCTCTTTTTCCTTGCCCAGCAACCCACACATGTTCTGAGGGGGTGAAAGACTTGCCCTGGCTCTGACCTGCTCCCCAGCTTGTGCAGGGCTGGTCTGAACCACCATAGTATGTCCGGTGCGTGCACAGTTCAGGATAGCTCTGCTGCTTGCCCTCTGATGCCAGACATGGATAGTTTGGTGCCAGACGTGATAGGACAGCAGGACTGGTGATGTTTGAGATACTGAATGCAGGGCCGGTGCAGGTGGATGGTGGCAAGGCCACCAGGTCTGCCAATCCTGGCTCAGATTTCTCTCTGCCCTTGGGATCATAGAACCATAGAATGGTTTGGGTTGGAAGGGACCTTAAAGATCACCGAGTTCCAACCCCCTGCCCTGGGCAGGGACGCCTCCCACTAGACCAGGTTGCTCAAAGCCCCAAAGCCTGGTCTTGAACACTTCCAGGGATGGAATCCTTACCATTCTCCAGGCTGGCCCCATCCACCCTGCTTGGCCTGGGCCTGATCAGGCATGGGGTCTTCTCCTGCACAGTCTTCCTTGTGTTCAGGGACTAAGATCTGGCAGGGTTCCCTGGTGTCTGCTCAGCAGAAGAGCCCATACCGCGCCCTGGAGCTCCTGATTCGTATACTGGTCCAGCCTGTGCTGTCCAACATGCTTCTAGGGGGAACTGGCATGACTGGGGTACAGGTATGATGATGGAGCCATCAACTCTGTGCTGGAGTTCTCTTGCATGTTCTCCCTCTGCTTTGTCCCTGCAGCTACCGTATCCTGAATCCAGCAGCTATTCCAGATGACAAGTTTGTGGACAGCAGAAAGGCCACAGAGAAGCTGCTCAGCTCCCTGGAACTGGACCACTCGCAGTACAAGTTTGGTCATACCAAGGTGAGACCAGGCAGCTGGTCCTCAGGAGAGGGACACTGCCCCTTCTGTCTCTCTGCAATCCCAGTTTGCTCTCTGTGCCCAGCTTGCTCTCTGCCTGGCCACCGCCCTGCTGAAGCCCTGCACTCTGCAGATTGAGAGTGGCCCTTGAAGGGATTGAGGAGGGCAGAGGAAGAAACAGGTTGGGAAGAAACTGGTCTGAGAAGAAGGTCACTGCTGCCTGATCTCATACCACCCAACACAGCAGCTAGTCCCGGCTGGGAGCTGTGAGGGGATGTGCAGGGCAGGGAAGTTTGATGTGGGTGCTCCGTCAACCAGCACAGAGTGTGAGTGTGTGCCTGTCCAGGGAGGACACCTAAACCTTCAGCGTGCAGCCCTCACTGCTCTGTGTATCCCTGCTTTGGGCCCAGGTCTCTCTGACAGGTTATGCTAGTCCTGAGCCCTCTGTCCTCTCTGGTGTTGACTCTGTTCTCACTCTCTTGCCTGCAGGTGTTTTTCAAGGCTGGTTTGCTGGGCTTGCTGGAAGAGATGCGAGATGAGCGTCTGGCCAAGATCCTGACCATGCTGCAGGCCAGAATCCGCGGGCACCTCATGCGCATTGAGTATCAGAAGATCATCAGCAGGAGGTAGAGTTGTGGGAGGAGGCAGAACTTTGTCAACATCTGTCCTTGTTCCTTCTGCACATTTCAGTGGGTTTGACCTGTGGGGCTTGCCTATGGCCAGCAGTGGTCGGGTAAGGCCCTGTCCTGAAGGGATGGAGGCAGATCTGTAAGAACTCTGCCATGTCCTGGTAGGGAGGGTCAGAGTATCTAGGTGAGGGGAGCCTTTGGTTTCCACTTAATTCAGAGGGATGTAGAGGGAGAAGACCTGACAGCCAGGCCACGCTGCAGTGGCCTTCCCACTATGGCTACTGCAGTGTGCAGACAATGTGCCATTCATGCAACCTACTGCCATCTGCCCTCCTGGTGGAGAATAGAGCCATGTCCAGGCCTGCAAAAGCAGGTCTCTGCTGCGGTGAGGACGGGAGGTGGGGAATCAACACCCATGATGGTGCTGTGCTTCTGTCCCTCCAGGGAAGCCCTCTATACCATTCAGTGGAACATCCGGGCATTCAATGCTGTCAAGAACTGGTCATGGATGAAGCTGTTCTTCAAGATCAAGCCTTTACTCAAGTCTGCTCAGACTGAGAAGGAAATGTCCAACCTGAAGGAGGAGTTCCAGAAGCTGAAGGAGGCTCTGGAGAAGTCCGAGGCTAAGAGAAAGGAGCTGGAAGAGAAACAGGTCTCCATGATCCAGGAGAAGAACGACCTGGCTCTCCAGCTGCAGGCAGTGAGTGCTTCACTCTCTCTCTGGAAGTGTAAACATAGTGCAGAGTCCATGGGTGGATGAAGGAGCAGAGCGTGATAGATCCCTCCTACAGCCTCTTGCAGTTCTGAGACCCCGCAGTCTGTTTGAATTGTGATGTTAGAGTCAGTGCAAACCTGAAGCAATGGGAAAGAGTGATCTCCTCACATTGGAGGGGGAAGGATGGGAGTGTTTTCTTGCCAAGCTCTGGCTAATCTGTGCCATTTCTGTACGAGGAAGTGTCAGTCCAATGTTTCCTTCCTCTGGAAAATTTAATTGCAGTTAGCTCTTGTGCCCTGGTTAGTGTTAGTTGAAAAAGGGCAGTGACTGGAGCTTTTGTGCACCCAAGCACCTTGGCTTGCTCTTCCCTTTCCACAAGGAGAGCTCCAGCTCTGGGCCAGGGTAGCATGGCTGATAGCCTGCTGGGATGCTCTTGGGGCAGTTGGATGAGCACCAGCTCTCCTGTGCCTGCCCCAGGAACAAGACAACCTGGCAGACGCAGAGGAACGCTGTGACCTGCTGATCAAGTCCAAGATCCAGCTGGAGGCCAAGGTGAAGGAGCTGACGGAGCGTCTGGAGGATGAGGAGGAGATGAATTCAGACCTCACCGCCAAGAGACGCAAGCTGGAGGATGAGTGTGCAGAGCTGAAGAAGGACATTGATGACCTAGAGATCACGCTGGCCAAGGTGGAGAAGGAGAAGCATGCCACTGAGAACAAGGTAACTGACCCTTCCTGCAGAGTACAGCCTCATTGCCCAGGAGCCTCGGGTGCTTGTGGTGGCACCAAAGAGAAACGTCAGGGACAAGGCTGCTGGTGTGTGGGAGCTGGGGCAAGGCAGAGTGCAAAAACATGTGGGAGAGGGCAAAACCCTCTGGTGGCCTGCCTCATGGCACAGGACTGGTATGGGCAAAAGGTTCTGTGCAATGGCAAGTGATTTGGGGCATTGGCAAACCGTCTGGTGGAACCAGCCTGGCCAAGGGGAGGGGACTGGCAGCTGCTGGTGATCATGGACTCCTGCCTTTCATGGGTCAGGCTACCGTATAAGCTTTGCTTCCCCTGTTCCTGAAAAGATGCTCTTAATTTTTAACCCCACGGATCTAGGTTAAAAACCTGATAGAGGAGATGGCTGCTCTGGATGAGGTCATTGCCAAGCTGACGAAAGAGAAGAAAGCACTACAAGAGGCCCATCAGCAGGCTCTGGATGACCTGCAGGCTGAGGAAGACAAGGTCAACACACTCACTAAAGCCAAGGTCAAACTGGAGCAGCAAGTGGATGATGTGAGTGCATAGGCCAGTGACAGTGAAGTGAGAGAGGTCTGGGACAGGGACAAGCCCAAAGGCTGCCCCTGAACATTATCTGGAGGGTGGGATCGTTATCAGATTCCCATTTATTATGGCTAGTTAATGAATAACCCTACTGACGAACTGCCCCTGAACCAAGAGGTGGTCCGGACTACCCCATGGAGAGCAGTTCTGGGCTGAGGGAATGGGACCGGAGACCAATTAGGCAACAACTCTGGATCCTGGGGGCTGGGTGAAGTTCCCACAGCAATGGACACGGGGAAGGTTTGGGCTACGGAGGGTCCTTTCCCTCACTAGCCTGTCTCCTTTCACTCTCCAGCTGGAAAGCTCTCTTGAACAAGAGAAGAAAGTCCGCATGGACCTGGAAAGAGCAAAGAGGAAGCTTGAAGGAGACCTGAAGTTGACACAAGAGTCTGTAATGGATCTGGAGAACGACAAACAGCAGCTGGAGGAGAAACTCAAAAAGTAAGCGTGTGATATGTTCCTGGGCTGTGTCCTTACTGTGCTAGGACAGTGCCCACCTCTAAATCAAGTGAACATGTGGCCTCTGCAGGGGTTAGTGGGGTGTGGCTTTGAGCACTGCTGGTGGGATCAGTCCAGGCCAAATGAGGGCTTGGTTTCCCTGGCTACTGTGCAGAGATGCTGAGGAGCTGGTCAGCTGCACTGACGAATAGATCAGGGGGCTACAGATCTTCCTCTGTACATGGGATCGGGGAGGAAAGACTTGCCTGGTGGGATCCTAACATGGAGCTGGGACGTCAGCTACAGGTACAGACTTATCACTCACGTCCCGTTCTCATTGGGGAACCGGAGAACATCACCTATGGACCTCACAGGGAAAACCTCTGAGCCAGAGTCCACCTGAAACCTCACTCAGAGCAGTCTATGCTCTGCTTCATACTCCTGCGGTCCCTTTCCTCTATGGGTTGGTTTGTTTGTCCCCTGGACCTGGGTGCAGGGAATCATCTTCAGAAGCCGGAGGGACTTAGCAGGACAGCATTTGTCTGACCAAAGGCTTTGCTTTCTTTCTGTACAGGAAAGACTTTGAAATGAGTCAACTGAATTCAAGGATTGAGGATGGGCAAGTGACTGAGGCCCAGCTGCAGAAGAAGATCAAGGAGCTGCAGGTATGGTGGGAAGAGCTGTTCTCACAGCCCAGGAGTCCTAAATTTCCATCAGATGTAGTGTGTTGGAGAATGGGCCAGCCCCTCTCTGAGTGCAGGGGCATCTCCTTGGCCAATGAGGGATGAAAAAAGCTGGCATTGTTAGCAGAAGCAAAACCTTCTGCCAAAATGTGGTGGACTGAACATTAAAGAATGAACTATTGAGGTGAACGCTGGCACCCTCATGAGGAACAGCTTCTAGGATGTAATACTCTCCAGTCTAAGACCTGAAATCCAGTGCCCAAACTGAAGATCTAAATCTAGTATGTTGGGCTTCCAAGCAGAGACAGGTCCCCAGGTTCAGGCTGTTTGCATGGTGGCTTCCCACCAAGGGGAGGCTGGTATCGGCCTGGGTCCTGATGGCAAGGTGCAGAGGAGAGCAGAAGCTCTGCAAAAAATCTGCCAAGGAGCACCAGACATGCCTGCCTCAGAGAGCCCCAAAACAGCCCAAGTATTTGCTCCAGGCTGGTGGCTTGTTGCTCCTCAGCATCCGAGGAGACACTTTGCTCTGTCACGGGGGGCAAAGATGCTGGAGCTTGACCAATTTGCTGCTTTACTGTGTCTCTGCCAGGCCCGCATTGAGGAGCTGGAGGAGGAGCTGGAGGCCGAGCGTGCTGCCAGAGCCAAGGTGGAGAAGCAGCGGGCAGAGGTGTCACGGGAGCTGGAGGAACTGAGCGAACGGCTGGAGGAGGCTGGTGGGGCGACAGCCACGCAGCTGGAGATGAACAAGAAGCGGGAAGCGGAGTTCCTGAAGCTGCGGCGGGACCTGGAGGAGGCGACCCTGCAGCACGAGTCCACGGCGGCTGCCCTGAGGAAGAAGCACGCAGACAGCGTGGCGGAGCTGAGCGAGCAGATTGACAACCTGCAGCGCGTCAAGCAGAAGCTGGAGAAGGAAAAGAGTGAGATGAAGATGGAGGTGGATGACCTAACGTCCAACATTGAATATCTCACCAAGAACAAGGTGAGCACTGGTTCTGTACGGGGCTGGTTTAGCTCTTCCGTGAACATCAGTGTAACTGGTTGCAGTGTGTTGACCACAGCCATGTCCATGGGATGTTGACTTAAGTTGCTCTTTGCCATGGCAAAGTCCCTCTTTTTCACGAGGTATAGCTTGTCCCTATGTCACTATGGCAGTGCTGCAGGAGGCTTTGCTTGTCCTGGTCAAGTCTGAAGGATCTGGGAAGACATTTCCTGGGAGAGTGACCACAGAGAGCCACTCTTAGCTTAGCAGAGACACAAAAGCTTGGGGAGGCTCCTGCCCTGTGTGCACATGGGATCAGCTGAGCAGGGCAGCGAGGTCCCAGGGTGATGCAGTGTCCTGGTTTGAGGGACATAGAATCAGAGAATTGTCCAGATTGGAAGGGACCTTTCAGATCATCAAGTCCAGCCATCAACCCAACACTGATGAAAACTGTCACTAAATTGTGTCCCTCAGCACCACGTCTGCCTGGCTTTTAAATACCTCCAGGGATGGTGCCTCAACCACTTCCCTGGGCAGCCTGTTCCAATGCTTGACAACCCTTTCAGTGAAGGAATTTTTCCTAATATCCATTCTAAACCTCCCCTGGCACAACTTGAGGCCATTTCCTCTTGTCCCATCGCCTGTTCCTTGGGAGAAGAGACTGACCCCTCCCGGCTACACCCTCCTTTCAGGGAGTTGTAGAGAGCAAGAAGGTCTCCCCTCAGCCTCCTTTTCTCCAGGCTGAACACCCCCAGCTCCCTCAGCTGCTCCTCACAAGACTTGTGCTCCAGACCCCTCACCAGCTCTGTTGCCCTTAATGAGGCAGTCACTGAGCGCCTCCTGGGACAACAGTGCTCTCCGTACAGTGCTGGGTCTCACAAAAGCTTTGCTTGATGCCTGCAGGCCAACGCTGAGAAGCTGTGTCGCACCTATGAGGACCAGCTGAGCGAGGCCAAGTCCAAAGTGGATGAGCTGCAGCGACAACTGACCGACGTGAGCACACAGCGGGGCAGGCTGCAGACTGAGAACGGTAGGTGTTGGGGGACAGCTGTGGTTCAGCCAGGCAGGTTGTCCTGCTTCTCCCGTGGACCAAAAAATCATGAGTAGGAGCTCCATCTGGAGTGGAGGGGAGTGAGATGTCTGTGCCGTGCCTTCACCCAGGCCATGCAGAGGTGCTGTATAGGAAGAGGACCTCTGTGGTGATGCTGGTTGTGCTGGGAGATGTGCTGTGATCTCAGGCATCACAAAAAGGGGTTCCCAGATGTTTTTTCACCTTCAGCTGCTGGTGTCCCCTTCTGCCTGTGGGCCCTGATTTGCCTGGGACTGCTGGAGGTCTCCATGCAGCTGAAGGCCACAGGCTGTGGGGGGTGTGGGCTAATGCAGATTGCAGCATTTAGGCCCTAAAGTAGCTGGTTTGACTCTGTTTGAACCCAGGGGAGCTGAGTCGGTTGCTGGAGGAGAAGGAGTCCTTCATCAACCAGCTGAGCCGTGGCAAGACCTCATTCACCCAGAACATTGAGGAACTGAAGAGGCAGCTGGAGGAAGAGACCAAGGTGCGGCTTCTAGGGCATGGCTGATCTCTGAGTGATGCAGATCTTGGGGAATAGGACGTGTCCTGCTATGGCAGTGGCCCAGATTCTTGGCCTGGGGAAGTGGGACATTCCCTGCACACAGGACCCCCAAGAGCAGCTCTAAGCCTGCGAAAAACAGAAGTTCCCTCCTGCTGCCACTGATCCTGGCTCCATGGCTGGTGGCCTGGGTCCAGCTGGTCCTCTCATGAGTTCTTCTTTCCTCAGAGCAAGAATGCCCTGGCCCATGCCCTGCAAGCCTCCCGGCATGACTGTGACCTGCTGCGGGAGCAATATGAGGAGGAGGTGGAGGCCAAGAGCGAACTCCAGAGGAACTTGTCCAAGGCCAATGCAGAAGTAGCCCAGTGGAGAACCAAGTACGAGACAGATGCCATCCAGAGGACGGAGGAGCTGGAGGAAGCCAAGTGAGTCTCATGGCAGGAGTCTGTTCCTTGCAGGTTGCAGGTTTCCATTCAAGGATGGGACTTTCTCAAACCCCAGGGTGAGACTGGACCCTCCTGTCTGGACTTGGGGCTGTTTGATCAGGCTGTGGCCTCCTCTCCTTAGAGCAGCGAGGTGGGATGACAATTGGGCTGGGAGTCCTCATCCCTTGGTGTCATCTGCAGGAAGAAGCTGGCCATCCGGCTGCAGGAGGCGGAGGAGGCAGTGGAGGCTGCCCACGCCAAGTGCTCCTCACTGGAAAAAACCAAACACCGACTGCAGACAGAGATTGAGGACCTCTCGGTGGACCTGGAGCGCGCCAACTCAGCCTGCGCTGCTCTGGACAAGAAGCAGCGGAACTTTGACAGGATCCTGGCAGAGTGGAAGCAGAAGTATGAGGAGACCCAGGCGGAGCTGGAAGCATCACAGAAGGAGTCACGCAGCCTGAGCACGGAGCTTTTCAAGCTCAAGAATGCCTATGAAGAGTCCCTGGACAACCTGGAGACCCTCAAGAGAGAGAACAAGAACCTGCAGGGTAGGACTGGGCTCAAGCTCTCCCCTCGGCCTCTCTGCCCACGGCCCGGCTCTCATGGGCAGCCCATGGCACCCTTGTCCTCAGCCGTGTGGTGGGATGGGGGTCCCTTGTAGGCAGGGAGCAGACCTTGTTGCTGAGCTGAGCCCGGCCCATTTCCTCCTCGGAGGGATCAGCAGCCCCACCAGGAAGCCAGCATGTGTCCTGCCCTCTTGCTGGGGACACTCCGGGCCCAGTGTCACCTGGCTCTTGTGTGCAAATGGTGCATGTTGTGCTGCCAGGAGTGCCATGGCTGAGGCATGACAGTGGGTTGGAGGTGCTGATCTTGGAGAAGCAGGTCTCCATGGGTCCTTACGCCTCTCCCATGCCTCCTCCTTCACCCAGGGCCCAGCAACGAGGGCTGGTGCCTCTTCCCCAAGCACAACCTCAGCCGCAATTCAAGGGGCCAGGGGGACATGGGCCAAGCTTGGGCAAAGGGAAGGGAATGTCATCTGCATGGGGCTGGCTCTGCAGACTCTGTCCTGACCGAATGCCCTTCTGTCCCTGCCAGAGGAAATTGCTGATCTGACTGACCAGATCAGTATGAGCGGCAAAACCATCCACGAGCTGGAGAAGCTGAAGAAAGCCCTGGAGAGTGAGAAGAGCGATATCCAAGCAGCTCTGGAAGAGGCTGAGGTGGGTCCTTCTTTCCCACTGATGCATACACATGCCCACTGCCCTCAAGAGCTGCCGTCCCACCCTGGTCAAACAGTGCTGGAGCAGTGACCCACGCCGTGCTGGCAGGGTGACAGTCCTAAGTGGGGTTGTGAAACCCCAAGAGCGCTCTGGGGTGGCCCCACCTGCCCTGCTCCCCATAAATCTGGGCTGGGGGGCAAGGCCAGGCTGGGATGGGTGGCTGGGGAGGTCTGTTGTCCCCTGGGGCCTCCTTCTCATGACTGCCACTGTCTCTAGGGAGCCCTGGAGCATGAGGAGAGCAAGACGCTGCGCATCCAGCTGGAGCTGAACCAGATCAAGGCTGATATAGACAGGAAGCTGGCGGAGAAGGACGAGGAGTTTGAGAACCTGAGGTGTGTGCTGAGAGGGGACAAGCTGGGCCATCACTGTGGGGGCTGAGCTGGAACCATGGATCTGACAGGGCTGCCCCAGAGTGGGTGTCCCCAGGTGGATGGGGCTGACGCATTGTCCCTCCTGCAGGCGCAACCACCAGCGCGCCATGGACTCCATGCAGGCCACGCTGGATGCGGAGGCCCGGGCCAAGAACGAGGCCGTCCGTCTGAAGAAGAAGATGGAGGGAGACCTGAATGAGATGGAAATTCAGCTGAGCCACGCCAACCGCCAGGCTGCCGAGTTCCAGAAACTGGGTCGCCAGCTCCAGGCCCAGATCAAGGTTGGGTGGCCATGGGTGGGATGGGCTCGGTGCTGTCCCCGCTGCCAGCCCCGGCTCTCCCTCTTGTCCCCATTGACCCTGTTCTGCCCTGCAGGACCTGCAAATCGAGTTGGATGACACTCAACGCCACAACGACGACCTGAAGGAGCAGGCGGCCGCCCTGGAGCGCCGCAACAACCTGCTGCTGGCGGAGGTGGAGGAGCTGCGGGCAGCGCTGGAGCAGGCAGAGAGGAGCAGGAAGCTGGCGGAGCAGGAGCTGCTGGAGGCCACCGAGAGGGTCAACCTGCTCCACTCCCAGGTGAGGGACCACCAGATCCCAGATCTCTGCTGGCCCTGGAGCAGCAGGAGACTGGTGGCCGTGGTGAAGGGCCGGTCCCTGTGGCACTGCCCTACTCTGTCTGCAGAACACGGGCCTGATCAACCAGAAGAAGAAGCTGGAGACCGACATCTCCCAGCTGAGCAGCGAGGTGGAAGATGCGGTGCAGGAGTGCCGGAATGCTGAGGAGAAGGCGAAGAAGGCCATCACGGATGTAAGAGCATGGTGGGGCTGGTGCTGTATGGTTGGACAAAGATGCCCTGCACCCTCTGGGGCTGGTGGGTGGGAGGAGAGGGGAGGTTCTCAGAGCTTCTCCATTGAGCCCCTGTGTCTGGCAAGGCTCCCTGAGCTTGTGGTGATTCCTCTGTGCTCTTGGCCTTGCAGGCTGCCATGATGGCAGAGGAGCTGAAGAAGGAGCAGGACACGAGTGCGCACCTGGAGCGGATGAAGAAGAACATGGAGCAGACCATCAAGGACCTGCAGATGCGCCTGGACGAAGCGGAGCAGATTGCTCTCAAGGGGGGCAAGAAGCAGATCCAGAAGCTGGAGGCCAGGGTGAGCTGGCAGGG
>JAOXNO010000005.1:14200960-14213947 GCA_028565335.1 Limnodromus scolopaceus
AAAGATGGGTTGCCATGGTGCTTAGTGACAGGGTTTAGTGATGGTTTTTATCAGAGTTAGGTTGATGGTTGGACTAGATGATCTGAAAGGTCCCTTCCAATCTAGGCAGTTCTATGATTCTGTGACTCAAACTCTTAGGATCAGGCTGATGTCTTTGGGAAACCTCCAAGATAGTAATTGCCTTTTTTTAAATTTTTGTTAAACAGTGCTCCCAAGGTTATGACATAATAAAAGGTGTGATTAAGTAAACAACGCTGAGGATGTTTCCTGCACGCCTTTAACCCAGCATCATCAGAACTGAACTCATACTTAGCACATGAAGAAGCTGGAGGATCAAACTTAAAGCACTTTTTCAGCGCCCTGACTGAACAAGACCAGCGGTAGGTCGGGTTAGCAGGCATCCACTTCCAGTTTCAAATTTTAAATCTGACTACAACAAAGGCTGACACAGCTTTCCTAAGGAAACACAGATACAGAAAGATCCAAACAAAAGGATTTAAGCTCAACAATGTGGCTAAGAACACAGAAATTATTTGAGTCACACAAAAAACCCCAGGACGGTCCAATGTTTAACTGAAGGACTTTTAATGAAGTTTCAGAGCAAGCTTAAAATATGTTTAAAAGAGTCTGTATGTTGTCTTGCTGAGTGGCACGTGTAAAACACAACCAACAAACACACTTCCACAGCAGTTGTACTTACACATATACAGGTGTTGTACAGTATGCTTAAACAGTCCTTGATGAGGTCATCGCTTACTGCAAAGGAGAAAACAGACATTCACTAGCTCTACATTGCCAAGGAACAACTAACTTCCACAGCAGTGACATGAATAGCTACGAAGCAGGAAAGAATTTCAGGCTGTTCACTCAGATCATATGTGCAAATGCCTTGAGGGATAGAAACAAGAGGAAGAAACACTCTGCACCGGACCTGTTCACACGATTTCTCCCAGAAGTACTATCAGCATGACCTTGGACCACAAACAGGGATGTACTTGTGGTCTAGTGCACTTCTTAGTCACACACAAAAGAAAATAATGGGGGTATAAACAGTATTTTTAGGAAAAAAATTTGCCCATGTGAGAAACTGCTAAGACATGTCTTAGTTCGAATTATTAGGCATGGGAGGGGGGGAGGGACAGTTCATGCAGTTTTCTCCAGGCAGCATCAGGAATTCATAGCAAAGCTTTCCATCTGATTTACTCCAGCATTTTCATATTTAAAACATGTTTTCAGTACAGACATACGACAGCTGCCTCTAGCTCAAGTTCAAGTTCCTTCACCTTTGAAGTCCCCTGGCTGACGGGCACGACCATGACATTTCCGTTCCTCAGAAGGGTTCAAGGAAACAGCAGAATCGCAGGCAGGAGAAATGAAAACATTAAACTAAAGCTGCTCCAGCAGGAAATTTGCACTGGCAAATTCTCCTTATAGCGACTTGGAAATGAGCAGTCACTGCGACTAGGTCAGGAAAACAGCATACTCTTCATTATCTCCCAATCTCTCTAACTCCTATTACATAAACAATGTTTTGTGGCTTATTATTAATAATTGTGAACCATAGCTATAGCCAAATAAAAGTTTCCAGTGATTGCAGATTTCCTGCACTGAGAGAAGTATATTTTGCTGAGTGCACGGATGCTCCTGAGCTGAGCTTTGCAACAGGTGACTGTCCTAAATCCCATCATGGCTCAGTACTGCAGACAACAGAGAAACCAGGGATTCATTTAGGAACAGGAAATTGCTGGTATGGAAAGAGAGTAACAGAAAAATAGAATAATTTCTGTCTGAATAAGGACACAAGGCAAGAATAAAAAACGATTAAACACCTATTTACTTACTTTTCTGCTTCTTTTTCTGTGTGATAAGAGTTGGTCTCATGAGAATTTCTACTAAAAGCTGTAACAAGAAGACAAAGAATTAAAGGACTAATCACTGGGATACAAATAACCAATTAATCTGTCCGCAACAAGTCCAAACTTAGTCCTGTCTCTGCTGAAGTCACAGAGGTGAATAATGGAAGCTCTACAATCAAAAACCCTCTGGCACCAAAATTACATTTGACAAAAATTAGTTCTATTTACCTTGAAGAAATAACAACAACTGTATAAAACAATCTCCTGCTGGCAAGTTTCAAAGAATTTGAGTCTGCAAAGAATGTAATTTCACACACATCCAGGTAACATCAAGGATGGCTATCGCAAATCTCCCAAAATAACAAATCTTTAGCAATAATCTGCAAAGAGATGCAAATTTTGCAAAGGCTCTCCCCATAAATCTCGCTGGGCTTCAGAATATGTTTCAGCTCCAGACATAACAGAATTTAGTCACTCCGGATTTTAATCTCACCAATAAAGAGCAAGCCCACTGCTTGCGTACATGCACCTTATATGTATACTTACAAGATACGTGGGGTCTCATTTCTATTTAAGGAATGTAACAATCAGCTTTCCAAGACTAGGACTATGGTTCTGACTGGTAGAACTGGTCTGTAGTTCTTCTAGCCTATACCACTCGTTTCTTTTAAAACATTAAAAGAACCCCAAACAACCACAGTTTATTTAAAAATGAGAGGAACTGGTGACTTCTGCAAGAAGTATTGCAAAAAGCTCCTAGATTTAAAATTCAGTTTAAAATTATTAAGAGCAATTTAGGCATCATCCAGTCAAATCATGCCAACTGGCAATATACTTACTTATTTTTTACAACTTGCTGTAGTTGTCCCAACTTAACTTTACCCTTCTTTTCATGAACTACCTACCCAGAGACAGAGGAAAACATCTGATAGCACCGGAGGCACTGCCCACATTTTAAGCACCGACAAATAACTAAATAGGCAACTTTTAAAGAGGAATATCCATTTTCCAGCAATATCTGCAATAGTAGCTGTAGCATTAGTAGGGTAGTAAAAAATGAGCACTGCAATAGCGTAGTGCTCATATTAATGTTTCAGAGGCAGAATGCACACCTCAAGGCTTGGTACCCGAGATAAGCATCCAAAGATACCCCTCCGCACTTGGGATGGAGGCCACCTGTGCTTCTCCTGGGAAAGAACATCTACTGCAGTAAATCTGTCTTTTAAGGGTGACTGCACCCATGCTCGTCCTTGCCTTGCTGGACAGTGGATCTTTTCAGCTAGTATTTATTTTTCCTGGTCAATACTACAACCCATCATATATTTATCACCTTTTTCTTGCAGAACTGCTATGTTCCTCACATACACTCCAGGGACTGGACTGCAGCGGTGTGAGACACTGCTTGGAGAGGGCTTTCTTCAGCCACCCTACTGACACTGCAACAGTTTGCAGCAAGAAGAGCAAGAGCCCAATGGCAGGAAGAGAACAGGTGAGAGGGTGCCTCACCAGAGGCAGAAGGAGCAGAAAGGGAGCTATAAGGTCTTTTTTCTTGGAATGGGGTTGAATTCAGGTCCAAAGTCCATGAGACTCATGTATCAGTTCATGTGTTTGTCCTCTCGAGTCATATTTTACATGTATTCATATAAAGGGGGGAGACACAACTGTGCTTTTGTTCTTCCTCGACGTAAAGGCTGTCACAATCCAAACAAAATGTAAGGAATATACTACCACACACTATAGCGTACAGAATACACTGCAAATTTAGCATCCTTCAAAGTCACCCATGCTTCACAGTTTGAAATACTGTGATACAGAATCAGCACATGCCACACACAGAACCAGCAGATTAGACTACTTCCCTTTCAAATCATACAGTAAGATTTTCAAAAACTGTCACACTGGCTTCTACCACCGCCTTTAACCAGATTAAACCCACTTGTATCAGCCAAATCTCTGGCCATAGTACCAGGTAATTACAGTGTATCTGATATTTATCATCTCCAGCTCAAGAAAAAACAAACCCAACCAAGCAACCAAGAAAACCCCAACACACACTTATTTAAATATGAAACATAAAGCCATTTTCTGTGTATTCTTATGTTAAAAGCACTTCCACAGGTAGCATCACTATTTCCCTTTAAAAACAAGGGAATTTGGAACATTTTCATACAACGTTCTAAATTGCTTGGGTAGCTGAAGACTTTTGTCCTCAGTTAACAGGATACCAGCAACTAAACCAGTGCTAATTTCAAAACAATGTAACCTAAATACAAGTTTTACTCAGGTAAAGGCATGATAGTTGTAAAAAGAGAGAAGTAGCAAAGACATTGCTTGCTTAGACCAAATTAAAAAAAAAAAAAAAAAGGAGAAAGAGTCAATTAATTCACTGGAAAATACAAATCATACATTTCTAATGACAGCTGAGATCCCAGAGTCTGTCACCATGAAATTGAGCAAACTTGGGTATTTAGGTAATGTAGAATTAAAACAAATAAACAAAAAGATAAATTGTCTACAGAAACCTTGAGGTTCTGTTTAAAAACTTTTCCACAGATGAAGTAGTACACACTGGATGCCAGCAATAAACACAGACAACACGGCTAAAAGAGTGTCCTTGTGCGCTTAAAAAACCACCTCGTACCCTTCAGTGGCCAGTGAAATTCTCAGTGCTCCAGTATCAACTCCAGTATTTAATTTCACAACTAGAAATCATTTGAATCTGTTTTAATTTCACCTTTTTTAAGTTAAAAACACCACCTGAAGAAACAGTCAGGTCTTCTGTATCACAGAAGAAAAAGCACCTCACTTTTGATGAGGTCATAACTTAGAAAATATTCCCTTTTCACTTTTTAACAGAAACAGGCCCAATTCTAATGTTTAACATCAAATTGGTAAAGTCATTCTGTAACTTGCATTTAGAAGCTTAAAAGGTCCCAGAGACCTCCCTTACAGATTTCTCAGTGGTATGACTACCGTGCACAAATCTTTTGATACCGTTGAAAAAACACACACTTACATCGACTCCTCCAAATAAGTCAAATGTGTATGTATTTGGGAAAGTGGACTCTTGAGCAGCTTTTCTGTCTTCTGTAACAAATGCCATGGCTTCCATTGAAAGAAGTGGAGAAATTTCCTGTATACAGTAATGAATAAAAAAAAAGATGGTTGAAAAAGAAAACCGTTCATCGTTACAAACACAACTGTCTCCGACTATCTGTGTGATCTACTGACTACTCAGTTACATGAATTCCCAGCTCTTACCTACCATTCAGTTCACAGATATTATCATGCAAACAGTTGCAAAAATTAGTTAGAATATGATCACAGCAGACTTTAAAGAAAGCCACAACAAAATAATGCCTAGCTGTCAGGAAGAGTGGTGCAGACAGTACCTTTAAGATGCTTTGGCACTGGGAGAAGTCGCTGTTTGGGTGACTGTGTTCGTACAGCTTTTGCAACAGTAAGGGAATCCCATTCCATTTTGCCTGTTTATCTCTTTCCTTTAACAAGGCCTCTGTGATCTGCAACAAAGGAAGAATATCATTCCCACGTGTCTGATGCTTCACAACTAGGAAAACCACCTTATCACCTTCCCAAAATACCAATATCAAAATATAACAGAAAAATGGCTTATTGTAGAGAGCACAAATATAAAATCCAGTACCTTTTTCTATGCAGCAATTTATCTGGCAGCTGCAGAATTTTACTGATGGCCAAAGGATTTCAAGCAGGACAGGGCTTAAAGCAGATGTTATCATTTCAAGTACGTTATCTCATGCCATATATTTATATTGATTGTATATTTTTAAATGGGAACACATTAAGTCTCTAAATAATTCCATTAGTAGAACTGCAATTGACAGGTCACTGAAGGAGGAAATGGGTGCCCTTGACACTATCAAAAATTACATTCGTCTAAGGTAGAGAGAACACTGAAGGTGGAAAGGCTTCATGGTTCATCACATTCACCTAATAATGAGTGTTTCCTCAGCCAAGTCCCTGAAGTTGTTATTGATGATAGCAGTGACCCAAACCACTAAGATTTACAAGCAGACTCCAGAAGAATGTATCAAAGTACAGTGAAAATTTCCTCTGTAGTCTTGGGCTGGTTATAAACGGAGACTGGCAGCTAAATCAGTAGGAGGAAAACACTGGCATTATCGTCTGGGAAGCTGGCTACAACCACAAAAAAAAGAATACCATGGCATTTGCTACTACATTTGTGCAAGCTTTTTCCTATTTTCCTCTTCTCCCCAAAATACACATTAAAAAAATTCTCAATATTCACCACTCTATTTTACACCTGAAAAAACCCCACAAAGTAGCAGCACTTGACAACGTTCTGCTTAGAATCCACAAAAGATGTTTTGAAGACTGAACACTCCCAGGTCACTACCAGCAGATGCTATAAAGGAGGAGCTCTTCATTAAAATCCACCATCCAGTTAATGCAGACCAAAATTTAACCCCTTTCCTTAAAAATACTTCAGAGGTACCTGCACCAACCCCAAAACAGAGACTCACCCTCATACAGAAAGGCAAGGCAGACAACAATAATTATACCCAGCAGGATTTCTGGCTGCTTTTACAATATTTTTATATGACCTCCAAATAAAAATAAATTTAAAACTCAACAAAATAAATAAAAAAAAAAACAAACCCAAATCCTCAGGCCGGCACGACTGCATCTCAATGCAGTATTATTCTGCGTAAGTCACTCCCTGAACCTTTCTGTGGTTGAATTGTATTGTTTCCCTCCAGCCTGCTCAAATGTGCCACGTTAATAGTTAACGACCAGGAAATCTTGCTTCTTATTGTTTCAGCCAAGACATCCTTCTGGGCTATACCTCAGCGTACAGTTCCAAAGGGCCATTCAATTCCCAGTTAGACAATTATATGCAAATATACTCCAATTTTTGACTGAGAATTTAACCCTTTTCTCTGCTAGCAAGACAGCACACAGGAAGACCAGAAAAGTGATAAAAGCACATGAAAATTCAGCCTGGCAATGGTAGCTGCTATGGATCCTTGCCCTTCTTCTAAGCTTTCCAGGTCCTTAGGGCTCTTTTCCAGATGAAATATCAAAATTTGTACATAATTATGAAATTCAAGGGTCTTGAAATATAAGGTTTTCTTGCTACAAGGGGTGACTGAAGAAGCATGAACAAACCTGTGACATAAAACTCCAGTTTTTAGCTTTTCTCTGCTTTCTGACTTCTGAATAAGAGTAATCAACCACGGAGAATGGCCACAGAGCTCCTTCTGAGGAGGCCTTTCGCACAAGAAATGGCAGGATGAAACCATAAAGTCAACATGGTTTCTCATGGTTTGGACTGCGAGTAATGGGTCAGCTCCTCTGAAGTCACAAATTTCCATTTCTCCCTGTAAGGCCCAGCCCAGAGAGAGCAAGAGGAGCTCTACCACCACCCCATCTCAGGTGCGGGAGGAGCATGCAACCGCATGAGCAGTGGGAGGAACCCGATTAATTGCTGGGTAAAGTGCAAAGAACACGCAGCAAAATGCCAGGGACAGAATCCAACTCTCTGGCTCCTGCCGATGTGGAGCGATGAAGTGCATGGGCTGCAATCCGGGGTTCCAGTACCACAGAGCAGAATTTAGCATCCAAATACTCTTAGAAAAGGCCAAAAATGCCCTTAATCGATGTTAAAACCTTGTCCTTAATACCGTATTTGTTAATCCCACACACGTCTCTCTCCTTGGGGCTGGATCCACCTCCATTCTCATTTCTGTCCTAGTAGGTCTTCCCCTCCCTGTCCCAGATTCCGAGGGGCGGTCACTTGTGCTGATCTGCAGAAAACTTTCAGAACTGAAATTCTGAAAGAATGAAGCAAATGTTTCCTTGCTCTCATCTTAACTGCTTTCCAAAAAAAAAAAAAAAAGAAAAGAAAAAAAGAAAAATTAAGTTTTTCTTTCTCTTGATTTAATACATGTCTTTGGTTTCATTGCAAGCTCTAGCTTGTGGTGCCTATTCTGTATTTATGAGGCTTCTCTGGCTCTGGATATTTCCATTGTGGCGGGGCGGTATTTGCCAACGCAAAGATTTTGGATTCTGTGGAGGGATTAGAATTCAATCAGATTGTATGGAGCTGTCTTTCTTTACAGTCATTTTGGTTAAAAACTGCATCTCATGATTTCTGCAACAGCAGCTTGTCAACGGTTTTCATTTATAAGCAAAGTCTGTTTCCTTCTTGCTTTTTTTGGGGAGACGTTATTGAATAGTCATCAAAATTAGCACTGGGTCTTTCGGGGCCCCTTTCCCCCTCCAGCACTTTTTTTGGTCTCATCCAAGCCGGATAAACCCAATCCAACACCGATTTCTCAGAAATTTTCTTCATTCACTGAATAGCTCTGGATCAAATCTCTGAAATCTTGCATACGAAGCTTGAGAAATCAGATATTATCTAGCAAGGAGGTTGCAGAAGCCCAGCTGGAAATGGCATCAATGGAAAGAAAGGGCTCACCTAAGCCATGGTTGCAGAGGTTAGGAACTGTCACACCTTGATGGTGTTAGAAGACAAGAGAGTAAAACACTTTCAAGAGGACTGAAGTAAAGAGTTTAAAGTGTGTTATCAAGCCTATCCAGGACTGCAAGGCAGAGCAGATCCAGGGGTTTTTCTCTTTAAAGCCTCCCAAAGGACGGGAGCCCAGGATCTCCCAGGAGATCACTCCAAAGACTGATAGCTGATACCACTGGAATACTTTCCTACTAGAGTTTAAATTACTTTTGTGATAATTTTTCTTGAAAGTACACAAAGGGCTGAACAAAAACACTACACAGAAATCTAAATGTCTTTTAAATTTCTTTCTAATCCTCCTGTGTTATAAATCCTTTTAAAACACCCCAGCATCCACTAGCATAATGATCAATAAACAGTTGATCATTATCTTCAGCAAGTTATATTGCTATGGGTTAATATTTACCTAAATCCATCCCTTGATCAGTGTAGTTCCCCCCTCCACTCTCCCCCTCCACTTTGCTATAGTATTTGCTATTGATGTTCCTCCCCACGCGTCCTGGGTTGAGGTAAAACAGAACCAATTTTCTTTTCATTCATTTTATTTTTCAGTTAAGTCTCTTCTACCAGTCCCATTTGTTACTGGCCTGCGATCTCTTGTCGTTATGACTGCTTCCAAATCCCTTCCCCTTCCAGTGAGGATTTTCCTTTCCATTTGCGTTCCTGCATTGTGACAATTTTCATTGCCCTACAAAGGAAACCTCTTATTTTCCCAACCCTGTCTCCACTGCTTTTCTAAGCTGTGGTCAGTGACACATCCCCACGTCTCCCTGTAGCTGCTGACGCACATGACAGGAGGAGAAATACCACGGGCCAACCCTCCCCTTTGCTCTCCAGAGTAAGGGTTAAACAGCCTTCTAGTAAAATTGTGCCTTTGTTTCACGTTTTACCCTTCAAAAATCTCACCGTCTTGCTCAACATAGGAAGATGTTTTAAAAGTGTTTTCTGTGTTTGCAAAAAGAAAAACAGTGACTTGGGTGTCCAAACCCCCTTTCCAGCACTGAATTCATGCTGTGACAGACTTTACAGCTGTGACACGTCACTTGTAATTTTTCTTAATCCCATTTTTTGTTGCAATCATGCATTAAGCTAAGATTGGAAGTCCTTTAAAAAAAAAAAAAAAAAAAAAGAAAAAGCAGAATTTCCATTCCCAGTATTTTCCATGACCACTTCTGAAGTACATATTCAAATGTTATGAAAGCTTAAGAGGAAAAAGAGGCTCAAGATTATGGACCTCAAGAATCAGATGCAAGCACATGGTCCTTACGCGTTTTCAATAAAATCAAAGCCTTTCCATATCCTTTCCTTCAAACCTTTTAGGCTGTACCTTTAAAAAAAACAGGAAACTAATATTTATGCAATTAAATATTTAATTTTCCTTCAAACAGTAATGATTTAGGAAGTCATCTCTGACAGACGGCCAGGAGAATGATTATTCAGTATTTTGGGGATTGCCCCATCATCCCCGCTCTTCATTACATTTTCAGTCGCTAAAGAACAAGCGCCAATCTGGCCAAGCTCTCTCTTTCCTCACACAGCTTTTCACCAAAAATAGCCTGGGACCAAGGTAAATGACCTGCCCCCCCTCCAAGTTTTCATTTTAACACAAGGGCACAGAAAGAGAAACACATCTTGGGGCCTATGCAGCAGTTCTGGAAGATGTTCCAAGGGAGAAGCTGTGAAGAGCTGCCCTGCAGCTGCAGGGCAGTAAACAACACAGCCAGGCACCAGCTGGGTCTTTTCGCTCATAGAGCTGATGAAGAAATGTGTCAGAGCCCCCAGATTCTTATTCCTAAAAAGAAACTCTGCTGGTGATATTAAGCTGGGAGAAGCCCACGTAAAAGCACCTATTTCCAGCCTTTCTGCAGCTCCTGGATTCTTCGAAGCACGGATCAAGTTTCCCGTAATTACTGTTTCTCCACCCTCCACAACCCTGGATGGACCTCACCATCCTTTCTCCTGCCAACCCAGAAGCCAGGCATGAGCCCAAGGACACGGTGTCCTGGGATAAAACCTGCCATGGTAGCTTCTAGCCAGGTCTAACTATCCCCACGACTCCCAAACCACTGCTCTACTCACCCCAAGTCTACCAGGAGACAAAGAACAAGTCTCATGAATCTCAAAACCCAGCAGCATTTCTGAGAGCAGAACAACTTCCAACACAGATCTTTAACATCAGCAGCTCTTCAAAACCACTAGAGAATCTGCCAAATAATGGTAGTAGCTACTAATGTTTGTTTTGATGATCCTACTGTCAGGAAAAAAAATAAATCAACTAATAAGTAAAATTATATTAAACTTCTCAATGATTACTTTCTCCTTGGAATGACCTAACTTTCTTTAATTCATTTTGAAAGAAAGCAAGGTCAGGGGATATCTAGGAAAAAGCAGAGGGGAAAGGAATATCACACCTAAAACAGTTTTCTTCCCACTCACCTTCAGTCACACGAAGTAAGACCATTGAAATCCAACCCTTTTTCAGCATTTCTAGTGTATGACAGAGCTCTGGTCCCGATTATATAAAAAGCGTGTCTAGGCTTTCCCATACTCGCTGGCTGTCCTCTACTGAAGAGGTCTAAGCCTGCTAAGACCCATACAATTAGGGCTACTGAAGTGGATTATATTCACGTGAATGGTTTGGGGGTTTTTTTTGGTGGTGCTGTCGTAAGGAGGAAAAAAAAAACTGAATGAAAACCAAATTATTTTCTCAAAGATCGGAAACTACTACAGGCTACTGGTAACCTGTAATGGTAACCATCCAGCTGGAAATCTGGATGTCTAAGGCAGAAACTGTTTGCCTTCCACAGAGATATATATATTTTTTTTTTTTTTTTCAGAGTGGAAAGGGACCGTCCCCGCTAAGGGAAGCACCCATTCCTAGGGAGAGCAGATCATGAAACACAGCTGGAAAAACGGGCTCTGTTTTTCCATTCTGATCGTTTCAGCTAAGCTTTGGCAATCCTGCGAGAGTGATACCGGCACTGATGATCTGCTCTTGGGACTGCACCAGAAGCATACTGGTTTGCCAACAAATCACTGGTTAGTCTGTTATTACACTGCTCTGTCTCCAGGGATTCACATAGCTGCACCTAAATATCATCTGGTTTCATGTTATATACGTGCTTTTCACAGTTGGCTTGCAGCAGATGAAGTGTGTGCCCTCTCGCTAAGGGAATTTGAGCTTCATCAGCTGAGCCAAAATGTTCCTTTGCCTTCAAGGAACCGCAGGATAAACCCCATCAGGTCTTATTTGCTGTGCCCGTGTGCACCCAGCACAGCTGTGCCAGGAGAGGGCCTACACACCAGCCAGTTCACCAGCAATATTCTTCCTTATTACAAAAATACATGTCAGTTCTGGAAAGCTGGTCTGCTTCTGGTTTACCAATACGTGAAAACCCCCTTTTTCACTCGTTCTGTGCTCAGCACTAGGGCAAACCCTGACACAAGGTTATGCAATTTGATAGCCATGGTTGAGGCTGGCATCCAGGGCAGCAGCTGATGATTGCAATACGGCTAAAATGGATACGAGAACAGATAATGGCAATATCTACTGAAATCTGCTTTATCCGTCAACCTACTTAGTATTAATAATAAAGCAAAGAGACCAGCCGGCAAGAAAGCTATGGCTCCTGGTAGGCAAGCACAGCAAGAACACACAAGGATCCAGGTTTCGGAGCCTTGGCTGGCCTCAAAACTGCCACATATACAGGTGGCTGTTGCTGTCAAACATATTTTGATGTCCCTGTAAGATCAGACTGATAAATCTTCAGGTGTAGGCCTGTCAACAATTATCCTTACCGATTCCAAGATAAGCCCCTGCCTCCCTCATATGAAAACGGGTCTTGAGATCACCTAAAAATAGCACGCAAAGCTTTGTTTCAGAATAAATGCCACTGCTGCCTACAGAAGGGTACTAATTGTCTCCCAGAGCTCAGATGCTGAAACACAGTGACAACACTGAGGGAGAAGACTATTCAGAGTGCAGGCACCACAGCAAGGAACAGTGTTTCCCAATCTCTCTGAACTAAGATCTCAAAAAGGGTTTCTCTTCCTCATGGGACACCAGGGGTGCAGTCCCAAAAGTTCCTTGCAAAGAAGGGGAAGAGAGAGCTTGAAGGACATTCTCCTGACTTGTTCTTCTAGAGCCCAACACAGCAGCTTGGAAACTTGATCTGCTCTTGGGCTTTTCAGGAACATATGAGTTGAGAAACTTAAGCAAGGGCTACCTCACTGCTGCTGAGGAGTCAACTGCAGGAAAAGCATGAACATTTTGATAAAAAGTAGAACTTAAAAGAGAGGAGCACCCAAAACTGCCTCGTACCTTTAAAAGTTACATCAAAGTGTTTTCTATTTAGATCACCTACAAACAAAAAAAAAAATGCTTCAAGGTAAAAGTACAGAGACAAGCAATTTACAAAGTTCAAAACCGTTCAGGGAGTTGTTCCCCACCCCCTTTAGTCTAAACGATTGAAAAATGTTTTCCTACAGCATTGAAGAAGTGCTGGGAGCCCTAGGTGTCCAAGCTTTAAATCTTTCAGGGCAGCACAGTGATACTGAAATTCGAAAAGTAAAGCAAAGTAAACAAAAAAAACCCCA
>JAOXNO010000005.1:14218394-14235418 GCA_028565335.1 Limnodromus scolopaceus
TTCAGGGAGTTGGAGAGAGCGAGAAGGTCTCCCCTCAGCCTCCTTTTCTCCAGGCTGAACAGCCCCAGCTCCCTCAGCTGCTCCTCATAAGACTTGTGCTCCAGACCCCTCACCAGCTCCGCTACCCTTCTCTGGACCCGCTCCAGCACCTTGATGTCTTTTTTATGGTAAAGGGCCCAAAACTGGACACAGCACTCGAGGTGGGGCCTCACCAGTGCCCAGTACAGGGGGACAGTCACCTACTGAGTCCTACTCACCACACTGTTCCCGATACAGGCCAGGACACTGTCGGCCTTCGTGGCCACCCAGGTCATTTAAATTCTCCATTAAAGGTCTCCATTTTAAAAGACTTATCATATCACTGTTCATTTTCTTTAAAAAAAAGAAGTCTTAGCAAGATGGTAATCACTCTTAAAATACTGGAACAAACCAAAATTAAGGCTGTCTTGTGTGATTCTGACTCAACCATGCCACAGCACTAATCAAGATCCACCTAATTACTCACAGAAGAACAGTAGCTGCGGACAGATGATTTCTTTCAGCTCCAACTGTGCTGAGCAAAGATCTTACTTCCTACAGCTACTACCCCTTAGTTCTGCTACTGTAGGCACCAAAGGGCGAGGGCACCAAAACACCATGGTTATCAGACCTAACTGGGTTGGTAACCTGCAGCCTATCCCCCAGGTCTTTCATTTTCCTCTACTTCATACCTGGGGCAATGCTGAGAGAGAATCAGGACCAAGCACCGAGTGAAGCCACTGGAGATGGCCTGGATTTTGGTTTTCTAAAGATTAGACAATGAATAGTAATGAACAGCTGGAAAATAAAAAGATAGCCTCACGGTTACAACAAGGAGCCGCTACCAAGAGCTCCATCTTTGACTAACAATGCCTTGGTTTTAGGGTGCTCCTCTCTCAGTACCTCCCCTGAGAAATTTGTATCAAGGCAGTACTTCCAACCCCACCTGCTAAAGGAAAGAAGTACAGAGCTACAGGACCCATAGAGGTTACCAATCCTTCCAATACGTCTGTCTGCCCAAAGTTGCAAGTGTCTCTTACTGTAATTTACCCACAACTGCAACAGGATTTCCATCCTGAAAGGTAAGAGGGCAGATTTTACGCAACTTCATAGTACTAGGACAGACTGAGACAAAACCAATAGTTTCTCAAAGCAAACCCACGTCAAAGACTGGGCATTGACCCAGCTGTAGTGGCCACAGGGATTTATTTATCCTGTACCTATAACCCACTGCAGCTTGTTCGTGCTTGCTCCAGACTCCTCAACTTCCAGGCCCATCATTTTTCTGCCTCTATTACAGGAGGGGCAGGAGCTCTCTCACCACCTGCTCCGAGGAGCAGCTTATGAAGGTCCATTCTGCTGATTCCTGCACCATGGGAGAGTTGCATTTCAGTCTGAACCAAGTCCCCTTCCATGCTACCCTTACCACCTGCTACAGGTCCACCCTGAAGCCAACTTCACTGACTGAGGCAGAGTTACTGCAAGCGAGGCCCCAAGGGGAAGTGAAAAAGAGGAAGGAAATGGGGAAATTTGATAGAAAAAGCATGTTAGCTTCTGTATGAAGCAAGCAAGCTCTGCTGCAGGGTAAACGAAACCTCTGCCAGTCCACGCTCCACCTCAGTTTGCAGATGACATTACCTGGATGGTTACTAAACCGGTTTCGGGCAGGTGGTACTGACCCACAGCGATTCCACACACAGAGGAACCGAGCAATTTTCTATGTCGCAACTGCTCCCCTGCCCCCTGCCATCCTTCACACCTGACAGACAGGCCGGATCTACAAACCCCAGCCTCCACCTCAAAATCAAAAGGTTTTCTCGACTGGTCATCAATCTCTCAGGCTAACGACGTATTCCTAAAGAGGCTGAAGATAAAAAGTGGAGCACATTACAGTCGCAGAAGTGAAGCTACAGCCAGTGATCCCTGCTTTTCCCCTTATCACAGGGAGCCACTCAGGCTCATTTTTACAGAACAAAGCAAGCTGTGGACTCTCCAGAAGCCTGTAAAACTTCAAAACAAATAAAGTAAATGAGGTTACCTCTAACCTGTAGACTTTTCTTTCTCATTCTGAACACCTGTTTGCTATTCAGGCAACCAATCGGTTCGAGATAAGCAACTTCACAGAATTAGCAGCTGAGATCTGAATCACATTTTATGAAACCAGCAGTAGCAGAATTTAATGGGAAACTGTTTCATTTCATGAAACAATTCACATTGTGAGGTATAACTTTTTCCATTATGAAACTATAAAAATATATTCCCAGAGTCTGAATCAATAATTTAAACCGATACTGAAATTCTATGAATCAGGTGTTATCTAGGAAGACCTGTCCCAGTACTGCAAGTTTAGAATTAAAGGATTGACTGGGGCAAGTCAGGAGGGAGTGTGTGCTCTTCTTAGAGTTTCTCTTCTCTCCACCTTTCTCTGAAGGGGCATCTTCAGGGTCTTTTGCACTTTCCCCTTCACTATGGTCAGAAGTTCTTTTTAAAGGGAATTTCTTGTTTTTCTTCAGGGAGTAAAATTCCCGCATCAAGTCTTCCACCTCCCACTGCTCTTCCTTACGCTTCCTACAGCAGTGCAGCGCAGCAGGGTCTATAGGGTGAGCTTCCGTGTTGAAGACGTATCCCCCAGCATTCAAAACGCATTCCCCGTACGGTGTAATCACCACATCAAACACTGACCCATCGTTGTGGATGAAGTTGTCCGGGTCAAACAGCAGGTATAAGTATTTCACCGTTTCAGCCAAAAAGAAGGATTCCATGCGATTATCCAGCCTGTGATCTCTCAAGTCTTTGATCTACAAGAGAATACAGTGGATTACAGTTAAATAAATTCTGTAAATTCTGAGCTTAGAGGGAAATGTTAAACCGGCCTGCAATTAATTTCTGTTAAGCAGCACAGCATGGCACCATTTCACCCTGTATTTTAAACAGTTGTATGCAAACACATCATCAAGGTTTTGGATGTTTTGAATTACCACAGTCTAGTGATAAGGAACAGGAAACCAACGATCAGGAGAAATGCACTTCCTGCCTAGGTAAGGAGGAGAAGAGTGAGTAAGCTTCCCATCATTCCCCCCACTAAAATAATGATATGGCTTTTACCTACTTCCCAAATCACAAGGCCTAATTCCCAGTTAAGAAATCTTTTTGTAAGATAAGATAAGGAGTAAGTAAGATAAGGAGTCTTGGTAAAACAAAGCTTGATAGTATGTTTAAAATCTTCTACTAAATTATTTCAGAGAAATCACTCCCTGCAGTTCTCTCACATTTGATCAGATTTTCAAGGCAGAGTTGGGAAGCAGCATCACACAACTGGCAGGTGGAGAGCCTGCATAGGAGCCTTCCTGCTGAGAGGAAGGACCTCCCAAGATAGAGAAGGCAGGAGAAGCTTCTGATGCTTTCCCATGTTTTGGGCTCTGGTGCAACAGTCAGTGACAGAATTTGTCCCACTGTTCAGACTTTGAGGGAAATTATTATCAGAAATATCACGGAATCACAGAATCGTCAGAGTTGGAAGGGACCTCTAGAGATCATCTAGTCCAACACCCCTGCCAAAGAAGGGTTGTCCAGAGCACATCACTCAGGACGGCATCCAGGCAGGGCTTGAAGATCTCCAGAGAGGCGGAGTGCACACCCTCCCTGGGCAGCCTGTTCCAGGGCTCTGGCACCCTCACCATAAAGAAGTTTTTTCTCATATTTGAATGGAACTTCCCATGTTCCAGCTTGTGCCCATTTGCCCCTACTGGTGTCACTGGGAACCACTGAAAAGAGTCTGGCTCCATCCTCCCTCAAACCACCCTTTAGATACTTGTAAGCATTAATAAGGTCTCCCCTCAGCCTTCTCTTCTCCAGGCTAAAGAGTCCCAGCTCTCTCAGCCTTTCCTCATGAGGGAGATGCTCCAATCCCTCAATCATCTTTGTTGCCCTTCGCGGGACTCTCTTCAGTCTGTCTCTCTTGATCTGGGGAGCCCAGAACTGGACGCAGTATTCCAGTTGTGGCCTCACCAGTGCAGAGTAGAGGGGGAGATGGGAAATGATATGACCAGCTGTTACCAGGATCAGCTTCAGAGAAATACAAGGGGTTTGTTTAAAAAAGCCATGTTTCAACCAAAGCAATCATTTGACTCAATGGCAAAACATCATTCATGAGAACACTTTCTAAACACTGATTTTTAGAATCATAGAGTTGTTAGATTAGGAAGGGACCTTAAAGATGATCAAGTCCCAACTCCCCTGCCATAAGCAGGGACACCTCCCACCAGACCAGGTCACTCAAAGCCCCCTCCAACCTGGCCTTGAACCCCTCCAGGGATGGGGCAGCCACATCTTCTCTGGGCAACCTGGGCCAGCGCTGTACCACCTTCACAGTAAAGAATTTCTTTCTAGTATCTAATCTACATCTCTCCTCTTTCAATTTAAAACCATTACCCCTCGTCCTATTGCTACAATTCCTAACAAAGAGTCCCTCCCCAGCTCTCCTGTAGACCCCTTCACATACTGGAAGGCTGCTATAAGGTCTTCCCAGAGCCCTCTTTTCTCCAGGCTGAACAACCCCAGCTCTCTCAGCCTGTCTTCATAGGAGAGGTGCTCCGTCCCTCTGATCATGGCCCTTTTAGCAGCCTTTTAGCCAACTTAACAGTTGATTTAGCACTTACAGTTGCAAATCCACAGTCCACCTTGCTGATTTTCTCTATTGACTCCACTGCATCTCTTCCCAGTTCTAAGAGCGTGGGATCTCTTGTAGCACGGTACAGATACATGGCACTCTCAATCAGCTCTGCAAAAACACCCCAAACGTTCGCAAGCATAAGAATTACCAAACCATTCACATAGGGAACATGAGATAATCCTTAAAGTAGTATTGTTAAATTATTTCACGATGATGAGGCAAACAGCCCAGCTCGCAATGTATTTCTGGCTTAAATTACAGATACTGCTTTTACTGGGGATGTGCTACAAAGAAATTCACTCTAACCAGATTGCATCAGCTCAGGTAAGAGTGAATAATGCTTCCCTCCCACGCTCGGAGAGTGGGAGAGGAGCAAGAGAGAAAATGATTAAAAGTCAGTTGTCAAAGGAAGAAAGGAAAGATGATTCTAGAAAGCATTACAAACAAGAAATTCAACCCCTGAAATACAGCTTTTAAATAACACCATAAGCCTCTGAAACAAGGTATCCAAAACACCACATAAAACAGGACTATGGAAATACTCTATACAGGCAACATACACACTGTGCTGTGTTTACTAAGGAAACAGGTCTTTGGGGATGCTGTAATACATTTGAAAGTTAATGCTGATGAGTCTTTTTAGTAGAAGTGTCCAATGTGGATGTCATATGAACACTCAGGCCAAAAGGAAACTAATTATTCTCATTTAAAAAGTTTTACTGACTCAGGTATGAGTGGGTATTTTTGGCCAGAGTTGTAAAAAAGACAGAAGAATCATAGAATTGTCTGGGTTGGAAGGGACCTTTAAGACCATCTAGCCCAACCATCAACCTAATTGATAAAAACCATCACTAAACCATGTCACCAAGCACTATGTCAACCCATCTTTTAAATACCTCCAGGGATGGCTCTTCAACCACTTCCCTGGGCAGCCCACTCCAATGCTTAAAAGACAGATCATTTCATTGCAGTATCACAGACAACACATAATCCCTCTTATATGTTGAGCTTTACTAGCGCACCTAGAATTTATTTCAGGAACCCAACAGAACTAGAGGAGTCTGTTCATACTCACTTTCGCTTCCTAAATTTAAAGGACGCAGGCAGTCACATTAACATTTTGCATGACTTTAAAACACTCCACGTCAGGCACTCTAGCACCTAAACATGTCGAATCCTACACTGTGAATTCAATTCATTATCTTTTTATATAGTAACATTATGGTTTACTTCCTTTAAAAGGTAGGCCTGCCTTTGGGAATGGCAGAAGGCAAAACGTGTGGTTTTGACCATGGAAATTCACTGGTAAAATAAAAGCAGGAACTAAGTCAAAGCAAAACTGGGGAGGAACTTTTCGAGGGCAGGTGTTTGATCTTACCAGCAGAACAAAACCAGGATTCCACACTCCTTTTTATTTCATTTCTGCTTACCAGGCCTGAGGGGATATCCTTCCCTCTTGTCCACTGTATAGCCCTGGGGAATGTTGTAGAACTCGGGCAGCCCACCAAACTGCTTCCAGACAGTGTAATAGTTGAGGAAGGTTCGCATGGCATTATCGACATCCCCAATTAGGCTCTGAGAGAGAGGAAACAAAGCAACATCTGGGTGAAGAAGAAACAGCACAGGAATTAATGCAACGACAGTCATAGTCAAAGCAAGAGATAGCGACAGAAATGGGTTGTTCAGCAGTTCTGAATTTAAGTAATATTTAGGCACGATGCCTTAAGAACAGATAGGACTAAGGAGATAATGCTGCTTTTCTGTCAGATCACATTCCGCACACCTAAATAATATTAAGTCTATTTAGTTTTTAGTTAACAGAAGGCTGGAGTTTCTTCAGTCAACATTTCTTTTAGTCAACCACAGCATCCAGTCTATTTTAGTGGGAATAACAAAGTGCCAGACCAATCGTTAACCACTGATGAGAAAACAAACCTCTCAGTGGGAAAATATTCACACAAATAAGGCATTTATGAGGTGGTGGAAAAAGAAGTGTGATTTTCTTTTGCATTACTTTCCCATCTGGATTATGAGACCACTATTAGTGGAGTTTCCTACAACAAAACTGCCCTCCCATCATGCTTAATAGGAAACTTTTTTTAATAGACCATAGATAAAGTCAAGATCTGCTCTTCTACAGGTTCAGACTAGATTTCACCAGAAATCAAGCCAAACTTTTAAACCAGCACAGATGAGGGTCGTATTTGTAACTTTTGTATTAAAGACCTATCCGAGACATGAAAAAAATCACCTTAAGGCTACTGACCTGTAGGCCTGGCCAGTAGGCCTCCAGGGACTGAAAAACAGGCATGGACACTGTTCCTTTGTACATCTGAACCCAGAGGTACCAGTCATCAAACTTTGTGTAGTTTTTGATAGCTTTGTTATATTCTATAAAGAAACATAGATGGGTAGATCATCCAACAAAAAAAAAAATTTTTTTTTTTTTAAGACTCAGAGAAGCCCCTTTTTCACTTGAGCCATGTTAAATGAATAACTTCTCAGAACTTTCACTTCAGTAACTCTTTGTTATCACCGATTGTTCAAAAGTATTACAACAACACTTCATGAACAGTCTTGAATTCATCCCGTTGGATTCTCCACCTTCTTCTTCCACAGTTCCACATGCAGCGTTTTCACATTCAGGTGCATTCAGGGAGGCATTTCTGGGACCCCTCCCACAGAAAACAAACTGCTCACCTAGAAACATGGACATCAGCTCCTTGTCCTGCAGGAGAATGGCTCCTTTGACAAGGTATTCGAAGTAGGAGTCCACTCCAGCCCCGATGCCAGCGTCTTGGGCCACCCACTTGGCAGTTATCACATCAATGTGGTTACCAACCTGGAAGAAGCGAGGGGAGGAGGAAAGAGGAAGTTAAAGTGGAAACAAAGCTAGTCTACGAAATTATAATTAAAATAATCCCCACAAGAAAACCTTGACCTTTTTTCAGACTGTTCATGTCACAGATTCACAATGCCCACACCAACCAGCACCTTCTCCTTTACAAGACACATTTATCACCATCAGAGAAGTACAAAGTGTAGAAAATATAACTTTGGAATTTTATGCTTCCAATATAAATGTTACACTGGCCTAAATAAAACACCATTGTGCTACTTTGAAAATGCACAATTTCAATATGACGTGTCTGGTCCTAATTCACATCCTACAAAAGAGTAGTGGAGGATGAAGATGTACAGAGATAGAGGCCAAGGATGACAAAGGCATGAGAGCTGCCATGCTAACATTTAAATAGACCCTTCAAACCTGGGACTCTTCAGTCTAGAAAGAGACCCACCTGATGAAAAATAAGATACCCAATGGTGACTTGCTTAGCAAAGATGAAAAAAAAACCCAAACAAACCAGGTATTAAGTTTCTCTCTTGAACAAGGATTAGGGGCATAAACCAAAAATAAACAGATCCCAAAGCAAACAAAAGGAAACACTTCTTTATACAATGTATGAATAAATCTGTTTCACTTCACATATACACCACCAGGACTTCACATAATTTCTAGAGCTGCTTTTTGAAGCTAACTGAAGGAGATAGTGAACGCAGAGAAAATGCTTTAGCTCTGGATATTCTTAAAATACCAGAGCTGTAAAGGCTCTTGCTGCACTTGCCATGCTCTTATTCTCTTCCATAGGCACACAAAGCATTAGACAGACCTTTTATTTAATCTGTTACAGCTGCTGTTACAATAACTGCAGTACCCAGTAGAAGGCGTTTATCTCCCAACCACGTCTGTTATGGAACAGAACAATGGCATAATGTTGGGTTCAACCACTAAAGCAGAGATGTGGATGCTCCAGGTGGTCAGGAACAACGTCAAACACACAACTTCAGCCCAGTTATTAGCACTGTCCTTATTTATCTAGTTCTATCTCCTATCCCTTTCTGCTTCTTATGCTTAGAATTGCATCCACAAAACTATACAAAAAGCAGGGCAGCAAATTCAAAGTCTGTTCCTCACTCACCAGCCCAATATCTGAGCGATTTTTCCACAGCGCCTTCAAAGCCTTCCTGGCGACATCCTCGAACACCGGGTCACCAGTAAGGTGGCTTAAAGTGGCAAATTCCACTATAAATGTACCAATTCCAGCAGTACAGGTAACAGGGGTCTCCCCAGGGTTTACTCCATGCAGCAAGTTCACTGTTCCATATGGCATCCCAGTCGGGGTCTGAAAAGCTGAAATACAATATTTTTGGTTCACGTGAGTGTTCGCTGTTACATCTGACAGACTTTCAAGCAAACACGTGCCTCACATTCCTCCGCACAAAGGCAAGAAGAGGGACTGGAGCAACCGGAGTAACCACAAAGAAGGAAATGAGAACTAGAGGGTGATCCTGGGAGGGGCAGAGAGTATACCCCAAGCTACATAGTCCTGGGAAGGTACCGCAGGTCTCTTCCACCTTGCCCAGAGCAGCAGAACTGCATCCCGACTTGGTCTGCAGCACGAGCAGGGTAATCAAAATAGAATTACACCCACTGGCCAGCAAAATGCCAACACTGAGCTTGTGGTTATTCAGTGGCAGCCCAGGGTGCACACCACAGAAGGAAGCAGTGCCACGCTGCCAGGGCACACATCCCAGCCCACAGAGGGGTAGATAAGGCTGTATCTTCCTGTCTTTACAAGCTGATTCACACCCTTTATTTATTATTTATATTAAATGTATTTCCCATCATCAAGCAACAAACAAACTGATGCGTTAAGCGCATACACCACTTGGCACGCGTATACACAACTGGCATCATGCACTTCACAATGTTTTCCCTGCAAAATAAACTCGCTTTGAGCTCAGGGAACACAGGTGTATATTATGAATTCACACATCAAGCAGCCCCATCTCCACCAAACACACCAGTCACCTCCCGAACTACGGCACAGCGACACAAACCAGACACTTTCTGACCTGGCAGGAGTTTGCGAGCTGCTTCCTCCGCCATCCTGAGGAGAGGTCCAGAGCATGGCCAGCCCGCTTCTACTGCAACGCCGGCCTTCTTCGACAGCAAGTGAGCCGAGAGGAGACCACCCACCACTGGAAGGTGCACAGTAAGAATCCCATTAAAGAACGTGGGGGAGGAATGAAATCTGAAACCAGTCCTATTTATTTGCGTTTGTCATGATGCAGAGGCATCATGATAAATAAAGATTCTTCTTTCTGGAGAAGTGAGATGGCTTATCTTTAACAACATAATTCAGTACGCCGCAAAAGAACAGTGGTTTGTTTCTTCCTGCTTGTTTGCAATGGGTAACAGATATATATCTTCCCGTATTTTAGAAGCATCAGATTCTACTTGCCCTACGATACCTGCACTGCCCTGCAGACAATCAGTGAGCTCACAATATAACGAACACAAACTTCTATAAGAGGAATTCTGTGTCATTTCTTCAACACAACTTAATACTATGTTTACATGAAGTAATAGAGCGTACCTTCTTAAATTCCTTGGAAAAAAACATCTAGGCCAGAGTCTAGAATTTTATAATCATAGAACTGTCTAGGTTGGGGAAGGGACCTTCAAGATCATCTAGTCCAACCATCAAACTAACTCTGACAAAAAAACCCCCCATCACTAAACCATGTCCCACAGCACCATGTCAACCCGGCTTTTGAACGCCTCCAGGGATGGTGCCTCAACCACCTCCCTGGGCAGCCCATTCCAAGGCTTGGTAACCCTTTCAGTGTAGAAATTTCAGTGCAACTAACACAGGCAGGGAGTCATTAGCCCGTTTCACAGGCTTGTCTACTGACACATAACAAGCACAAACTCAGAGAAATTACACTGCTGCAAAAATTGACTCAGCAATATTTGACAGGAGAAAGAAAAAACCCCAAAAAACATAACTAGCAGTTTTGTGCCCTGCTGGTGTCTTTTAGCTGGATGACACTGAAGAAGTTCAGCAGTCACCTGGGTACAAGACACCAAAGGCCTTTGCAATATTCAATAAAAAAGACAAGTCTTACTTTACAATGCTAAAGCAAGAAATTAAGAATCTCTATTCCAAAACAGTACGTAAAAAAACCCCAGTGTATAATTTGTCCTGTTTCAGTGAAAAACATGTTTATTCCAAAACTTAAGACCCAACACCAGAATACTGAAAGTGCCACGTCTACTTCTCCTTGTGCTGAGGCAGGAAGCAGAAAGGTGACATGCAAAGACAAGAAGGAAATGACATTTGTTTGGGATTTTTCTGTGTGTTTACGTGTCCTGTTACTCTATGTTACAAATTCACTCTGACCGCTCCCTTGTGTTACATCTGTGTACAGTTCAGAGACTTCTATGGAAAGGAAATCCAGCATAAACACCACGGAAAAAACCACCTCACCTCGAATGTTAGTTTCAAAGACAGATGCATTGACATCGATATCAAAATCCACCCCTTCCTGCAGGACATTGACCACTCGCTGGAACTCAGAAACGTTTCCCAAGATCTGCAGGGGGAGCAGGACAGAGCACAAGGCTTAACATTCACGGGAAAACATAGGTGCAGTCCAATGTTAGGGGCTAATTCTAGTTTTGTGTTACTATTTTGTGAAATCACTGATTACAAGCAGTACTAAAAAAGCAACCAACAGTTTCATCTCATCTCAAAACATTTTCTTTACACATTTTAGGCCTTTACTGCAGAGTGAGATGGTGTCAGGGTTAGGGAGCTCTGGCCACCTGCCTCCTAGGGCTGGAGGGAAGTGAAATGTGAAAGCTTCTTAGTCAATCAATAACTGACTGTTCGTCACTACCGAGTAAAAACAGGTGTGGAAGTGGCTGACAGTGGCCCTGAGCAGGCTGAAGGCCGGGCTGCAGCAGCAGGCAGACAGGGGGGGTGCTGAATAGCTCCTACTCACCAGGAGGGTGTCCAGGGCGTCGATCAGCGTGAGGGAGAAGCTGTGAGGGCAGAGAAGCGGGGTGAGGCCCGGCAGAGGGGGCTGAGGCCGGGACACCCAGCAGCGGAGCGCCCCGGGCCCTGCCCCGCAGCGGGTGGGAGGGCGATGCCCCGTCTCGGGGCCGGTCCCTACCTGCCCCAGGTGTCTTGCCCGTCGCAGGTCAGCGGCCGCAGCTCGTCGTAGGGGAAGGCGCTCTCCAGGTAGTGCTCGTAGGCGTGGTAGAACATGGCGCGCACCCGCTCCCTGAGGCACAAGCACAGCCCCGTTCAGTCTCGCTCCGCCCCAGTCCGGCTCCCGCCGCCTCGGCCCCGCACTCACCGGTAGGAAGCGACATCCAGACCGCGGGCGGCCGCGCCGGAGCCGGCCGGAGCCACCGGGAGCCCCAGCGCCCAGAGGCAGAGGAAGGAACCGAGGGAGCGCAGCATGGCGGCCCCCGCCGCCTCACCGCCACCCGCCCCCGCCCGCCAGCCAGCCAATGGGAGCGGCCGGAGTGGGCGGCGCATGCGCACACCACCGGAAGTGCCCCGCGCTGCGCGTCTGCTTCCGGGGCTGAGGGGAGGCTGAGGGGATGCAGCGGGTCGGGGGCTGTCACTGCGGATATTGTCGCCGGGACTGGAAATAACTGCAGTTACCCCCATACAGAGGGGTGAGGTTTCTGCCCTACTGTACTGGAGGCTGTAATTCCCCGTTACAGGGACGGGGAGGGGACGCGCAGGGGCAGGAACGGGCCTCCTGGGCGGGTCGGAAGGCCCTGAGGGAGCTGGCAGCGCTGGAGGTATAATTCTCAGACCTGAAAATAAATGTAACAAACACTATGACGATTTATAGTAATAACACGTTACCAGCGATGGTGCCAGCTGCTTGAGACGGTGCTTGTCCCGTGTGGGAGGAGGCGATGGCTCCTGGCACCACTTAGTGCGATTCCTGTCTGGATGTGAGCCATGAAATGGCCAGGAATATTTGTGAATCGATTGGGAGGATCCTGGCCCATAAGACTTCCTCCTGATGAACCATCCTCATACCCTTTCTCCCTCTAATTCCCTGTTGTGGCGGGGAGGGTTAGATTAGATATTAGGAAGAATTACTTTACTGAGAGAGTGGTCAGGCACTGGAACAGCCTGCCCAGGGAGGTGGTGGAGTTGCCATCTCTGGAGGGATTTAAGAAACGTGTAGATGTGGCACTTCAGGGCATGCTCTAGTGCCCAAGATTGTTAGTTTTTGTCTTGTCTGTGTGTGTGTGTGTGTGTTTGTGTTTTTGGTTTTTTAGTGTGGGTTTTTTTTGTTTGTTTGTTTGTTTGTTTTTTTTTTTGTGGTTGGACTCGATCTCAAAGGTCCCTTCCAACCATGAATATTCTGTGATTCTGTAATTCAAATCCAGCTTTTGGTGAGTTCTGTGTGATGCCTGAGGACCTTCAAGGTGGGGAGACATTCAAGGTGAGGCTTGACGAGGCCCTGGGCAACCTGGTCTAGTTGGGGTGTCCCCGCTGACTGCGGGGGGGTCGGACTAGATGACCTTTGAAGGTTCCTTCCAGCCCAGATGATTCTATGATTCTATGACCTGCTTCGGAGAAGCCAGTGCCCAAGCCCTTGTGTGGAGCCGTGTAGCTCTGCCAGCTGCTCTCCACCTTCATCTTTAGACTTTGATTGATCCACAGTAGATCCTTCCCTTTCTCCCCCATCCCTGCCCGTAGGCGAGGAGGAGTGGGATGGGACCCTGGCAGGGAGAGCCGGAACAAGAAGAGAAATGATAAGCCAGACCTCTGCCTGGCAAAGGTGCGGTGTGGAGAAATCAAAACTAAATCCACTTACTCGCAGGAGAGAAAGGGGCACAAGTAACCCAACACAGGCGTTAAGTGTCAGGGTGGGCTGGCTGTTGTTGATGTTCTTTAGTAAAGTAAACCCATTTTACTCCAAGGCTCCTCGTCCTGGGCTGTCCCACTAGGTGTCAGTGCTCGCTCGTGTGCGGGCTGCCCGCAGCTCTGCTGGGTGGCGGCAACAAAAAGCCAGCGAGTAATTTCCACGTATTGTTCATTTGCTGCAGCTGTGATTTAGGTTTCTAGGCCCATTTATCATAAAGCTGTCTGCTCTCTTATTCCATGGCTCAAGGCTGCTGGAGTATATCTCTCTGCGTTCCTGGGAGAATCAAAGTATTGGAGTTGATTTCACTAAAAGCTGTCACACTACATTACTGGGGCGCATTTTATTAAAGTTCATTTTCCAGACTTAAATTTAACAGTGTCCTAGACCACTGTCATTTACCATATAGCGGAGCAGTCATTTCTCTATCAAAGTCAGTTATTGAATTCTGAAAGTTGACTGAGGTACTTCTGAAACAGATACAGCATGTGAGGTGAAAGGAAAGCAGGACGAGACAGAGGCAGAGCCCTGCAGTGTCTCTCCACTGGCTTCTGAGGGAGAGCCGGGAAGGTGGGAGCGCGCGGCCACCGCGGCCGTGGAGGAGGCTGACTCCACGGCGGCAACATCACGGGCACTTAATTGCGCTAATTGAAGTAGGTTGCTGCATGCCACTAAGAGTTTGTAAAATATTTTAATGGGAAAAAAACGTAGCTAACTCGTACCAGAGTTGAGCTGGAAGCAAGCTCAGCTGCAAAAGAGCTTTCTATCTCTCGACCTGGGCTCGAGAGCTGGGACTCTTTGGCCTGGAGAAGAGAAGGCTGAGGGGAGACCTAATCTATGTTTACAAGTATCTAAAGGGTGGGTTGAAGGAGGATAGAACCAGACTCTTTTCAGTGGTGTCCAGTGATAGGACGAGGGGCAACGGGCACAAGCTGGAACATGGGAAGCTCCACTCAAATATGAGGAAGAACTTCTTTATGATGAGGGTGCCAGAGCCCTGGAAGAGGCTGCCCAGGGAGGGTGTGGAGTCCCCTTCTCTGGAGATCTTCAAGACCCACCTGGATGCAGTCCTGAGTGATGTGCTCTGGGCAACCCTGCTTTGGCAAGGGTGTTGGACTAGATGATCTCTAGAGGTCCCTTCCAACTCCCAACAATTCCATGATTCCATGACCTGCAAGGTCTGGTGAATAGCAAGGACCAAAACAAGGGATGGGCAGAGGATGGTGTAAATGGGACTGAATCACTGCTCCAGGGTGAGAGAGCAGCGGCTGGGAGGGTCAGCTGGATCAGAGCTGAGCTCCTTGTGGAAAAGCTTTTGGTGCAGCGCTCATCACCCTCCTCACCCTTTCTGAGAGCGTTTCGGGCAGCTGAGCTCCCTGGAGAAGATTCAGGAGCCAGATGGGGCTGTCTCCTCCAAAGCATTTGCTCCTCTGCCTCCTGAAACCCCCAGGTTTCTTGCAAGCCCCACTGAAGCACAGTGACACTGCTGTTGCCACCACCGAGGGGCTGAGAAAACTGGCTGTGAAGCGCCGGGTGGGAGCAGCCCCAGTTGTCAGAGGGGACGGTGACGTGTCACGGCTCAGGGTGTCAGACAACCCGGGCTGGTGATGCCGCTCAGCCCCCGAGCGTGGGACAAACAGCCATTTCTGGGTGGTGTGGCATCGTCCGTGTGTTAATAAGTAGAAATACAGCTGGTGGGATGGAAATTATTTGGGGGAAAGGGTGGTTTTCAGTGTGGCTGTACCACGCGCTAGAGGAATATTAATCTAACGTCATACAAGTTATACGGGCTCTGATGCAGTAAATGAAGGAAGATGCAGCGCGCGGTGCTTTCAAATGGACAGAGCACGTTACTAAAATATTTAGGCTGCAGCAGAGTTAAGTGCTTCTTCAGATGCCTCCCTCCGGCTTGTCAGGCTTTCTGTCTTTATGAAAAGGCCACTGGCAAAATAATCTGAAGTTTCATTTGGCTGTGGGGGAGGCTGTAATTACAGGGGCGTTTAACACTTTGCTTTATGACACCTTTAGGCGGAGGACTTGTTTACTACTTGCTATTACCATAAGTGGTGCTGTTGCCCTGCTTGCAATTTTGATGCCCATTAAGATGGAAACTGTATGTAAATCAGGATGGCCCATTAATATTTATAATTCATGGTGGAATGTAGGAGTTTGTCTGTTATGAGAAGAACCGTAAACAGGAGTTTTATGAACACCGAAAACTGTTGCTAAGGTGGTTCTCTTGAAATAATTTTCCTTTGCAGCCCAACATCAATTCTTAATTTTAGTAGCACGCGTAGCAGGATGGAAACGATGATTGATTTTTCTCCAAGTGCTGTGGGCTGCTTCAGTCGAGATTTCACTATAAAAGACTAGACATTTCCAATTGCTTTTTATAAGTTCAGAATTGATTTTATTTGTTTAGCACCTGACGAACATAATAAAAGAGAGAAAGAAATACAGCCAAATATAAGAGGTGGAAAGCTGATGGGCTACCTGGTTTCTGGCCTTCCTTTTGGTGCCCTGATTTTTAAGCCGTGCTGTGATTTAAAAGAGAAGGAGCTGGAATCCCAGCTGCCTGGCTGTGCCTGGTGACGTGTCCCGGTGCTGCACAGCCCTGCTCTCCCAGGCGGGGGGTACGGACAGACACGTCCCACCAAGACGGCGCTGGGCAAACAGAAACGATGGTAAAAGCCGAGAAAGGGAGAGCTGACGGAGCATCGCTCCACCGTGCAGCTTCCCTGGCTTCGACCGATTCTCTTTAAACCTCTTCTTACTTTTTCTTTCACTAACTTAACTAACGAACGTGGCCGCAGGAGCTGTTGGTTGGCAGCAACAGATCTCTGCCGAACAGGAGCCGAGCGTTCACAAAGAACTGTGGCTCTGTGTGGAGTTTGAATATTTTACGCGTGTCTGGCTGACTGTTGGGATTCTGACAAGTGAGAAAGCAAAAATAAAAGCGAGTTAGCATCAATGTGTCTCGGATTTTAGTGCGGGGATTCATGGCACCCGTGTTAACGTGACATCGATGAAGTCCAAAGCTGCCACACTTGTGTGAATGAAGCTTCATTTTCTTTATCCGAGCTCGCGTTTTCCCGCAGGGATTGTGGCTTTGATATTCTTTGACCAGGAAGACTTAGAGGTGTTCGGATGGTTGGGGACTGTAGAATACAGAGAGGCAACTGGGGCACAGGCAGCGTTTCCCTTTTACGCCAATGTGTGATGTCCCCAGCGGCCAAGGAGTGGGGACACAGTCGTTGGGAGCGGGCAGGGGAGAGGTGTGGGTCTGGACGCGGTCAGTCCCTTACGCCCCAACTGCCTTCTCCATCTTTTATTTTTCTTGGGGGGCCTGCAAAGGTAGGAAATATAGAACAATGGGGTAAGAAGGGTTATTGAACCTTACACGTGGCGGGAAAGGGGTGGGAAGTGTGGTTATCAGCTCCAGCACAGCCAGAATTTTGACCTCAAAGTTCAAAAAATGTCTATTTGGAGAGGAGAAGACTGAAGGGGGGTCTGATCAACACCTATAAATACTTAAAGGGTGGGTGTCAGGAGGATGGGGCCAGTCTTTTTCCAGTGGTGCCCAGTG
>JAOXNO010000005.1:14238723-14252371 GCA_028565335.1 Limnodromus scolopaceus
TTGGACTGGATGATCTCCAGAGGTCCCTTCCAACCCCATAGCATTCTGTGATTCTGTGTGATTCTGTCCAAACTGGGCTTAGGCAACTGCACTGTTGCTTCCTGTATCGCTCTGCTGTCAGCCCCCCATGGTAGCTCCTGGAGCCTTGGGAGGGCTACTGGAAGCCCCTGGGAGGGCTACTGCTTTTGCTGGGCCCTTGTGATGTTCTGGTCTCCTCTCCTTCTGGGGAAGAGCCTGTTCTGCTGCTGGCCATAGGCAGGTGAATGACCACAGTGCTACAGAGAAGCCAGGCACAAGCTGCCAACGTGGAAATAATTCTTAAAGAAATCTGTGTGCCTTATTTGATAACAATCATTCTGCATGGTCAAATAGCATCTGTGTCATGAGAGGACTGTTTTCATGGCAGTTCTCCTGCTGCTCTCTGAATCCTCAAATGTCAGTGGGCTGGAGGGCTGCTTCCTCTCTTATTTGAAGATGATAGTTATTTCTCCTCTGTTAATGTTTTTTAGAGCCTGCTGGAGAGCCTTCAAGGCAAGTGCTGGCTCTGCTTTTGTGTCAGATGAAACGCATGTATTGAGGCGTTCTTCACTGCTCCCCCCATGAAGCTCCTTTGAGGCAGTGAGGTGACATGGTGGCCATGGACTCTGAAAGGACTGGCTTCCAGATGGGAAGATGACAGCACAAAACTCCCTGCAATGACCTCCCAGCTCCCCCAAAAGAGAAGCAGGTTCCTGTTGGTGTCAGCACAACGGGAGATCTACTGAGCTCCAGAGGTGGATGACCACTCTGGGCATGGTTGAACAGAGGACAAAACCACCACCTGCCTCTGAGCTTCTTATCCCTGGTGAACCCAACTGTTTTGTTTACAAACTGTTGTACAAAGGAGAAACCAGCAGTGGTGCAAAGGGACACCCCAGCCACTCCTCGATCATGGCATGGTTTTCTGCAGCTCAGAGTGGGTAGAAGATGCCACAGCGGGTGGGTGCACTGGACCTTCCCTGGGACAGCATTTTGAGGGTGCAATGCATTTCTAACTGGTCGGTTGTTGCCTTCAGGAGTCTCCGTTTCAGCCCGTGTCACGGCTGTTTTTCAGTGTCAAAGATATTAGTGCTGTGGCTTGTGCATCTCAAGATTTCAGTTGTGATTTCTCAAAAATTGGGTGAGTACCAACAAGCAAATAACAACAACAAGGTACTGCTCTACCACAAAAATACACGGCAGTTTTGGGACCAGGTTTGATAGGATTCTGCCAACGGATCTGAGCTGAATTTTGCTCATTGTGAGACCTAGATGTTGGGGCTCGTTTCCTGTCTTTTCCCCTTTATTGTTTTTTTCTTGTGGTGTAACAAAAGTCTGCGAAGCTTAACATTAGAAATGGGTTAGGACTTTACTGAACCACACTTGGATGTTTTAAAGATGTTTTGGAGAACATCTTGTATCATTCACTCAAAAAATGTAGTGAACCAAGTAAAATGTAGTTAAAATTCAGGTGACTAAACTTATCTAGATTTTAATCTAACAAGTCGTTGTGGGTAATACCTTATACTAACACATACTTTCTGAATTTGTGTACGTGTATACAGGTGAAAGAGCTGTTTTCATAGCTGGAAGGGGAAAATATGACCTTTCTGAAATTCTAAAACTTCCCCCTGCGCTCTGAATATAGAAAAAAATCCAATGAAAAACACTCTGAGAGATTTCTTTTGCAGATTAGGGAGGGGTCTTTTAACCTAAAGTCAAGGGAAGCTCAAACTGTCTTCTGCAAGAGTCCTCAGCAGCCCCTACGGCAGATGATAAATGGTCCCTGTGTTGGGTTTGAGGACTCAGCAGGACTCTGCAATCAGGATAGGGGCTGCGAAATTAAAACTTGTGAGCTCTGCCTGTTTGCCTCCTCGTTTCAGAGGCTTAAAGGGTCAAAGACCTTTTCAAACTTGCTCTTGCTACCCTCGGTGGTAGAAACATAACATTTTTCTTACTGACAGCGGAGATTTTTAACTGAAGTGCGTGGCTTCAGGCTGAGATTTTAGGAGATGAAGCAAACCTCCTGGGAGCCACTCGTGTTTGGCCAAAGCAGTGGAAATTCAGGGTGCGTCATGTCCTTCTCCGGTCACTGCCACGTGCAGCGCTGGGCTCTTCTCGAGCTTTTGGGCAAGTTTGGCTGTGGTTGGGCTGACAGCTCGGCATGGTTGGCATGAGCCCCTTGCCCCCAGTTGGGGCTCGCCGTGTTAGATGTGGAGCAGTGTCGCAGACAAGTAGCCCCAGCCTGGGTTCCTGCCACGTCCATGGGGCTGGCCACCCCTTTGGAGGGGCTGAAAGTGGGACTTTTGGAGGGGTCTCTTCTGGTGTCACCTGAGCCACCTGGCGTGCCCCAGGAGCCCCCTGTGGCTCTCTAGCCGTGCGGCTGCCAGAGCCGCTGCGGGTGCGGTGGAGGTGAAGGGGCCAGCTCATCTCGTAACTGCTGTCACCGCAGCCTGGCGTTGGGAAACGAAGCAGTGCAGCGATAGAGATCAGAGGTGCTTGTGCTCCATGCCGTGCACCCCAAGAGGCGGGTGAGGAGCAGTTACTCCGCTCCGCCGTGCCGGTTGTGATTACAAACCCGTTCCCGCTATGGGCTGCGATGGAAACGTGGCTTTCTGACATTTCTCGTGAGAAGCAAGACTTGTCCCTTCCAGCCCCCACCACCGCTTCACCTGGCTGCTGCCAGGCCTGCTCTCCCCTTCGCACCCGTGCTGTCTCCTGCCTCCTTCCAGACCCACCTGGCAGCAGATGCTCCCCGTATGGCCCTTCCCCACATCCCCTGGGAGACTCGCTCACGTCCAGCCCACGCTGCGGTGAGGGTCTCCCAGTCTCTCCATTCACCGCTCTCCGTAACTCGAGGGGTTAAATTGTCATTTACTGGAGCATCCAGCTCAAACGTGGTCATCCCCCTCCTTACTGAGGGCCCCTAAGCACTGGCGATTTTGTTCCATCTCTGATTTTAACCAGCCGTTCTTCCCAGACCAGAGAAACCTTTTTCAAGACAAATCGCAGGAAACCTAGCACATTTGCAGGGAAAAAATTCCAGTTTTGACAAATCTGCGCTTTTCAAAGTAGAGTAATGTTGCCAAATACTCCAAAATAGAGCAGTTAGGAAATTCTCCTTTGGCTCCACCTGGCCTGGTCTTACTAAAACAGAAAGTCCTGATTTTGCATGTTTCCCCCATTAAGAGCATGGCTGCTGTCAGGCTCCTCCAGGCTCGGTTTGCTGCTGTGGCCGGCTGTGCCACCAACCGTCTCTGGATGATGGCGTTGCCGGGGCTGATACCACGACCTGTTGCAGAGCTGAGCTTTGTTTTTAACCGTACAATCAACTACACTTGTTTTCCTGCCAAAGCAGGGCTTATGAACGGGTGGAATTTGCTGGCGAGGTACATCCAGTTGGTGCTGTAAAAAGTTACCATCCAAAATGGGAGAGAAGGAGTGAGGGAAGAAGAAAGGGATGTTTTGTTTGCAGTGAAGCACCTCTTTGTTCATATGGACTTGAGATGAAACGAGCCCATAGTTTCTTTCATGGCTACAGAAACCTGCCCTTGCTGCTCATTTCCAAGCCTTGCTATGGCCCATGAGAGCTCTGGTCCTGTGAGGACAGAGGTGTTTTGGGACCACTGACCCCTGTAGCACCTGGAGACACACCTGGAAGGGCCGGCAGGAGCCCCTCACTGTTTTCATGAGCAAAAGGCGAGTTGGGTTGATTGGACATGCCCAAGCATCTGCCCTGCTCTGCTCCTGTGAGACATTAGGGCTCTGGCAGGAGGCTCCATGGCCTGTGGTAGGCAGAGAGCAGGGCAACTGCTCCCTTGGTCATGGACACTACCAGCTCATGAACAAGCCTTATGCTTTCACTGTGCCCCTCAGTAGCCACAGGATGGGATGGGATGGCTGCTGTGGGGCAGAGATGTTCATTCTGCCACGTCGGTACCAAAGGGTGGGATTTCCCTTGGGTTTTTATTGGTTTCCACTGGTAGCCACAAGCAGGTCACTCTGCTGTCATTGAGAGAAGTGTTGGATATGGAGAAGAAAGGCTTTTGAGCACTTGTCTTTGCTTTGCGATGCCAGAGAGAGCTCCCTGACACCTGCCTGTGTTTTTTAGCAGCCTCCCCTTCCCCACCTCAGGGTCAGGGAGAGACGTGCAGCCAGCGTAGGACACAGGGACACTGGCACACATGGCTCCTGGCCAAGGCTGGCTGGAATGCTGGTGCAGAACCTGTGGGAAGTGCCTTTCTCCATAGGAAGGACCAGGCAGTGACTCTGCCTAAGTGATTTGGAGACCAGCCCGGCCAGTTCCCAGGTGGGAAGCCCTCATTCCTCACCAAGGAGAAGTGGCAGAGAGTGACTTTTTCTCAAAAGCCCCATGAAGATTTTTCCCCTTCCAGTCTCTGTCTTGAGTCTTGCTGGACACGTGTCCAACAACCAGCACAGCAAGACCTTTTCCTGCACTGCCATGGCCTGACACTTGAAAATGCAGTCACACATCGAAGCCAGCAAATATGAAACAAAAAATGGGTTTTAAAAAAAGTCTATTGAGGAAACAAAGCTTCCAGATTTTCTATAACCCCTCTTGCCTGGGCTGGCAGCAGCAAGTGAGCTTTGGATCCTTTGACCACCATTTTTAAGGCATAAAAGAAAACAATGCCTTATGAAACCATAATGAACTGGTGGCCCTTTCTTTGGGAAGGCTTAGCAAGGCTTTGGAGCCTGGGAAGGGCTGGCCATTTTTCTGTGGGAATGTTTTGCTTTTCTTATGCACACCTGCCTCAATTTGGCTGTATCACAAACCTTTGGAGAAATCTCATCTAGCACACACTCAGTGGTGGGGTCAGTAACAGTTTTGCATCTCCCACCTACACTGGCCATGGCTGGGGGTGGGTTCTCCTGGGTGCTCCGTGGCCCTTTCCCAAGTAGTGCGCAGGAGAGCTGGGCTGCAGCAAGGACACGAGCGTGGGAAGGGGTCTACAAGAAAGGTCCTAAAGCTTGTGAGGAGCTGGGGCTGGAGCTGGGCAGCTGGGAAATTGCTCGGCCGAGGGAGCTGCAGTTGGGATGGGAGCAGTGCTGGCGTGGTTTGGTGAGACCCACAGCTTCCTTGGCAGAGGAACTGCGAAGTTTCCAGCCCTGCTTATAAATCACACTGGAGTGATTATAATGACAAAGGAAATAATTACTTCATGGCGTTTTCTTCTTAAGAAACCCATCTCGTTGCACCCCGGTGCCTGTGAGCGGAGCAGCGAGGAGCCTGCAAGTCCGGAGCGTGGGAGTGAGTTGATGCTGACGGAGCGCGGGTCGGCTGCGCCGGCGGCGGGTGCAGGAGAGCGACAAGCAGCCGGGGCTCAGGTCCTGCAGGGTCAACAAGGTCATCTGGAAGTCAACCTTAGGGCAAAAACCCATGACCCAAATCCCGCCAGGTGCTAAGGCAGCTCTTCGTGATGCGGCTAATCCCAAATCACCCTTATGTCAACCACCTGCCTCTCAAGACCTGCCGAGCACCCAAAGTCAGCAGGTTTTGGCCACAAACACCATTATTAAGCCCATAGTGGGACAGCAATTCCAGAGCACTGATCTAAGCCCGACCACTGTGTGAGCAACGGCTTTATTTAGTACGTGTCTATCTCATCCTGCCATTAGGAGTTAAAATCCGTTCCTTACTGATGGGAAACAAAACAGCTTTGAAAAAAAATGTATCCTGGTGATGGGCTTTGTTTTGCATTTCTTTCTGACAAAAGTGATTAAACTGCTAAATCACAGCTGCTTTTCTCATAAAAAAAGACAAAGCATCTTTAGATCCCTACATCATTTCAAGAGTTGCAGAAAGCTCTAGGTAAATGGGAGTGATTTGATCTATCTTGGTTTTATCGCTGTATCTCCTACACCCACCGGCTCCCGAGCAGGGTGTATTTGCTGTCTCATGGCCTGATAGCTTCCTGTGTTACTCATAACTTAAACACCGAGAGAGAGATAAAGGATTGGGTTTGGTTTGTTTCCTTTAAGAAGAAATGAACATTAATAAATATCTCATTACCAGAAAGTGTCATAGTGAAAGTACAGAGCTTTCTCCTGTTCCACAGTTGGCTCTTTAATTTTCACCGTGGTTAAAAAGCAACATGAAAACCCTGAAAAATGATCCCAGTCACACTCAGCTGAGTTTTCAATAACTGCTGGATCAGATAGGGCTGAACACCTATCGTGGGAGATGATCAGATAGGGGCAGCAAACTGCTGCAGCATTTGCTCGGCAGAAATTATTCGCCGCTAATGTCCACGGAAAGGGTGAAAATTTGCTGTTGCAGCATCCACAATCTCCATATTTCAGAAAGCTCCTGAGCCCTTGGGCCCCAACATTGGTTGCGAGGAGCCCTGGTCCTGCTGTGAGCCACTTCCCGTGACACTTTCAGCTCATCTTGCTCCAAAGCAAGCTGCTGAGAAGGGTCTCCTCCTCCCGTTTCAAGGAGAGGTGGATGTCGATGCCCCAAAAGGATGGGCTGGATGTGGAGGTGGCCAAAGGATCTGCTGCACTGGAAGGCACTTTTGGTGGCTCTCAGTCTGGTCTCTAATCTTCTGGCCATCAGGCTTCGTTCATGGTTGTCTCCCACAGAGGAGTGAAGATGCCTCTGCTGTGAAGGATGTCTGAAAAGGGCACCAAGAAGGGCTGCCCAGAAATGAAGCTGGGGGAGGCAAAAAGAGAGGGGACCACCAAGCTTGGGGTGAGAGGGAGCAGTACAGAGGGTGGGAGAGGACAGAGATTGAGCCAGGACTGTCCCCAAGTAGGGGATATACACGGCCCCCAGCAAGGAAAATTTCTGCTCTCCTGCCTTCAGCCACGTGTGTGATATGAATCCCTCTGTGTCTATTCCCTGGAGTGGAGAAGGGGAGTCATTGCCAAAATCACCCCATGGAGCCTCCAAAGATGATGTCAGCCGAAGAAGCAACACAGACTGTCCTGGATAAATCCCCCCAAAACCCATTGCTTGTTGGGAAAAGCCAGTGACAGAGCGATGCCAGAGAGCACTGGCATCCGTGCTTGGTTCCCCAGAGGGGAAGGGTGGCATCAAACCCAGCAAGCCCCTCCATGGTGGGCACTGGTAGTGGGGGTGACTTGCTGTGTGGGTTTGGATGGCAAATGCTTGTGGGCAAACCGTGTTCTCCAGCACCATGAGAATGGGAGAAGCGAATAAGCAGTGTGATGCTCATGTGTGAAAGGTCCAGGTGCAGGAGTCGAGAGATCTCAGGGGAACACCAGCTTCCTTTTGGAATAGATATATATATATATATATATAAAACACACAGCCCAGAGTGGGGAATGGAGAGGAAAGCTGAAAAATGGGTGAGTGAACAAGAAAGGGTCAGAAAGCAGAGAAAGGTCCACCTCCTAAAACAGCTAGAAAGGAAAGATCTCCTGACTTTTAGGCCAATGTCCTGACACATCACTCCAGGTTTTAGAACACGTGGGGTTGGCAATACTGTGGATTATTTGTTACAAATGATTTACAAGGCCCTTCAGAAGGAAATAAATTTCACAGGACAGTGCCTCCAGGGAAAATAATACGTATTTGGATGGGTGATTCATCATTCTGCATTAAGCCCATAAGCTCAGCTGACATCGAAGTATACCTGATAATCTCTTATCTAAATAATTTCCCCTTGAAATCCTCCATCTGTGCAGCTTTGTGCTGTTGATGTGAGGATATACTGTTGGGCCAGAACTTCTGCTGGGGAAACTGGTCTTGTAACAGCATGGTCAAGATGGAGAGATCCGAGTCCTCCCCAGCAGACCCCACACCGTGTCAGGTGATGTGGAAGGCACCAGTGGTGCCAGATAGCGCCAGAGGGGTGGTGGAGGGTAGGGGAAGAGGCCTGCTCTGTGTTTTTTCGAAAATCTGTGTCCCTTTAAAGCTTCTGGGGGTGACCCACCTGGTTGTCTCTTGGCTCACCATCAGTACCAGAGCTTTCATCTAGCTTGGCCAACAGGGAGCTTTCCCCACGCTTCAAGAGATAGTAATAGTCTTAATCCTGAGACATTTCACCAGATTTCTCCCAATCTTTTCTTTGCCACTGTCAATCTGGGTCATCTTCCTTAGCCATCCTGGTCAGATCAGATCAGCCCAAATTCTGGGCTTCAAAATCATCTTCCGCTGGTGATGCTGAAAACATCAGCATCAAAAAATTGCTCCAAAAACATCAGACAAACTTCAGCCCCCAGCAGTCTCCCCCAGACAACTCTTTTTTGCCTTTCCCTCATCATCCTTTTTTGTGTGTCTGTTGCACAGGGGTTTCTCCATCACAGGGCTCCAGGAGTTGTTTTTTTTGTGGGAGATGCTGGCCACATGCAGGTCATCATTGCTGCATCCTGTGTATTGGGGCAGGACAGCGCCAGCTGTGATGGGAGTAGAGCTTGGAAAGACTTCCATGTGTTTGGACATGGGTCCTTCGAGGGTCCTACAGCCCCATAGCCCCCTGTGGTCTGCGCACAGCCAGCTGGGACCTGGCTTGGCAGGGTGACATGATGCTTGTGCTACTGAATTCAAGAAATTAGTCGCTGATTATAGCAGCCGCCCACAGCATCCCCAATAATGTAGTATCTGAGGAGGTCATGAACCCCATGAATCACCTATGAATCCACATGTAACTCTGGTAAAATAACAGGAAATATGGGCATATTGAGACGTCACCCCATTGCTGATTCTGCCGATAGTATGCATCGTGCTTGTTCCTTTGCCATGGAAACAGGTTTGGATGGGACCCAAAAGGGTAACGGCTCTGCAGCTACCTCTCTCTTGAATTCAGGCTGCAGGTTTGCCTCCTTGCCTGGCTTGCAGGGTTAGCCAGAGCCCCGCACCAGCGGCCCCATGGCTCACAGCCTGATGGACCTCTCCTAGCCCTGAGTGGCAGTGAGGACATCTGCAGAGAACTTCCATCCAGCCCCAGTGATCCCCCCAACGGGCACGGTCAGCCTGGAGAGGTGGAGACATGCAGCCAGGCTCTGCGTCCTGGCGAAAGCACAGAGCCCCATCCCTCCGGCTCGCCCCATGGGGTGGCCAAGGACCCATCCACCCTAGACAAGCTCTGGGATGGAAAGGTGGGGAGCAGCTTCCCACCGTGCCGGCAGCCAGGTCCCCTTCCCAGCATGGGTCACTGCTGCTGACACAGTTTCTGTGCCGGTGTAGCGTGCGGCAGCGGGGCACGGCTGCCGGTAAGCAGCGTAAATAGAGCCTCTCAGATGTGGTTATTTTGTTTTTCTCCCATCTTCTCCACAGGGGAAAGCTGCGAGCAGAGCTCGCCACTGGTAGTTTTGATGCATTAGGAGAAAGGGACTTGCAGCCCAGGGTGCACATCCAAGTGTCTGCAGGGCATGGTGGGCAGCTGGGATGGGTCTTCCTCTTCCACCTGGCAGGTGGTGGGCTCAAAAACTGTGTCTGGCCCCATTTTGGGGCTCTTCTGCCCATCAGCATCCATGAAGCTCCCTCTGTGCTACTTTGTGAGCCCTCAGCTGCTCAGCTCCCCAGCTCCTCTCCGTCCCTGCCAGCAGCACCTCACCCTCTCCCAGCTTCTCCCCACCTCCTCCTCACCATCCTCCTGGCACCCTACAGACCATTGTCCCCCTCAATTTTCCTTCCTCGACTTCTCAAACCCCATCTCAATTTGCCCCATCCTCCTTGCCCCTCACTCAACCTGCTGTAGCTGCACGAGCATCTCCCCATTAGCGTGAAATTCAGCAAACCCAGGGCGTTTTGGAAGGGCTGAGGGGATCTGTGAATCTGCTTTGAATATAGCAACATGTTTTGGCTAAAGGGAACAGGAGAACATTTCGAAAATGTCAAAATATTTTGTTTAGGCATTTTTTAAACAAAATGTTTCACTCGGTAGTTGACGAAAAAAAAAAAAAATTGGTTCAAAAATCTCCAAAGCAAAACCTTCCCACTTTTGTTTTGAGACGGCACCTGCATGTGAGAATTCAAACTACAAAGGCACAAGAGCCGTTTTCATTACTAAATAATGTCCAGGCACCCATGGGAGTTTCTTTGGTGGAAGTCAAAATGTTTCAAAGGGAGTCAAAACATTTTTTTATTTTATTTTTTGCCCTGTTTCACTTGGTGGGGGGAAAAAAAAAATCTGTCCTTGCTGGGCCTGGATCAAGGACTCCTGTTCATTTTTGTGTTGGCTGCTAAGTAGAAATATTTATGACAACACATGTGGCTTGCTAGGGAGCTCAAATCCACTTCTCACATTAGAGAGGGAATTAACGCTGGGGTCAGGTCCTCCGCGGTGACCCTCTCTGTCTCTGCTACTCTACTTTGGCTTCTCAGTCCGTAGGACAAAGGGGCCAGAGAAAATCTCTTTTCTCCATGTCTAAGTTTGCTCCAGCCGCTGCTCTGCCCTCGAGATCCTGTAGCTTTCTCTCAAGAGAGGCTGCAATTTCTTTGTTTTCATCAGAACCTTTTCTTATTTCGTAATGTATCTGGCTGCCTGGCCCTTGTCCTCCTGTCCTCGCATCTCCACCAGCTCTTCTTGAAGACCACCAGTGGGAGAGGAGCCTGGGGTCATGGTCCATCTCCCCCTGCCCAGTGCTGGCTGCATCAAGACCCTTCTGAAAGGCCTTCAGATGACACACATCCCATTTTTTGCCTGGTTTTCTAAGGCAATGATGTGCCGTAGTCATGCCAGCTGCCTATTTGTCTTTCTGCCATCTGTCTGGCAGTCTCCCACAGAGCTTTTAGAGCCAATGAGTAATTTCAAGCAAACTTGCCTGGAGACTCGGAGGTGGGAAGTTCCTATGAGCACAGTGACAAGGGGGAGTGGGGCTGGGGGGACCAAGCGGGGATGGGTGATCTCATGATATTTTGCCTCCTGGTGGCATCTCCAAGGCTTGGGTGGCTCTTCTGGTCCTGCTCACCATGAGCTGTCAGATGTAAAAGTATAGATGAAACAAAACTGTTCAAAGATAAGCATTTTTACAGCAGCCTTCCAGAACTTAAAGGAGGCCTGCAGAAAAGGTGGAGAGGGACTTTTTGTCAGGGGATGTAGCAATAGGACGAGGAGTAATGGTTTTAAACTGGAAGAGGGGATATTTAGATTAGATGTTAGGAAGAAATTCTTTACTGTGTGGTGGAGACACTGGAAGAGGCTGCCCAGAGACATCCATGTGCAGTTTCTGTGTGCCGAGCCTGGACAGTTTGTTTAACCAAAAATCATAGAATGGTTAGAGTTGGAAGGGACATTAAAGACCATCCAGTGCCACCCCCTGCCCTGGGCAGGGACACCTCCCACCACACCAGGTTGCTCAAAGCCCCCTCCAGCCTGGCCTTGAACCCCTCCAGGGATGGGGCAGCCACAGCTTCTCTGGGAAACCTGGGCCAGGGTCTGCGATGGCTGGGAGAGAGGGACTCACTGCGACAGGGCCAGGGCTTGTCTGCTTGCTCGACATCAACCACATTTATTCTTGCTGGTCGTATCCAGCACCTCAAACCCTCCCTGCCAGCTGGTCCCAACCCTGGTGAGCTTCCATCAAGAGGAGCTGGGCCAAGTCTTCAAGCTCAGCCCCAGAATTAGCCTCACCGTCCCCAAGAAGCTCATTCCCACCCTTAACCCTGCACTCGCAGAGCGCTGGGATTTGGGGATTTTTCAGTCCCTACCACTTTTCACATTGTGCCAAAGCAGCGGACAGGGCAAAGTGCTCAGAAAACACCATCTCATCGCAGCGAGGAGGAGGAGGTGGCCAGGACACTTGTCGGTGTTTGCACAATAACAGGAAGAAAAGTGCAAACACAGCCCTTGCACCAGGGTGGAGGACCGGATACGGAGATGAGTGTAGAGCCTCCCTCGGTTTTGAAGTTGCCTGAGGAGTTCTACTGTCTCCACACTGAAGCTAAAGGGAGAAAATGTACAAAGGGGATTTGGCCCAAAGATGTCTTCAATTCATGTTCCAGCTCACATAGTCAATGGTCATGGGAAGTAAGCGGTTCTGCCCGAAGCCTCCATCTTTGCTGTCATGCAAAGCTGATGTTGAGGGTCAGTGGCTTTTCCCATGGGAGAACAGCCTAACAAATGACCAAGAGGGCCTCAGCTTCTCTGCAGGAATTGAGCAAAACTGGCTTAACAACAAGAAAAAAATGGGTGGAAGAGGTTTTGGGATACAAGGCCAGTTCTGGCTTTAGTACTTGGTGCGACACCAAGGGAGACAGGCTTGGAGGTCTTAGCATGACCCTGTCTGTTGATGGTGCTTAACAGTAAAATGCAGCTCAGCAGTGGGAATTCAAGGGTCTTTGCCAATTTAGTGCCGTGACAAAAATATTAGGAGATTCATGTCAATGTCTGGAAATGTTTCATAGGAGAGAAAAAGAATAAGTAAAACTAAGTGTTTGTAAAGCAAAATTTGACATATCTAGCCAGAATGTCCTCAAGTTCCTGTGTTGGGAGTGGGCTCTGAACATTCCTCCGCTGACAGGACCAGGCATTTCTTCTCTGAGGAGAAGCAGCTGCTGGGCATCCACCATGGACAGGATCTGCTTTTGGCAAAAGTCAGGGAGAAGAGTGGGGATGGCAGACAGGAGAGCACCAGCTTCTGCTCCAGGATGCCAGGCAGCTGCTCCTGCCACCGGGACATCTATTGCTTGATGGCAGGAGGGTACCAGCTCCAAAGCAAGCCAGGAGCCCCTGGGTCTTTCTCTGGGGAATCCTAGTGGCCTCTTCCCCATGTTTGGCTCTCAACACGCTCCTTCAACAGCTGTGGAAAGCAAGGGGTGATAGGGAGTAGCAGTTCCCCACCAGTCATTGCTACTTCTTCTTCCATTGGCCAGACATGACCCAGATTGGTGCTTGAGTCACACCGGGAATCCTCTTGTTAGGGCTTGTCTTTCCACCTCCTTTTACAGCTCCTTTCACCAGCACCCGCTGCGTGACACCACCCCACTCACAGGCTTCCCCACTGTCCTGGAGTTCATCCTGGAGCACATCCCCTGTCCTGTGGCTGTCTGGTGCAGCCTTTCCCCTTCCCTTCCCTTCCCTTCCCTTCCCTGCCCTGCCTGCCCTGCCTGTATTGAGCCCTCCCTGCCTCCTCAGCCCTGCCTGCACCTCCCTGCCTGTAACGAGCCCTGCCTGCACCCTGCTGTGCCTGCCCTGAGCCCTGCCTGCCATGCCCTGCCTGCACTGAGCCCTGCCTGCCCTGCCCTGCCTGCACCTCCCTGCCTGCACTGAGCCCTGCCTGCCCTGCCCTGCCTGCACCTCCCTGCCTGCACTGAGCCCTGCCTGCACCTCCCTGCCTGCACTGCCCTGAGCTGCCTGCACATCTCTGCCTGCACCCTGCCCTGCCTGCCCTGTGCCCTGCCTGCACCTCCCTGCCGGCACTGAGCCTTCCCTCCCTGCCCATCCCTGCCCGCACGGCCCTGCTGGGCTCAGGGACACCCCAAAACCTCCAGCCCCATCGAGCACCCGCCCGGGGGGGACCTGAGGACCCGCAGGACGCCGGGTTCTCGCTTTAGGGTTTGCCGCTGGTTGGAGCAACCCGGGGGGGAATGGACCCCCCCCCACGCCAGGCCGGAGAGGGGGACCAAGTGGATGCACCGAGTTTGCCAGTCTCAGCCACCGGGACGCAGGGGGGGACCCCACCGGAGCCCAGGAATCCC
>JAOXNO010000005.1:14252471-14264619 GCA_028565335.1 Limnodromus scolopaceus
CTTCCCGTCCCGTCCATTCCCTTCCCGTCCCTTCCCTTCCCTTCCCTTCCCTTCCCTTCCCTTCCCTTCCCTTCCCTTCCCTTCCCTTCCTTCTTTCTCTTTTTCTTCTCTTTCTTTCTTCTTTTTCTCCCTGTCACTCTGAAGACAGTAAATACCTCCTTATCCCACTGCTATTAGTGCCTATAGCTTTGCAGATAAGATGGCATGTTTGATTAGGCTCCTAAAGCTGCAGTGATGCCTTGGTTCATGAGTGGCTTATTTTCTCTCCGCATGTAGCTGCCCTCCCTAAAGCTGCCTATGGATCACACATCGTCAATGTGCTTGTGCCCAGAGCAGCCTGGCAGAGCAGGAGAGGAGGGAGATGTATGGACCAGCAGGGGCTTTGGGGCTGCCTGTGGCCATTTCCCCACTCTTTCCTAAGATGCTGGGGCCAATGTGAATGTCCTGCTGCCCTGGAGCTGCCTTCTCCATCCTGCAGGGCTCTGCCAGGAGACCTGTCCTGGCTGGAGCCTTCCCAGTGCAGAGTTAACTGGGGCTGGTCAGAGGGGCCCTGAAGCTGGCACCTTCTCGTGTGAAAAGGTGGAGGGTGGCAACAAACATACTTTTAAATGTGGCACATTTATTATTGTCCAGCACCAGGAAAGGGAGAGGAGAAAAGGATCCGATCCACTTGAGAGAGAGGTGATCCTTCAAGGTGTGAGTGGGAAGACCTAACAAAGGAGTGCAGCAGGACCAGGCTGTGACCTTGGACCAGCTCTCCAGGAGGTGCAGGAGATGGTGAAATACTCGAAAGGATGGCCTCCATTAGCAAATACAGCTAATGTCAGTGCTGGATGCACGGGCTGAGAGGAGTCTCTGGAGGTTGGACTAGAGGACCTTCAGTGGTCCCTTCCAATCTCAGTTATCCTCTGAGCCTGTGAGACGGGGCTTAGTCAGCTGCTGGGCAACCAGGCTCCCCAAGACTGTATCTCAAGAGTTTCTTGCCCCCAAGCCTTGCTGGCAGCTTTCCCCACTCACCCTCTTGCCTGAGCACAGCAAGAACTTTCACAGGCAGGGAGGGCTCCGGCCGTGCTTCCCTTTGAAGATGCCAGTGATCCAAGCAAAACTACTTATTTCAGGAGAACTACTTATTTCAGTTTTGATTTTTACTTGGAGTCCTAGCTCTTTTGCTCTTCAGAGCTCTCCCTTTTGGGATCTGCCAGGTTGCAGCGATGCTGCCATCACCATCGGCCACCTCTGATGGAGCAAATGTTCCCAGCTGTCATCTGTGCCAAGATCAACTTTTTTGGTGCTGAATTCTCATCGAAAAGTTGTTGTTTCAGCTTGAAATCTCAAGCTGAAACTGTTTATGGTGTTGACAGTCTTCTTTCCAGATTCCAGCCAGAAGCTGGCCCGTTTGCACCCAGTCGCAGCAATCAGTCAACGTCTAGGGGCTGTGGCTTCCCCGAAGCATCACCAGGCCCCAGAGCTGAGCTGGTTTTTAGTTACGCTGCTCAACTCGACATCACGGAGAGCTGGTTTGGTTCTGCCAGAGAGGAGCAACAAGGAAACTCCTGCGGTTCAAGTGATGAGAGAGAAAATCGCCTGGCAGGGAGCGCTGGGGTTAGGTGTGACATACATGGAACAGCGGGTCATATATACCTGTGTATGTGTAAATACACGAACAAGCAGACATGTATGTGTGTGTGCATATATATATATATTGACATTACCTATATCATTTGTGCTGTCACCCATTCCTGTAGCGCAGCTCCAGAGTTAATATCACACAGGATTTGTCTGTGCACCGCTAGAGGCCAGTGTGCACCTTAAATAAAGGGGCCGATGCACTAATTAACAACCGCCTGTTGGGAGGACAATGTTTCTTGCACGATGAGGTCTTGTGGCACTGGAGATGCTGGCCAGGACAGGGCAGGTGGGTGCTCACCGCTGGCAGCCTGGTGGGATGGATACAACCTTCCAGCTCCGGGCCCTGCGTAATCCCGGCAACTTCTTGGAGGATCCTGATGCACCATGACGGTCAGAGCGTGGTCCTGCCTGGGACCTGCTGCGTGACACAGCCGTAGTGTCCTCTCCTCCAGCCCTGTGTCACCAGGCAGCCATGTCCACTGGGGGCCAGCCACGTCCTCGATGCTCTTCAGGGACCCCTGGGACATGGTGGTGGTGGAGCAGGTCCCACAGCATCCCCTCCCCATGGCACTGCCAGAGCTCCAGGCTGGCGATGGGCAGACATCCACCTGCCTCTTTCTCTGGCTGGTGGGGTTTGGGTGGCCCTGAGAAACAAAATAAATTTCTGAGAAAAAAAAAAAAGGAAGACCATTGCAACGCTTCGTTTAACTAAAGATGGAGCGTTTCGTGTTGTTTCGCAGAAGTTTTCACCTCGGCGCTGGCAGTAGCAGCAGCAAATTGAGACGCCTTTCTCCATATGAGATCGTTTCGACACGATAACAGCGGAACCTTCGTTTAGTGAATGACAAAATGAAACAGGCAGCCTTTTAAAAACCTGTTCTGAAATAGGTGCATTTGAACTGGAATAATTTGCCAGCCCCAGATCCATCGGGGGCACCTCTTTAGCGATGGGGACATGAGGGGGGGAGACGGGGGTCGAGCCGGGGAGGGTGGCACCGGGGTAGGAAGCAGGGCTGGGAGGGCAGCGAGGAGGGAGTGCTTTGCCGTGGGAGATCCTCGATAATGCAGCTGTGTTTTGGGAACTTTTCATTTACAGCCGATGTTCTTTAAAACCTTGTTTATTGCTTGGCTGCTTTTATCTTTGGGAGACGGAGAATGAGAGCAGACTATTGCTCCTGTGTGCTTCTCTCCTTTGGCCAGCCTGGGGGAAGCAGTGAGGTTTGGAGTACAACTTCATGTCCTGTTAGAAGCCCAAAACCAAATATTCGATCCTAAAGCCTTTTTGTTTTTTTCTTTTTTTCTTTTCTTTTTTCCCCCTGTGGAGCAGAAATAAAGATGAGAAAGAAAAGCAAGGTGATATTTTTCCCAGAATCCTTCCAAAATCTTTTCTTTCTGCTCTTAGGTACCTACCTGCACTCCCATTCACAACCTGGAAGAGCTGAGATTTTACCTCAGCATGACCTGAAACAGGGTAAGGTCCCAGGAATGACCCCTTGGGTTGGGACCCAGGGTCCATCCCAGTGATCACAGGCACACACCAAAAAGGCAAGAACAAGGCAAGTGTAAATGATATCCCATATTCACCTTCCATCTGTTTTCAGATCAGGGGATTCTACTGCTTGCTTAAAAATCAGCATTTTCACCTGCCCCATGCTCCAGAGTAGCTACTGGCAAAGAAACCCAGGGACTCGGTGTATACATAAAAATATATATAGCCCAGTGCCAGCACACCTCACTCAGAATCACCCTGAGTGACCCAGGGTCAGAGGAACTGCCAAAAAGCAGCAGAAAAGCCACTCAGGAGGGCTGTCTTGCTGGGAAACCTCCCCTTGTCATGTTCCTGGAGCACTCACAGCCGTTGCCAGAGACGTGGCAGGCTCCGAGCTGGCTGAAACTTTTTCTGTTGAAATCTGATTTGGGTTGGAACAGGAGAACCCCCGAGCCAGGCTGGGGGTTTCTGCTGCCTGCAGCTTTCCTGGTTGGAGGCCTGGTGGGAGCAGACTGTTCGTTTAACCCAGGACACTTCAGCTGGGAAATTTCAGTCTGGATGGACTGCCATTTCCTATGGGACTTCGCTCCCTGTGGCTCCACTCCAGCGCGGCGAGAGGAGGGTCGAGGAGGGAGGAGAGCTGCTGTCCTATGCTCTAGGAAGCTCCTATTGCCACCCTGGCATCCCCACGGCCAGGGTGCAGCATCCTCCCATGGCTTTCTGGAGCTGGGCACAGAGCTGCCCCGTGGGGATGGCTGCATCTCTCAAGGAAGCTTTGCTGGGCACCACGCAGGGCTACTTGTGGCAAGCAGCACAGCTTTGGTGGAGATCCACTGGGTCTCAGGGAGATCTGCCGCTCTGGCGTACACCATCTGAGGGCATCACCCTGACAGCCTCAGCTGGCACAGTCTGCTGGACTGGCCTTGCCACCCTACTCTTCTCCTGGGCTGCTGTCTGTAGCTGGCACTAGGACGGGAGCCTGAAGGAGGATGCTTCTCCCACCTTACTCAGTGTCCATCCTCTTGCAGGACCTGCCACCGTGATGCTTCTGTGAGCAAGGAGCTCCTGATTGTCACTGCGTCCCATGGGTGGTGCCCAGTGCTGTGTTATCCCATGATAACCAGCCTGGCAACTGCCTCTTCCTCCTCCTCCAGGGGAGGAGGAAAGATGCCCCATGGCACCATGTGGGATTTGCGGATAACCACAGTCCTGGTGATCCCTCCAGCCTGGGAGCACTGGAGACTGGGACCAGCACAGGAGCCCAATGGATCTGTAACCCCATTTTGCTTTTTACAGAAAATCCTCCCAGGGGAGCACTCAGGGTCACCGTGTTGGGGCCAGAAGAAGCGGGGAGCAGCTCTGAGAAGAAACAACATTATTAGACCCACCTCACTTTCCCCCCAAATCCCAAAGCACCGCTTGCTACAGAGAACGGTCTGATGGAGGGTGCCGGGGGCTGCACCCTGGGGACACACGTGTCCCAGAGGTGTTTTACAGGCAGTGCTGCTCCCGTCACCGACCCACATCCAGGGCTGTGCCAGTGCGGCAGGAAGGAGCTTGGTCCAGCTGGGTGTCTCAAAGGAGTGCGGCCACAGAGGGGTTAACCGGGATCCTCTCTCCTGCTGGTCTGCTGAAATCCACTAACAGAATTAGCACTGGAAATTTGCGCACTGTACTATGTAAAAAAAAGAAAAAAAGAAAAAAAAAGGCATGAAATATATTTAATCTTTCATTTCAGAATTGCATTTGACATCTAAGTTAAATAAAATGTTCCTGGGGTCATTAAAAATCAGAAATAGTACAAGATTTGGGTTTACCATAGTTTCAGAATGAATCAGGTTTCTGAACTTGTTTTAATCTCTGTATAATTGCTTTTCTGTATACGGTAACCTTTAGAAAATGAGTTTAATAATTAGTCATCTCAGACTAGTTAAAGACAACATCCTGCCCTCAGTTCAGTTTTATTTTCAACAAAAAACCAACGCCAAAGTAAATTCTTCACTATAGCTGGGAACATAGATTCGGGCTACGCGTTCGGCAGGTGAAACAGATTGCGTTAAGCCCCCAAAGAGTTTGAGAGTTCAGCAATGCTCATCTTGATGGCTTTTCACTTTCCCTCCACGAGAAGGAGAAGTGGAACACATCAAGAAGCAGTGCCAGGCATGGCCGGTCCCTCGGCTCTGCCCGAGATCAGTGCAAGGAAGAGGGTTGGGCTGGATGGAGAAACAAGGGACCTCATGCCTGGACACTCTCTTTTCCCAGGATGGCAGGTCTGGGCAGAGCCCAGGCACAATTTCCAGCTCCTTTGGGTCCATGGCTGGTGCCCACATTGCCAGCCTGTAGATCACCACGGCTGGGGCATGCTCGTGGTCCTGCTCCTGCTCCCGCCACCATCTCCCCTACTCCCTCAGCACCTCAGTCATCTTTTCTAAATCTCATCTGATTTCTCTCTCCCCGTCACATTTCATGCCGTTGTGCCAGTCTGGACCTCTTCTGTGTTTATTAGTTACCCAGTGCCCATACGTTATCTTCCCTGGTGGGTCCATATCCTCCAGGTCCGCAGCTCAGCAGTGTTGGTGGCCCTTTGGCCCCTTGCTGCTCCTGCAACACATTGTCCCTGCAGAGTTTGGTCCCTGCTCCCTGTCTCCTCACAGGGTGTGGGAGGTCATCCCACACTTCCAGGAGACCATCCCACACCTCCAAGACTGTGGTGAAGAGGCAAAGCCCAGTGCTGATGGCGTGTGCTGTACCTGGGCACTGCAGGGACAGGGCACCCCATGTCCCCAGCTGCTCTGTCCTGCAGGGCTGCCCTCATCCTCAGGAGACAGAGTGGCATCCCAGCACTGCCATCAGCTCTCCAGATCATCTCCCCTCTTGACTTCTGGCCATTTAGTGCAAATTTGAATGTCAGGTTTCCTTCACTGATGCAGAAGGTATTGGAGAGGGAACGTCCTCCTCCAGGCTCCGTTTCTTCATCACCCTGGAAAAGCCACTGCAAATACATTCCTCTACATTGTCTTGTGCTTTATGTAGTTTAAATTTCTAAAGGGTTGGACCTGTGACCGTTTTCCTGGAGGGATTATTCCAATATCTGGCAGATCTCACTCTGGGAAATGCTTCCTACTACTCACCTTACATTTTCTGTTTCTTAATTTCATCTCATTACTCTCAGCTCTAACCCCCTGGCCCTTTCCTCCTGGCTGACAGAGCCTCTGGTTGGATTTGCAGGAGCTCTTGGCATTTACTGCCCAGGTTATTCCCACCAAATCCAGTGGTTTCTGTGGTTCACAGGGTAATGGCAAGTGCTCCTGGCTTGGAGGGACCACCTTGGTCACCCTGTTCTCCTCGGAGGGACCATGCTGCCACCCTGTTCACCTGGTGTCTCCAGAAATGGGTTAACCCCACCCTGGGGATTACCGGTTACTGACTCAGTTCCCAGGCCCGGGAAGTCAGTGGAAAAGCTTGCATCATGGGTGGGATGAAGCTGTAATCCCACAAATGTGCTAATCTTTGGATCAGGAGCACTCAGTGCTTAAATGTCTCTCGCAGACGGCTGAGAGTGTGTTTTGCTAAAGCAAACTGCAATTACATTTAGTATCTTCAATTTAGCTTGACATGTTGCCTCTAGAAAGAAGAGATGTCTTGCATTAAGGGCTCTACAGCTCAGACAGTATCTCTGACCCTCTTCCCCCTCCTCTTGCAGCCCCCCCAAGCCCCCGCCCAGGCTGCAGGACCAGGCGAGCAGAGATGATGGCAGCAGGCAGTCCTGGCCAGCAGGAAGGAGCTGCTAATGCACAGCTATTTCTGTCACAGCAAGGAGCATTGTACAGCCCTGACCGAGGAAATGAAACCAGAGTCTGTGTGGAGACCAGAGCAAATCCAGGAGAAAAGGCCAGCAGGAACCAGCTACTTCACTACAGAAACCAGAGGAGGCAGCTCACCAGAGCAGAGAGATGGATAAAGGCAGGGACCAGCGCGATACCGCTCTGCACAGGCCAGCACATCTGGGGCAGTGGGGTGACAGGGTTTTCCCTGGTCTGCGAGCCCACCTAGCAGTAATGGAGATGGATTTTCTTTTCACTGTCTTCATGAAGTGAAGGTATAATTAACACATGCTATGTATTGTCCATGTGCCAGGCAAAGGTGAGGGTCTCCTCCCTCTGTGTCTTCTTAGGGAAGAGCAACAGACTGGGACAAGGTGACAAGCCACCTTTGGCTACTTTCTCCAACGAGTTATTTTTTGTTCAGAAACATTAGATGATCTGATAACTCCTTGCAAATGTAGCAGTCAAGTCCCCTGCTTAGCCCCACGCACTGACACTCACGGTGGCCTTTTTTCCACTGCCTTCTCCTCTCCCTTTCTTGTTACCATTCTCTAACTTTTACAATAGATGAGGCCATGAAGTTTCTCATTAGCTCTCTCTTAAACTGGACTTTGGGAAGAGCCAGGCCATAAGTAAAGATCTCCTTGGGCTCATGGAGAGGAGCACACTCCCTAATGGGTCAGCCAATGGTCTCCTGATACAGCCTCATCGTGTCAATCCAGGTTACTCGCAGTAGTATTTCTGTTGCCAAAGTTCTCTATGATATTTTTTAAGCCACTCATAGCTTAGGTCAGTTTTTGACCACACTCCTGCCCTATGGTCCTCTCACACCACATCCACCACATGGGATGTAGGTGTGCAGCAGATCCTGTACCAGCCACTAAAACATTCTGATTGGGAGCCAAAGAGAAAACAGGATGTGTGTGAATAAAGTGCCTTAAGATGCACATCTAAGGTGCCCCAGGATGTCAAGAAAGGGTATGGGTCTCCCATAGGTTCCATTGCATCCATGAGAAAGTCTCAGCTACCCCATGTCATCTCTGTGATGCAACACATCTGTGTTTAGACACCCAGTCTCTCCCGAGGTTTCTGGAGCCCCAGGACTCATCAGGACCTCTGTTTGTATAGACTTCGAAGATAGAGCAGCTCTGAGTGTTTACAGAAAAATTAAGCAATGAGAACGCTGATATCTGGAAAGGCTGGTGGTTGGCAGCAGGGGTTTTCTGGACTGCTTGGTGTGAAACAAGTTTTTGAGTCCACAGCAACTGTTGAACATGAGGAAGAACAAAGGACCCACAGGAAAAGAGGCAAGCACAGCACTTGGCAAGTGACTCCACAGCAGGGCGGCATCGGAGCGTGGCTGGCTCCGTCTCACACAACCCCTGCTTTCCTGGAGAATGTGGTGCAGAGGAAGACAACTGCAGTGACAGTTGTCCAACACCAAGCGTGGGCTGGGGGTTCCCACAACTTAGGGATGAAAGCACTCGCCTGTTGGTGCCCACGGAAGCCAATCTCACACGTGCTCAGGTACTCTCTAGTGCGAGAGCCCTGGGATTGCAGTGTGTCTAACCAGTTTTGAAAGCTGCACACTTCAAACCTGCTTCTCTTCTTAAGACCTGGTGGCACAGATACGGCTTTAAAGCATCCTATCTCATGGAAGTTTTCAGAGCTCCCACTGACGAAGCACCCTTCCATCTCATCCCCAGTCTTCTCTTCCCTGTTGCTCCATCCCTGGAGCGGTTCAAGGCCAGGTTGGACCGGGCTTTGAGCAACCTGGTCTAGTGGGAGGTGTCCCTGCCCAGGGGAGAGGGTTGGAACTGAATGATCTTTAAGCTCCCTTCGAATGCAAACCATTCTATGATTCTACAACTCTATGATATGATTTTATATCGCTCTGCTCAGCAAGGCTCAAAGAGGCTTATATGTGGAGGTTCCATGTGTCCCACCTGGCTGTGCCTGGCAACTGCAGCAAAGCAGCTTGGTGTGGATTTGGGAAGCCTTTTTTACTGGTGGGAAAGGATGTATGGGAGGGAGAAGGAGTTATGCCACTGTCCTTGGACTGTTGTCACTCTGTCACAGTGGGCTGATATGTTTAAATATACGCCGACAGGCTCCAGAGCTGTGGCTGGGGTACGCCCAGAGGAATTCACCAAAGTCAGCATCTAAATAAGGAAACACTGGACTCAGAAAGCTGGTCCATAGCGTGTGTGTAAGCAACGTCAGCAGAAGGAGGTCCCTTCCCCCTCTCTTCATTGCATTAACGTTTGCTTTCATTTTACTACTGAACAAATGAAGACAACAGCTGTGTTATTTAACAGTGTGCGTTTTACTACCAACACAGAATGGTCCTTTAAAACATGAAAAATGCTGTGTGCCCTTCCACTGAAAAGTGGAATTGCAGGTTTGGACAGAATGACCTAAACAATAAAAGTGCAGCTGGAGTATTAAAAACATAGTTGGTGGCAAGGATGGTTGGGTTTGGCCTGACTAATGGGAATGATGATCAGAAGGACAATTATGCCGCTTTAGGAGCAGAGCCATTTTCCATATATTACTATAATGGCAAATCTTAAGGATTGGTGGATATTCGAAGAAGTGATCCAAAGTGAAAAAAACCCAGCATATCTCTGTTGCTACTATTTTTCTAAAGGTCATCCAGATACCGTAACAGTTGCTTCTCAGTGAAAACCTTGGATGCAATAAATGAGCACAGGTTATCATGCCTGTGCTGAGGGAGGGAGCTCTTGGGGCCAAGTTTGAGCTGACCTGGAAACAGCCACCGTGGGTTCCAGAAGTGATGAAACCATAGCAGCGCACAACTCCGCACGTGCTCAGTCAAAATATTTCCCCTGCTTTCAGTGCTTTCAGCTTACTGCTTGTGTTTACCTCTTTGAGTTGCCTTGACCCCAAAATTGTCGCGTAGGCGGGCACTGGGTCTGGGGAAAAGAGTAAGCTTGAATATTCATGCTGCGATTGTAAGGAAAGCTGTGCAGAGAATAACTCTCTGACATGAATGACACAACACATCCAACATCTTGTCTGAAGCACTCAGCAATGAAGCTTGAGCGTGCAAGGCATTTTGAAGCCCAAACAGGAATGTTTGCGTAAGCTCAAGTGGCAGTCAAAGGAGATATGATGCATCTTTGGGGTTAGTTTGATGCAAACGGGCACTTGAAAAGAAAAGTGATGGTTGGTTAGCCAAAGGCGAGCGGTAATGTGTGCTAAAAAAGCTATTCTATTGATTGAAATGCATCTAGAAAACATCAGTCTGATGTAAAACATGAGTTATCAGCAGAAGCTAAAGGCTATTTCGTAGAGCTCACGAACATGTGTTTTTGAACACCCTTCATTAATAAATCAATGAAATGTTCATGTTGGCAGAGGGTTCAAAGCAGCCTTCGGCGAGCTGCTGGAGGAGGTGACTGGATCTCAGGCTGCTGGAGGGTGACGAGTGCCAGGGTGCTCAAGGACACCAAGATCTCCACTGGCAAGTGACCTGCAGCCACGGAGGATGGTGGTCCTGTGATCTGTCAAGGACAAGATGCCACAGACCACTAATTGCAGAGCAAGGAATCTGCCTGCTCAGGATCAGCAGCCAGTTCCTGCCATGCTGTCAGGCTCCGGACTGGGAAATCCCTGCATCCCCTCCACGAGAAGGAAGTTTGATTTCAAAGAGTAAATGCATGCTTCTCATCCTGTATCCATTGCAAAGGAGATCTCCAGTGGGCTCTTATAGAGGTCTCTGATCCTGGCAGTTCACAGAAAGTCAGAGAGATGTGTGGGTTGTTAGAAGATACATGCAGAGCTTCCATGCCAGAGAGACCTGTGATGTGGCCATTAAAGGGTGTGTTTTCTGATAAATGATTGAACTTTCACTGCCTCCTGTTGGTGCCTCCATCCACCAGCCCCTCAACACTTGCTAGTTACCTGAGGGACTCTTTCTGCCTACAGGACCTTCTGTACATCCTGGGGACCAAGTGGGGTCCCTCACTCCTGGAGGACAGGCAGGACACCTTCCTCTGGGACCACACAGAACCATTGGGAGGTTCCACTATAGAATTGACAAGCTGGATCTCTCCCAAATCATGTGGGGAGCGCAGACCCCATGTGAATTTTTTTACATATGGAGTACTCCTGCTGGAGCCATTCTGCATCTTTTGTGGCCCTGGAGCTTGACTTTTGCTCCCTGCCAGCCCAATGAGATGCCCTCAGCCCTGGCCTGGAGGTCTGGTTTCCCTCCATGGTTTCTTTCTTACTAAGTGTTTTGTATAAAATCCAGCATCTCTGCTTAGAGCTGGTTTTGGAGAAAGAGGCCACAAGTGAGTGATGGGACCAACTTCTTCCCCAGGCCATGGGGTACCAATCTTTGCCTGTGTCAGCCGGAAGCAGGACCAGCCAAGGTTAGAAATAAACCCTTCCCTCCACAGCACCCACCACTTGCAGAGCAAGGCACCTTTTAAGCACTCCTCCATGCTGCTGAGGAACTCCTGTCCTGGCAGCACTTTTAGATGCTCCATCCTTCCACTTCTGGGATTTTCAGCCTGTAAACATGAGTTAAAATAAGCACTGGTGTGAACTGCAGCCCCCTGTTCCTGCGCCTGCCTGCCTGCATCTCCTGGATGCTCCACTCCAAGGGGGAGCAAGGGTGGGAGCAGGCTGTGCTGGCTCGAGGGAGGTTTTGGTGCAGCAGCGAGGTAAATGGCTTTGGGATCTGGGGAAATATTGCTTCCTCCATGAGAAAAAGCATGAGCTGCACTCCGGCTTTCCCCCTCCTGATGGTAATGCAGGCTGATGGCCCTGTCGTGGCAAGAGGCTGTGACGCCGGCTGACTCTGACGTGGCCCTGGGGTGTGCAGGGGGTGTGTGCTGTGGCAGGGGTGTCACTGCGTCGTGATAGTGATGCTGTGGGATGTGAGGTCATCGCGGCAAGACAGCGATGGGCCATGACGGCTCCTTCACAGGGACTGGCAGCAGTGACTGGAGAGCTCTGCAACATGACGCTGATGCGGGAGGAGGGTGATGGCACTGCGGTGCCAAGCGGTGTCCATACTTGGGTTCAATGTTGTGGTCAACAGCTCAATGTCCAATTGGTGGCCAGTGACGAGTGGTGTTCCTCAGGGGTCCGTACCAGGACCAGTGCTGTTCAACATCTTTGTTGGAGACATGGACAGTGAGGTAGAGTGCACCCTCAGCAAGTTTGCCGATGA
>JAOXNO010000005.1:14265062-14281703 GCA_028565335.1 Limnodromus scolopaceus
CGAGGATGATCAGAGGGATGGAGCACCTCCCCTATGAGGACAGGCTGAGAGAGCTGGGGTTGTTCAGCCTGGAGAAGGCTGTGGGGAGACCTTATATACTCTGCTTTTCTGATCTTTCAGCCATAGAAAAGTTTGGAAGGGTATTTTTTTGGAATGAGTTGCAGTTCAGTTGCACACGTGATGCCCCTTGCAGAGACCACCAAAAGCAAGATACCAAAAAATGAAACAACCAGACTATTCTTGGCCCTCTCCCTCACTCTACCACCGGTTTGTACAGTAAAATAGAGGTTTTATTTCAAGAACTATGCATTTTTAATAGATTTTACTTACATAATTTTTCTGTCTAATAAGATGAGTTTTAAATGCATTAACTGCAGCATAATTCTCTCATACCTTTTGAGAAAAGAAACTACAATAAAGATTCTTGTCTCCTAATGTTCTGGGTTTCAGGCAAAAATTATACTATAAGATAGGAATGCTTAAAAAACCCGTAGTTCCACTGAACAAGAAAATCCAGTTAGAAAAAACTGTATTGGAAAACATCTATTTGCCCACAAAATAATGTAAAAATAATGAGTCCATATTCCTCTTTGATGTGTGTGGCACATGCTCCTTTAAGGAGAAATTCTGTATTTCAGAGATAGTGTGCATATCGTGGAATGAAACGGTTGTTATGGCAACAACTCTCAAAAGCAAGTACTTAACTGAGAAATGTGTTCCACATAGCCATAGAAAAATGAAAACATGAAAACAGAGACAGGAAGAATGGACAAACAGAAGCAGTATGAGACGGCAAAGCCATTTCTGATTTTCAAGCGCACAGAGAAGCAGCACCGAACTGGCTTTTGGGATTTTCCTTTTTTTTTTTTTAATTTAAAACCAAAGTTTAAAGCTACATCTCTTTCTGGATGGTTTAATGTTTCTTTTATTTGATGATGGTGATCTAATAATTAAAAAGGGCTATATCGTATCAGTCCACCCTTATTGCTGTGGACCAAAGGATGGGATGCAGTCGGGGCACAGGGGCTGCATCTCCAGGATCCCTGGAATGATCGGATCCAGTCTCCCATTGCTCAGAGCCTGTGGGGCTGGAATCCCTGCCAGACAGGTCACCAGGGGCTGGTGCAACCACCTGGATTTAACCACCTCCACGTGGAATTGATGGAAGGCTGAAGCTCAGACCCACGCGCCAAGCGCGGTCCATGCAGCCCCTGGCCACCACCCTACAGAAGGTCAGTCTAAAGCACTACGGAAGGAAGATGGAGAAGCACAAAAGCATTGACTGCCCTTGATACCGCTGGTGTCTTCTGCCATCACATTCACATAGTGACCGGACCATTCCCAAGTGCCACAGAAAACCCCCCTCTGGTCTGTCTCTGCCTGGGAAAAAAGTAATTTCTGAGCCCAAATCTAGTCACAGGTTTAGCTCAGGGCAAGAAAGCAAGGCAGAAGGTGTTGTGGCCAGACTCCATTTTGTTTTAGTATCCATTTCAGCTTTTCCAGTATGGAAATGTGGAGTCACACGGCGCTGGCAATACCTTCTAACTTCATAATATCCCTCATTTCATAAGCACACACCTACTTTTTGCGTGAAGACCCCAAGGCTGGTCCCTGAGCAGCTCCATTCAGCGCTCCTCTCTAGGCTGGTAACTTCGTTTTGTACAGCCTTCCCTTTAACTGGATCCATCCCCACTTTGTAACTCCTGTAACTCCTTCAGCAGAGATTCTTCCCAGAATTTCTATTGAAAGACTAATTTCCCATCAGGCTCCATATGCAATATTTTGTTTAAACCTAGATAGATTAGCTCCTCTGCTCCTCTCTGTTTTCCTATTAAAGTGATATTAAATTAGTCTAATGTGATCTACTTTTGATAAAACCTTCTTGATTTTTTCCCTCTCATTTTGTATTTGCCTCCACATCCTCAGAGGTCCATGTCTCAGTAACATTTTCTAGGGTGAATGGAAGGGCCTGAAACCAGAAAGAGAAGCAGCACATAAAAAAAAAAAAAAAAAAAGCTAAAAACAAAGATTGAAAAAAACCCTCTGGTATTTGAGATAACCCAAACTCATCTTCCTGATTGTGGCCTGGGTGACTTTGCCCATGTTCTGGCACTGCCCAGCCTCAGCTGGGTTTGGGTCCGGTCTAGGAATGGGCTCTTGCTCGAGCAGTGTTGGCTGTGGCCAGTTGCCGCTGTGTACCTTGCCGTGACTCACCCCACAGAAGCACGCAGGGAGGACAAAGGGTCATCACTGGTGGTTGTCATCTGGTGTTTAATGACACCACGTGTACCCATGGCAGGTGGGAGTGCACTAGACCCGTCTCTGGGAGGAAGAGCAGCAAAGACTAAGGCAAGTGGGGACAGCATCACCTGGCTCCGGCACTCCTACCCCTCACTGGCCTCCTTAGACCAAGTTTCTGAAGGTGCTGGTGATCCTCAGGGCAGGGTACATCTCACTCAAGCACTCTCAATGCTCAGCTCAAAGCTCTCCTTCTCCTCCGAGCTATTTGTGCTCTCTCTGTGATTAGCGGGAGAGAGGAGGTGTCTCCAGAGCCTAAGATGTCCTAAGATGGTGTCTAAACCATGAGGCTGACACCCCTCCAGAGCATCCATACCTCTCCGTTGACTTCTGTGGAGCTCATTACTAACCTCAAACTTTGGGAGACAGATATAGACTGGTTGGATGAGGATTTCTCTTGAGTGGTGTGTGACGGGCGAAGGGGAGGATTTCTCAATCTAACCCAGGTCTGCCGAATCCTCCTTTGCAAATAAGTCACTTGCGTGTCCCAAAGGCAAAGCGAGAATTTGTAAATGAAAACTTTTTTCAAATAAATCTTTTGTAGGATTTACAAACCTTCTGATCGGATTTGTAATTCCAGACACAGATTTGTATACTTGCTGCGAGATTGGAAGGATTTAAAAATCCATCTCTTGACTTGTGAAACAATCTAATGTTTTAGAAACCAGGTAGCTAAACCTAAGACTAAAAGCACACAGCACTTGGGCCTGAAGGTTTAGTGACAGGATTTATACATTAGAACAGGGAGATAATGTAACTCAGGTGTATTAAATCCTGATTTATTAACAAACTCAGAAGTAATAGCTTTACAAATAACTCCCAAGACATTTACAAGAGCTTAACCCTTAGCGTACTAGCATTTGTCAGACTGCCACCTCTGTGAACGCCAAGCAATATGTTTAAATATACCAGGGAAAATCAACTGCTCTGCAGACAAGTCCTCCAGCCCCTCTCCGTGTGTTTCCTTCTCCCGCAGGAGCCAGGAGTGGCTCCTGAGGGTCTGGAGAGGGGATTCCCTGTGTGCTGCAGACACCCCTGACATGTTCCTGGGGTGCTGTTTCATCCCGTTGTGCTCAGGCACTCGTCGTGGCTGCACGTCTCTGCCTGCTCAGTGGGATGGGGCCCCATCACATCCCTCTCCCGATGCCACCAGTGCCACCGTGGTCTCTCTGCCTTTAGGGAGGCGATGGTTGGGCTCAGAGACCTCTACCAGGTGGGCTGAGACAGGTGGGGAGAGAGCTGGGAGCCCCTGGGGACCAGGGCAAGCTGTCTCCATTATTGAGGTCTTTAAGAGAAAAGACTCTTTCTGGGGGTGCATCTCTTTCTCCCTGCGTCTTCTCTTTCTTGTCTCCAGCAGTCTCAGGTTTTTTCCAGTTACCTCCTATCTAGGCTGCATGGCTTTGAGCTCCTCAGGGGGTGGAGAGGCGGGACCTCCACTTTGGGATGATAAGGCAGGATTTCTTCCAGCTGTTCAAGCAGTCTGTGCGCTCTCGTATCTTTAAATCTCCTGGGTTCTGTGCTAACCAGAAGCTGGTCACGATCAATTCTGCAGTAATTTTACCTGTGACAAACCTGTTTGAAGATGAAGGTTTTCACTGCAGAACCAACTTTTCCCCATTCATGTTTATGCCAAATGCCCCAGCATAATAAAACGGCATTTCCAGGGCAGTTGTAATTTTTAGATAGAAAGACCATAATTACCTGGCGGAGTCTGACAGAGCTGCTAATTCCCCTTTCCTCTTTCCTCTGGTGCCCTATTAGCTTTTGTTTAGCATAATTGAGTTCTCACGGCAGCGGCATGCCCCAGCGAGCAGCATGTTTCGGGGTTGCCCTGGGCACTTGACAAGCTCCGTGGGTATCCAAACCCTTGTACCGGGAGAGAAGCCCAGGGTGTTTTCAGCTGGTGAAAGAACTCGGTGCTGTTTGTGTCCAAACTTGCTTGGAAACAAAATGACCATTCACAACAGCTTGTTCCACTAGTGGTATAAAGTGCACTAGAAAATGATTGTGAAAATAATAGCTACTTCTTAATGAGAGAGCCAGGAGCAGCCAGCAAAGGCCGGAGCTCCATGTGCAGGAGGAACTGGGATGGAAAAGGCACTTGACATCTCTTGTGGGTTCAGCTTGCATGAGCAATTAAACATTTTTAAAACTTAACTCTTATTCCCTTTGGTGAGCTTTTCTCTCTTCCTTCTATTTGGCTCTTTCAGAAACAGCTGCTCATTATTTTCGGAACGTTTTTCTATCCTACTTTGATCAGGACTGATTAGATGTAGCATGGGAGCACCCAGAAACCAGCCACTGAGTAAATGTAGATGGAGCCCTCTCTCCTGCTGAGGGGGGTGTGTGCCACTGCTCCACCTGCAGCCACAGCAGCATCTCCGACAATCTTTCCTTGACCTATGTTTTTTTTTACAAATATATTTAAGATTTGAAGTATATTGGGGATGAAATATCTGCTGTGCTCCCCTTTATGTGTTTAGCTTTTGCATTTTTCACTTTAGGCATTGAAAGGTGCCAGGGAAGATTTTCAGTTTCTCTCCCAAGTTGACTTGGGTTTGTGGTGGACCAAAGCCCTGACTCAATAAAGCAGTCAGTGACCGGCTGAACTTTAACCACATCCTTAATCTCAACCTTATTCAAGAAAGCTCTTAAGCATGCACTAGAATCCCATGAGTTTTCAAGGATTTGTTAAATGTCAAGTGAGGGGGTGGGCTGCTCTTTTATCCTGCCAAAAGAGAAGGAGGTGAAGCTCTTGCTGAAGGCAGGACTGGGGTTGGTGTCTCTCTGTGAGTGTGTTTTTTGTGGTGCTGGGCCAGGATGCAGTTCCCGAGGGCATCACAATGGCTGATGCCTTGCAGTGAGAGAGCAAAGAGTCTGCCTCTCTGTCTGTCCGTCCGTCCATCCTTCCTTCCATCCATCCATCCATCCATCCATCCATCCATCCATCCATCCATCCATCCTTCCTAGGCCATTCTGTGTTGATTCCTGACCTACACACAATCATAGACTGGCAGGGGTTGGAAGGGACCTCTGGAGATCATCTAGTCCAACCCCTTGACAAAGCAGGGTCATCCAGAGTAGTTTGGACAGGAATGTATTCAGGTGGGTTTTGAATGTCGCCGGAGAAGGAGAATCCACCACCTCTCTAGGCAGCCTCTTCCAGGGCTCTGCCATCCTCGCAGGAAAGAAGTTTTTCCTCATGTTCAGACAGAATTTCCTGTGTTCCAGTTTGTGCCCGTTGCCCCTTGTCCTGTCACCAGGTATCACTGAAAATACAGGCTTGAACACCATGGTTGCATGGGACAAGCAGAGCAATGGTTCCTCTAAACATGGCAGTGGGTAGGGAAGAAGAAGAGGTGGTGGTGGCACTTATTGATTTAACCCGGAGCAGCTGGGTCACCCAAAGAGCCCTTGGGTCACCCATGCACACCCGGCTCCATCTGGACCATCTCCCAGCAGAGAAAGTGCAAACCCTTGGGCTTTCTCTGCTGGGCACTGCTTTTGCTTCCATCATCCTTCTCGCGATTTTGGTGACCAGAAGAAGGGAAAGGGTTAAACCCAGAGTAATTAATATAAGAAGACTGTTCATTACTATAAGACGTCTGTGTATCATTAAATTTCATTTGAGCTTTAATTAGAGGAATTATTTTTTTTTCATATAAAAGTCTTTGTTGTGTCAATTAGTTGATTGACTATCATCTGGTTTCTGGGTTAGTGAAACCTGATCCGTTGTGAATGAATTTGTTTATCAGGGAAAAGGGACCAGTGGATGGAAAAAAAATTCAATTAAATGTCAATGTGTGGAGTGACAAGCAGCATTCGATAGGGCTTTTAGTTTAATTGCTTGTATTTCATTAAGAGATGTATTTATCAAGAGAATTCTTCATTTTCAAAAGATCTTGGTCGTCTTCGTGTTCACTTCTGGCTTTTTAGGTATTCTTGTAGTATTCAAATTACATAGAAAAGTATTTTTTTAATTAGAAATAGTACTTTATTGTGACATATCCTGAGACTGTTACATCACTGACATGCTGTGACAGCCTTTCGATTGCATCCACATGCAAATGACAGGGGACAGGGTGTACCCCTACATCCTTTGAAAGGCTGCCACCAAAGATCTGCCACTCCCTCTGCTGTTCTGTGGTCCACAACCACGTTGAAAATTGTGTGTTACTCCTGAAAGTTTGTGTGAGGAGGAAATCATTCAGCTCTCAGCCCTGGGAATATTTCAGAAGGTCTGCTTTGAATCTTTTAAAGGCTGTAAATCCCTTTGGGAGGGATGGTTTTCATTTGTGTTTTATTTGGATTCCAGCTCATCACTTGTGGTTGACAAATAAAAATGGAATAGCCTTTGGTAGGGGGCTGGCAGGCGCCCTCATAATACAGCGCGTTTGGCCTGAGCTGGTGGAGTTATATAGAGGCATCGCCTGGAGTATAAACACTCCCACTGGAACAAAGTGCTAAGAGCGCTGAAGTTTATTTTCATAACTTTCTGTTTATTTCTAATCCAGCCTAAAAACTGTGAGCAGATAAGCACGCAGCTGGGCTGGTTTGAGAGATGGCAACAGGATTCCAACGAGGCTTCCAAAATGTTAAATGAATGATTATTTTCCTGCGCGTCTGGGGAAACATCAGGAGCGGGGAACCCCTGCAGGCAGAGCGTGGTGATGGGGGCTCACCCCCAGCACGCTGCCAAGGGAGGAGCGGTGGGACGGTGGGACAAGGATGCCGTGGTAGTGTAGGACCTGCAGCAACACTTCTCCAAGGGCCAGACATCAGAGCCCGGCTTCACTCTCGTAGAGCACTGGGGACTGGACGCATCGACCAGCAGATTTTGGTAAAAGGAATATTTTTTGGCCTGGATGTAGGAAAACACCCGGTCAAGTCATCAGTCTATTGGGTATGGAGGAGAATTGGAGCAAAGTGACACCAAGTGACATCAAGTCCTGCCCCCCACCCGTGCAGCAAACCCTGTTGGGTATCACTTTGGTAAGGTGATCAAGCTCCACCTCAAAAATCATTTCATTCCTTGCCCTGAGGAGATTTGCTTTTCAGATACTGAGGCTTGGGAGCAGGTAGTCTCTCTCTGTGGATTTGCTCAGCGCCCAGCAGAAATCCTGGCAGGGCCTCTGGGAGTGTCTGTATGATAAGTAGCTCTAATGAGCACTAATTACATCCAGCACATGGGTGATCAAGCTCTTTTCTGAAACACATCAGCACAGTTCAGCATTTTCTGCCATGTTCTGTGCCCCCATTTGCTCGGAAAGTGCGGCCGGGACAGGGTCTGTTCTCAGAAACTCATTATTTCTCTCATTCTGTGATGCAAATTCACTTTCAACAAGTTCAGATAAGATACTGGGAGGCAACGCATGAAGCAACTGGCAATTATATCCTCCCTGAACATTTTGTCTGCAATGCTACACCAGCATCGCGACAACGACCGGGAAGCCTGGGCTTTTACATGAGCCAAACAGAACGGAGAAACGCTCCAGGTTGTTCTCTCTGGGGAAAACTGTCACTTTACTAATGTACTCGGAGAGACCCAAGGTTTGGGCAGAGCAGAGCTGATGTGGGTGAAGAGTTTGGAGTTTGCCTGAACCTACCGAAGAAGGAAAAATAAAAATCAGAGCAGACTTTCCAAGGAGGCTTCATAGCAGCAGAAGAGGAAGAAAAAGGAGCTGTACAGAGGGGAGGCAATACTGTGTGATGTTTGGGAATTACTGTGAAGAATCCTGCTCTTCCAACGTTGGGCAAGAGCTCTAGAAAAGCAACAGGAGCATGCTGTGAGCATCAGTCACCTGCATCAGACACTCCTCCATGCTTCCAGCTGGCATGAGCTTGGCAAATGTGGCTTCATTTTGAAGGCTGGAGGCAGCTCAGGGTCTCCTCCCCTATGTGGTGGGAGGAGGCATGCAGCGCTCATCTTCCCCATCTGCCCATGAGTGGTGGTGGTTGCACAGCCATGTTGTGTGGCCATGCAGCCCAGGAAAACCCCCAAGGAGTTTCTCTGCTGGCTTTTTGGAGAATGTGGTCCTGCAAGCTGTTTCCCCATCAGGAGCTGGATGCTCAGGGTCGGAGACCACAGGTTTTGATCCCTGGCTGGGCAAGCCATGGTCCTTTTAGATATGTGTGTCTTCATGGATGTCCACACATGGACAGACTGTGTGAGTTTGGCCGTGAGAAGCAGAAGGGTTTGTTCTCATTTGTTTGTTACTGCAAACTGGCTTTTCATCAACCAAAAAAAAAACCCAAAAGGAGAGAAAAATCTTGTGTAAAATGTCTTAACTGAGAAATAAATACACACCTACTTATCCTCCTTGGAGCAAGACCTGCCTGGACATTGTCGTGCCACGTCCCTAGGAGAGGTCCCTGATCCGGGCAAGTGTCTCTGCGTGTCACCCCCAGGCACCAGAACAGCCTCTTTCCCCTTTCCTTGGCAACACCAGACAAGCTCGTGGGGTTAATGCGCAAGGGTTTTAGCTATCACTTTTTCCTGATAATCAAAAATATTCTATTAGGAGAAGAAACGTTTTCCGGTCTTTCCATCTCAGTGTCCCCAGTGAGCTGCTGGTTGTGTGCAGGAGATGGGGCATTAATATTGTTCTGGAAATCCCCAGCCTGGTGGAGAGCCCAATGGCAACCGTGCAAGCTGACAGCCCCATGGCTTTGAACCAGGACCTCTGGCTCGTTAGACAGACATCATTACCGTGGGGAGTGTCTGCACTTAATCAGCCTTTGCTGCTGCTCCATCCGTCTTGGCTGCCATGACAATTCAGAGGTGTGAAAAGGTTCCTGGTAAACTATTCAGACCTGCCTCCCCCCATCAGTTTTTGGGGTTTCCCTGGTCAAGGGGAAGGAGGGACCATGTTCTACGCATCCCCTGCTAGCCAGCCTCATCCTGTCCTTTGCTCCACCGAAGCTCCTCTGCCACAGAGCCCCCTGAGCTACCTCCTGAGGTCCTGGTGGTGGGCCCATGGTGGAGAGGTGCTGAGGGAGGCCAGCAGCTCCAGCCTCTCAGCCACGAGCGTTTTGTTTTCATCCCTAAGTGGCTGCAGAAGTGTGTGCCTATCAGCAAATCTCCACCATCCCAACTGCTGCGTGTTTCCTGAGATAAGGGCGCTGTGTAATGGCAATTATGTTTTCATTTGTTGTGAGAAAACTTAATACGCAGAGTGGCAGAAATGTTATTCATCCTCTGTTAATTATGAGCTACTTACTGTAGGGAATCATGCAAAAACAAAACAAAAAAAAAGTGTAATCAAATGAAATAAAGGGGAAGCAGCTTGTGCCTTTGCCTTTATGCCAGGTGGAATTAGCTCCTGCAATGCTCGGCCATTAATTGCCATTAATAATGTTGAGTGGCCCCATGTGTGACCTTGCCTTCAGCTCTGCAGCAGCATCCTTGAGGCGACGGGTGCAGGGGTAGGCGCTTGGGGCTGCGATCCAGGGGTGCTTCATGGAGCAATACTCCTGTGGGACTAGGCTTGCCTGGACTCTGCTTGTCCCACCACGAGCTCTGGAGTGGAGCTGCAGGAGAGTCCCAGCAGACCCCTAGCTGGATCAAAGACCTCAGGCCATTGCCTTCTTTACATCACTGTGTTTCGTAGAATCATGGAATGGTTTGGGTTGGAAGGGATGTTCAAGATTATCTAGTTCATCATCACAGAAGTTCCTCTGCTGCAGAAGCCCCTCCAGGCTGTGGGGTGCCCCAGGCAAGAGAAGGATGGGGTCATGGTGGGGTTGGCTGTTGGTGGGTGAGCCCCACCAACAGAGGTGGTGGCAGAGGCAGCCGTGGTCCCACATGGTCTAGCGGTCAGGATTCCTGGTTTTCACCCAGGCAGCCCGGGTTCGACTCCCGGTGTGGGAAACCAGTTGTATTTCATCTTGTGCCTGTTTTGGAGCTCCTCAGGACAAAAAAGATCCTGGTCTGCTGGAGTGGATCCAGTGCAGGCTGCCAAGGTGGCCAAGGCTGGGCAATGGGACAGACAAAGGGAGGCTGAGAGATGGAGCTCCGTCCGTGTGTCCGTGTCTGTTCAGTCGAGAGAGAAGGCGAGGGGAAGATTTCATTACTGCCTGGTGAAAGATGCTCGGAGGATGGGACCATGTTCTTCCCAGAGGCACGCAGTGGGAGAATGAGAGGCACCAGCTGGAGCACGGGACATTCTCCTAAGTTGTGAAGAATAACTTTATTACCACACAGTGGTGAAACACTGGAACCAGGGATCAGGTAAAACCGCAGGGTCTTTGTTCTTGGAGGTATTCAGAACTTGACTGAACAAAGACCTGAAGAACTTCCTGCAGCTGGACATAGCAGAGCATGTAGGTTGGACTATAAACCTTCAGAATACACTTTTGATCCATCATGTTCATTCTTGGAAGGTGTTAGGATGGTTTTAATTTCCCCAGGGACAGGATAGTTGGTGGTTCCTCATCCTAGTTGAGTTGCTTGAGCTCTCTTCACCTCTCTGGTGACCCAGGGGTTGGCTCCATTGCAACGCTGGGCTACGTTAGAAGCCAGTGAGACACAAAATCTGCCTCATAAGAAGGCAGAATTACCAAAAAACATTTATTTGAGATGGCAAGGAACAGGCTATCAAGCAGGCAAGGCTGGGACACTGCTTCCCCAATGGAGCTGCTGCCCCTGCAGCTGGCACATTAGTTCTACCAGGGCTGTGGGGTGCTCACACATGGATATGAATTTGTCCTGTGGGTAAGAGAAGAATGGAATAACCAGGGTGTGTGATCTGTACAACAGCTTGGCAGCTGATGAGGATTGTCAGTAATGCATTTTTTGAGCACTGTAAGCTTAACAGCCTGACATAACGTAGCGAGCGCTTTAATTCGCAAGGAAAGATTTTTCTTTTCCCCAGAAAGTAATAAATAGCAACTGTAACTTCTTTAAGGGAAATGTCACCACAAATTGATGCCATATCTAATGAGAAACTTCTTTCTGAGCTCATACCAGTAAGTATATAAGAGGAGGGACACAAGCTACATGTTGCATCCCCTATAAGTAACTCTACACAAAGGGAGGTGCTTTTACAGAGATGTCCACCTAATATATCCACACGGTGTGACAACGCTTGGATTTTTCAGGGTTCAGAGCTACCCCTGCATAACTTTGCCTTTGCCAGACAAGTATTCCAGCTGAGTTCCTTGGACCATAGCAAGGGACTCACCAGACCCTACTAAAACCCCATGAACATGTTCAGGCCTTAAAATGGCCACGAGCTGCAAACAACGTTATTTGAGTCATTTGACTAATGACTAAATTCTTGAGTAGATGGATCTTTCCAGGAATGACCAGGAGCAAAAAAAGAAGTGAGATTCATCGTCTCAGCCCTCAGCTGTGAATGTTCTCCTCGGCTCTGCCGCTGATACCGAGAGAGCAGATGCTTCCTTACTCTGCAGAAACGCAGCGTGTGAAACAGTATTTTAACAGCTTTATCTGATATATTTTATATCTCACTGTCAAACATAGCAATGATTCCACTTCTATTTGGGTAAGTAATCTGAAAAGAAGGCAGCAATAATCTCTCAGGAGAGCCAGGCACGGGACTAATTACTCCAGCTAGAGATTTGTAAAGACACATTTTCAGTGCTGGGATTTTATCATTCCACGGGGTAATTAAAAGACAACCCTGTCAAAGGAAGTTTTGCAGTCTTAAATATTCTTTTTCCTCTATGAAGAATAACCCTTTCCAAGCTCAGCACTGGGATGGCTTTATTTCCTGGTGATGCGTGAGAGTTACCCGTGGTACCTGCCTACCAGCCAGCTCCATGCCATGCTGGGATGCTTGGGCAGAGCAGTGGCTGTTTCTGTGTCACCTCTGAACGGTCACTTGTTGGGAAGGAGGCGCACTTTTGCAGAGGGCTAGGCCCAGGAAGAAATTATCTGGCCTCTGGAGAGGTTTAAAGTGACACTTCTCTTGGGCACGTTGATCAGATTGTCAAATGTTGGAAGTCGGAGTCGTGCATCAGCGACCGAGCAGAGGCAGAATTTCTGCTTGAAATCTGTTTCTTCAGAGAAGCACTTGCTGAAATCAAAACAAGGAAACCTGCTTGGTGCGATGGGCTATGGCTCAGCCGTGTCTTGAATGGGTGTCCACAGCCTGGGACCAGAAATTACAGCCTTGGCTGCTGCAGAGAAGGGATAAGTGTGTGCTGATACGGATAGATGTTACCCTTAGGTCATTCCCCTCACCCCCGGGTGGGAAACAGCCCTCCTAAGGGGTGAGCAACAGTCTTCATATGGAGTGAGGAACAGCCTTCATATGGGGGTTAGCAAGGTGTTGCTTCTTTGATCCCCTTCTTGAAATTTATACAGAACCATCCTTTCTGTGCCAGGCTGGCCAGGTGCAAGCAGCAATGGTCCCAACAGGAATATAAAGCAGAGTTCAAAGGATGACAGGTTGGCAGAGGGGATTTAGGCACAGGTTTGCAAATGGCATGGAAGGACGTGCCATGGAAGGACAAGTTACATTCAGAGCAAACTATTTGGTCATCCAGGGCAGTTCTGATCTCTAGTAAAAGAGTCAAACTACTTCATATCCACAAGCTCCTCCAAGGCTGATTCTGGGTTTTCCAAGAGGTATCACTGAGTCATTTACTCTTTTGGATAACTTGGTCATTTGGGTAACTTGGATAATAGGAAAATCGAGTGTGGGCATTGTGTCCAATTCCCCGTGACTCCCCCGTGGCAGGGGGGGTGCTTGTGCACAGTGTGGTGATGGTACCGGACGGTCCATGCAGATGAAAGCAGGAGAAGCACATCTGCACCACCTGCTCCATGGGATGCTGGGTCTGCCCGAGACCTGTGCTTCATGCCTGTGTCCCACCAGCCCCTTTCTGCATCTTCCTGCTTAAACCTCCCTCTTTTTTAAGATGGGGTTTATATCCAGTAAAGGATTTGGAAGATAAGGAGTTAATTCTTAGAGAAACACAAACTTTGGAACTGATTTTAGCGTCCTTGAGTAGAAAAGGAAAACACTGGCTGCAATCTGAGAATAAGGTACTGCACCTGCACCTCCTCTCGTTGTCAGCTCTTCCTCCTCCTCTCCATCACTGCCTTGTGATGCATATGGGGACCGGGAACATGACAGGCCAGGGAGACTGATGTGACGTGTGTAATGAGAAAGAAATAGTATCAAATGCAGTGTATCACAAAATTAGCATCACCCAAATGCCTGTTCCTTGGCATCCTGCCGGTTTCCATCTTTATCTGGGCATTGTTTAATTGCCTAATTGTTATACTTAATTTATTTATTTTTAACTTGCCGTGAGCATGTAGAAATGTAAATTTAGCATTAGAAGATCGCTTAACAAAGGATTCCTTTTCAGAGAGGCTGAACTTCTCATCTTGCAGCTTGCAAGTTTGTTTTTTTTTTTCCCTGGGATGTGAAAATTTTGGGCTCCAGCTGTGCCAGTCCCAGCCAGACCCTGGCAGATGGCAGTGAAAACCGTGCGGTGGGACTGGCAATTGCAGAGCAGGGCCAGTGCATCGTCGAGCTCTCCCTTTCCCTTCCACAAGCAGCACACTTTGCTCAGGATCCTCTCTCCCTCCTTCATGGATCATTTCTCAGCTCCAGGGTTGCTGCGGATAGGACGGTGGGAAAACCTGAGCATCGGAGAGATGCTCAGGCTGTGGGAGGAGGGACTGGGTGGCAGGAGTCTGTTTAATTGGGAAAAGCTGCAAAAAAAAGATCCTGGAGGAACGTGGCAATCACTCGAGCTGAGTTCAGCTCTCATGAAATAGCATCTCTGGCCGTGGAAACACACTGTGCCCTCGGCCCTGGGGCGTGCGCGTCCACGCTGCTCGTGTCCCAGCAGCCTCCAGATTTCCAGTCTGATTTTAAGACTGGTTTAAGTGGAGGGCAAGTCAGGAGGAAGAGTAAAACAGCAAATTGAGATGAGAGAATTAGAGTTTCCTGTTTACTCCGCCCTAGTCAGGCCACGGAGCCACGGCATTAATCTATGCAGCCATTTACTGGGGTTTTTTCCATATCAGTGTTTAGAAACTTTCTCTTATTTCTATGAAGACAGTTCCTTATCACCCTCTTTATCTGCTAGGGAGTGCTCTGATCAACAGGAACTCGGTGCTAGGAATGGCCTAATTAAGCAAAATTAGCATTTTATCATATAATGCTAACATTTAATCCTATATTCATGCAGCCTGCTTTAAATATACTCCCTGCGCATCCTTTCCTGTAAGTCTCTCATGCCATGCCAGCTCCACTCTGTTTTTATCTATAAGGAATTGAGCTCGTACCTGTGACAGGTGCAGAGTGTGTTAAATCTTTTGATCATCACACAAAACACTCATCCTGAGGTCCTTTAATCTAAGCAATGCAAAGAAAATCCTATGCGCTAGCTTTATGCTTCTTCCATCTCCCCGAGTTTAAACAGGAGGCTCCGCAGCTACAGATCAATGGACCTAAATTGTTTGTCTTTAACTTAGGTGGGTTTAAAGGAAAGCTGCTCAGCCCAGCTGTCTGGAAGTTCACACGCCGGGAAGGGCTGTGCGCTGTCTAGTGATGGGGGAATTTGAGTTACCTTTGAAACTTGGTTTAGTTTTTACAGCAGTCAAGTAATTAAACAGGAGAAAAAAATCACAGCGGATCACTTACTGCTACATTTCCCCCACATCTTTCTGATTGTTAGGCTGAAGCTAATAGTGAAATTCTTCAGTTTATCAATTATTAAGAATTTCTCTAATTCACAAATGTGGTTGGGAATTTTTTTTCTTTTTTTTTTTTCTTTTTCACCCCCTCTGGGAATTATTTCTGAATAATTTGTGGGGAATAGCTGATATTCCAATATTGCTATTGGTCCACAAGGGTGGCGTGAGCCATCTGTGCGTTCCTGCCTGGTTCTGGTACCCAGCCAACGAGGCGTGAAGAGTGGGATGACGGAGGATCCCACTTAGTGTGCTAAAACACATCTCTGCTTGTGGTGAAGTGTCCGTTCTCGCGTTTTCTCTCCATTAAGGTGCCTGAGTGTTGCGGGGAAAAAAGGATGGGGTTAGTATCTGCACGTTCAAGTGAGGATCTGGGGCTGGTCGTGGTGCTCACCTGCCTTGGATGCGATTCCTGTGAACCAGACCTGTTACACAGGGAAGGGAGACAATGTTTACAGCCTCAAACACATAGGTACCAAAATATTGTCAGGAAAGCTTGAAGGGACCCCGAAAGAGAGGTGTCCCATCAGGTAACTCCATCCAACCATCTTATTTCACCTACCCAAATAGGTGCGCGTGGAGAGCAATTCCCCAGGAGGCCCCCTAGACTGCTGAAAATGAGAGTCACTATTTTATCTAAAAGTTAACCAAAAAGTTAATTTGAAGTATAAGTACACATTCGTGAGTGGGGAGAAACGTTTCTCACTACGAGACCAAAAAATTCCTTGCCTAGAACAAAATAGATGCTGTTCCCTTTAATAATGCCATCGGGAGGTTACAAGCGAAAAGAAATAAAAAAGGAAACCCAAACACAACAAGCCCTCCATGCTATGCGAACTACCACAGAAACCTTTTTTCCATTACGGTGGTCATAGGCCATTTTGCTCTTCACTGGTGACAGGGGACCATTAGAATACAATCCCTGATGCCTGCGTATCGCAATGAAAATCATATTTCTTCCCGAACTGGTACATCAATTGTCTTTTTAGTAACCTGGGAAGTGGAGCTGTATGCAAACCGGGGAACGGTCCTTCACTCTTAATCTGTTCCCCTGCAAGATAAGTGATAACTTCTTAATGTAACTTTCCAGTCTGGTAAATAAGAAGTAGCTACAACATGATCCCGTGGTTTAAATAGAATCGTCTTCCTGAGGCTGAGTAGCTGCTTTCCATCCTCCCCTGGGCAGGAAAACTGATTTTGATAAAATCGGAGCATTCCTCTCTCTCTCTCTCTCTCTCTGTCCTTCCCCAGCACCTGCCTGAAAATCCGCAGGCAAACCCATTTGCATTTCTAAAATCAAGTGCTGTGGGAACTATTCCTAAAAAAAAAATCTATCAGTGGCAAGGCTGTCCCAGCCCCTCGCTGCGGCACTGCGTGTCGGGGGGATGGATGCAGTGAGGAGCGAGGGAGGGATTGAAATGGTGTGGGGGGGATGAAGGAGACACAAGCCAACCTGGCAGCTCCCCCGGGGTCCCCCACTGCTGTCCTTGCCACCAGGCCGCGGTGACACAAGCCCATCCCCATCTTTATCCATGACCTGTTTGCCTGCTAAACTCCGTGTGATGCCTGCATCCACCGAGCCGCTGCCCATAATGGCTCCCAGGGCATCTGGTCCAGTCTGAATTGGAGGTGAGGATGGGTCAGGGTTGGCTGGACCCCGTGGA
>JAOXNO010000005.1:14321464-14343799 GCA_028565335.1 Limnodromus scolopaceus
GATGGGGCAGCCACAGCTTCTCTGGGCAACCTGGGCCAGGCTCTCACCACCCTCACAGCAAAGAATGTCTTCCTAATGTCCCATCTAAATCTTCCCTCTTTCAGTTTAAAAACCTTCCCCCTCATCCTATGGCTCCCCTCCCTGATCAAGAGTCCCTCCCCAGCTTTTCTGGAGCCCCTTTATGGACTGAAAGGGGCTCTAAGGTCTCCCTGGAGCCTTCTCTTCTCCAGGCTGAAACATCGCACACATAGGCATGTGAGCATTGCCTAGACACTGTGCCACAAACTGTAGAGATGAATTTCTTGTCCTTCAGCTTCTGGGTGGAAAACGCACATAGAAGACAGCCCATAAAATTGGCCTACTCTTTCCATTTCCTCTCTCACTTAAGCTCGTTATCCCTGCACGTCTCTCCCTGAAAATTGTAAATTAGCAAGTTACCAAGGTGAAAAACACTGCCCAAACCCTGAGAATGGATGTGCTCCAGGCAGCCCTGCTGTTACCATTGTAATGCAGTTGCATTGAGATTTGATCTTTGATACGGGTGATCCAAAGGCATCACTGCCCTGGGATCTTCTGAGGTGCCTGTGCAGGTTCCCAGAGTGCTTAGGGAGGAAACATTTCTCTAGGTGAACATTAAAGCATGAAAATTTGTGGTGTCTGAGTCAGGAGGACTTGGAAATCCAGTGTTAGAGGAGGCTGAAGTCTAAAGCTACTGCAGCGTGAGTGAACTGGAGGCTGTAGAGGAGGTCTCAGAGGCTACAGCCAAGAGGAGATGTCACACCTTGAATTCCCTCCTCTACACTCGCAGCTGAGCTGCCAGGGAAGTGGTAGGAAACCTCCTTCCCTGTGCAGCACCTGAGCTGAGCCCCGAACCTCTCAGAGGTAACAAATGCATCTTAAAGCCATTTTATCAACACTTCAACCCAGGAAACAGACTTGGTTTCGTTTTGATATCTTCCCTCCACCATTTTATTCACAGATGCTTTGAAAGAAGGCATTATGTTGCTAAAAAAAAAAAAAGTTTAAAAGGGAGAAAAAGTAGTTTTAAAGGGTAAGAAGCATGTATTTACAGAGAGACTAAATCGACTCTTTCAAAAAAAAGAGGATTAAAAATTCTGTTGGGTTGGGGATGTGCTTAAAATAGGGGAGAAAACCCCCAGTAACAGAAATGCCCTAATGAGAACCAAAGCGCACTGAAAGTCCCTGCGATTTCTCTTACAGCAACAAACCCAGGTGGTGGCTTCATTTCCAGACCTGAGAGAAGAAAGAAGGACACACAAGCGCTGACCGCTTTATGGGTGCGTGTAACTCAATACAGGGACAGGATTCCCAGTGGGCGGCAGGGCGCAGCTGCAAATAGGTCAATCAACGTTATCTTCATAGCTCATGTTTTTGAAGGGCATATTTTTGAGGATGTCTTGGACCCAGTCGAACAAGGAGATTTACAATTAGCTCAAGTAAATCAGCTCTCGCTTTGAATTTTCTGCTGTAAGCATCTTTGTTGTCCTGGCTTCCTCGGCTGCTAACAGGCAGTTCTCCAGGCTGGAGACCAGCAGAACTTGCAGGCACAGGGCCCCATCCTGCTAAGCATTATCCAGAGGCTGATGCAAGAACGGTTGCTGATCCCGAGTGCTTTCCAGTCTTCCTGGGGAGAGTTTTGATCTCAGCTCCCATTTCAAAGATGCACACAAAGGCTGCTGGTTTCGAATGATTGTCTCTGGAGGGAGAACGTGCTGCAGCACCAGTCCTCCGGTAATGAAAAGGAAATAAAGCATGAGCCGATGCTGAGCCCCCACTACTGGTATCTATCATGAGCTGAACCTTGTGCTTGTGAAAAGCTCTATCCTGTAAGACTCTGGGGGGGCTCATGCCAGTCCAGGTTACCCTTTGATGATCTTAGCAAGCTGGGATTCAAGGCTCTCAAGGCTGAGAGAGTTGGGGTTGTTCAGTCTGGGGAAGAGAAGGCTTCAGGGAGACCTTGTAACAGCCTTCCAGTACCTGAAGGGGGCTTCAGGAGAGATGGAAGGGACTCTTTATCAGGGAGTGAAGTGATCGGACAAGGGGGAATGGTTTTAAACTGAAAGAGGGGAGATTTAGATTAGATATTAGGAAGAAATTCTTCACTGTGGGGGTGGTGAGGCACTGGAACAGGTTGCCCAGAGAAGTCGTGGATGGCCCATCCCTGGAAGTGTTTCAGACCAGGCTGGATGGCACTTTGAGAAATTTGATCTAGAGGAAGGTGTCCCTGCCCAGGGCAGGGGGTTGGGACTGGATGATCTCTCAGGTGACTTCCAACTCTAACCATTCTATGATTCTATGAAATGCTTTTTCTGTCGGCCTTGTGAAGTGTCTGTGTGGAGTGTGTGTTTCCTGCTGCTGGGCAAGAGACAGCAGCTCTCAGCCCCTGCTTGCCGTGGGGGAACGCTTGCCCAAAGACTCCCTCACAGGGTCTTCACTGCTGTGGCTGGACCCATCATCAGAAGAGGCAAGTGAGCTGCCATGGGTGAGACAAATCCTCATTGTCCAGCTGTCTGAGCTGGGCAAAACCCTGACCAGAACCATCCCCAGCCCGTACAGGACACCCCGTCCCCATTCTTTCCCTGCCAATGGGTTTTGAAACACCGTTCAACAGCGCTGAGCACTGAGCTGAGCCAAAGCAGCACAGCGCAAAGTGAAAAGGTCATTTGGTAATACAGTGCTCACTTCCCACGCACCGATTTTCACTTGATTAGAAACTGTTAATAAGTTACACTCTGGCTAGCACCAGCCCAGAACAGTGCACGCAGACATCACTAATTAATAGGGGTTTTCAGTATTGGTGTGAGTTGAAAGCAGACATCAGAAACAGGGGTGGGTGCATTAGGGATAAGAAACAGGCATCTTCACCAAGCAGACTTTTAGGCACAGAAATCTTGACTTAACAGAAAGTCACAAGTGTCTGTAAGCAGCAGTTTCCAGAGAACGATGCATTTGTCAAAACTCCCTGGAAAAACAGGGGTTTCTCAGGCTTGAACCTAGCCTGAGGTTTCTTTTTTCATGGGTTAGTGAAAGGCCTGTAGGTAGCTGCGAAAGGACATGTACTGCTGTTCCACTGGAGGTTCATCTGGATGGGGTATCCTGTGGCTGAAAACCATGTAGAACATGGGGCCACTTGGAACTAGAAGCAGCCTCAGCAGCTATCAAGGGACTCATGATACATGTCCTGAAGCACCACTCAACCCAAGGTCATTCTTGTCTTGTGAATTCTAGAGTGCAGAGAATGTGTGGACACAGAATCATAGAATGTGTTGGGTTGGAAGGCACCTTTAAAGGTCTTCTAGTCCAACCCCCCCTCCGGTAAGCAGGGACATCTTTAACTAGATCAGATTGCTCAGAGCCTCATCAAGCCTGACCTTGAACATCTCCAGGCTTGGGGCCTCCACTGTCTGGGCAACCTGTTCCAGTGTCTCACCACTCTCTTTGTGAAGAACTTCTTCCTAATGTCTAACCTAAACCTACCCTGCTCTAGTTTAAAACCATTGCCCCTTGTCCTATTGCTACATGCCCTTGCAAGCAGTCCCTCCCCAGCTTCCTTGTAGGTGCCCTTTAGGGACTGGAATGCCACTATAAGGTCTCCCCAGAGCCTTTGCTTCTCCAGGCTGAACACCCCCAACTCTCTCAGCCTGTCTTCGTAGGAAAGGTGCTCCAGTCCTCTAATCATCCCTGTGGCCCTCCTCTGGACCCGTTCCAACAGGTCCATGTCCTTCTTGTGCTGAGGGCTACAGAGCTGGACACAGTACTCCAGGTGGGGTCTCATGAGAACAGAGGGAGAATCACCCCTCTCAGACATGAGAGCTGATGCTCCTTTCCAAGCTAAGGGATGCACCAGGGAGGGATGCACCAAGGAGAGATGCAAGGGCCAAGGACAAGGCATTGTTCTTGGTTCTCAGGGCTGGATGGATCCTTCTCATCCCCAGAGTGCTATTCAGGTATTATTAGCTCACCTTGTTGTTCTTTTTTGATTGTAGTTCCAAACACCGAGCAGCCCCTGAGAATGTGATTCTTGGCCAGCCTGACACCAACAGTTTTTAACATTTTTAAATCCCTTGATATTTTATACCCAAGTTGGCAGTAGCATCTGGAGCATGAGCTATCATCGCTTGAGGTTGACAGAACCAGAGATGATCCTGCTGACTGTGCTTTGGGAATTGTCCCACCAGCTGAGCTGTGAGGAAGACGACACAGCATCAGGAGAAAAAAGAAAAGAATGAAGGAAAATGGACAGTCTGACGGCAGGGCCACACCAGTATCCTTGGGGGAACAAAGAGTGCCTGGGATCCGTGAGTCCTCAAAAGAAAAGGAAATGGCAGGAAATTCAAGGAGGATATAGTAAGGCCAGATTAAGACAAAAGAATGCTGTCCTGGATGTCCAGCCCTATTTCAAAGGAGTCCCCATGGTGGCAGCACTGGGAGCAGGAAAGCAAAGAGGTGGAGGGGATTCTCCATCCAGTGGCAGTTCGCATTCTGGGAAAGGATGTCCTACATGGCACCGGCTCCTTTCTGCAGCACCAGACTCTGCAGAGTGTGTTTGAGGTGACTGGCAGAGCGAAGGCATGGCAGAGGCAGTGCGATGACTGGGATGGGGTGGGAAAGGTGACAGCACTGTCAGGGTGGGCTAAAACCTTTCACACGGTAGCTGTAGTGTCCCATCTCCAAGGAGGACCTCACTCCTGAGCTCCTTATAAGCCAGGTAGCAGAGCCCCAGCAAGAGCCTGCTTGTTGGGGTGTGAGGCCATCCTGCCCTAGAGGAGCACAACAAGCTGTCTGCATGAGAAAGGAGTGGCTGCACAGCCCAGCAGCCTTTCATCACTTTGGGGGACTGGCCCAGTAAGAGCGGGCACTGGTAAGTGATGACAGTCTTGCCTTGGTTTTCAGGTGCTGCTGTCTCACTGAGTTAACCTTTCTTCTTTCATTGGTTGATTTTTTTTGGCCCCTTGGGTTTACCCTGGTGAGTCAGGAGATGATGCTGATCACAATCACTGAGAAATGAGTTCTCAGCTGTAAATCAGCCAAGCATGACGTTGGCTTGCTAGGGGCTCCCTGCAGAAATCGAAGCCTGCCCTTGAATGGATGAAGCAACCCCTGGCGGGGGGAGTTGTGGTGGATGGCCAGATTTAGTTCACAGATGATATTTCTCCCTCACCAGATCCTACCAGCAGGATTTCCAGCCACAGTTACGATGCTATTGGAAGTCTGTTCATGGTAATTTTTTCCTCTTCAAAACTCCAAGCCAAAGATAAGGAAAAAATGGATTCAGGATGACTTCGGACATTGAAGTTCTGGCTCCCAGAGCACCTCCAGAAACTTTACTTGGGATCACACAGTATGCAGTTTTGATCCAAACTAGACTTAATAGTATTTAATGTTCCCATTGCCTTTGTTGTTTCCTAAGAGCAGCCTCCTGATACTCCTCTCCTGTCTTCCAGTCTGGGTCTAAACATGCTGCTTCATATCTCCTCTTTTTTTTTTTTTTTTTTGCTAAAGATCGTGCCAACTTAGCTCTTCTTTGGGCAGGCTTTACAAGTGGATTTGGGAATATCAGTTAAAAATTAAAGCCTCGGGAGTTCCAGTACCAAGTGCACAAATCTCTCCTTTGAGAAAGTTTTCCAGGTCACGTGAAGGTGATTGTATTGCACCTCTTAAAATTCTACTAGTAACAAAACATCATCCTTTTTGGTAATTACAGTAAAACAAATGTTCTTATATTTTTTTCTTTATCTCCACTGCAGGTTTAGAGCTAAAGGGAGAGCTGATGGGACCAAAATATTTCCAGTTTTGAAAAAAACCTCAATCAGAACATTCAATTTCAACAAGTATCTCAGCGACAGATGGGACTTCCCATTACGGCCACTTCCTCTGTGAGAAGGAATCCACTAATATCGGAAGCACAATGCACGGCCTGTACAGCCTCTCCGTGCTCATCTGGTCCCCTTAATACGTCGAATGTGCAATTCCATCTGGTAACCATGTGCATTCGAAACACATTTATGTGGAGACAAATTACATAGCTGTAGGAGGCATTTCAGAAGCTCCATTCACAACGCCATCAAAGACTGCGGGAAACGGGTACCGAAAAGCCTCACCTTTGAAATAATACCAGTTGCATCCCCTCTCATGGTTGGAAAATGGGGATTTTATCGGGCTGTGAGAGACGGAGGTGGTGAAGGAATAAAGTTTCGGTTGGTTGTTCTTTTATGGAAATTCATTGTGTCCTGCCCAGTTTGCGATAAGTCCTAATGTGCAGCAAAAGAGCAGCTGCCCCTCAGGCTCCTGTCTCCAGCAGCAAGCAGAGGCACCAGTGGCAGTGGACAAGTGCTGGAAGACCTGGGGGGACCGTATGGGGTACATGACTCTCGGTTAGCTGCTCTTTGATCTGGTGTACTAAATATGAGCCTTTTGGTCCAGCCACCGTGCTTTGATTACAGGCTAAAAGCTGCATGGGTACTTAAATGCATGAGCAAATATAGCGAACCGTTTCTTGGAAAGCGAGCTCTCACAGTTTAATTTATCTCACTTGTCCCTCCAGTCTGGCAGCTTATAAGTAACTGCTATGATCAGAGACAGGTTGTTTCCCATTCTATCTGGAGGCAAATAATAGTTTCACAGAAAGGGATCTGACACTCTCTCGTACCGAAGTGTTTCTCACATATAGAACGTTTGAAAATCGCGATTCCTGTGCTGGGTGTCAGGCAAGGAGTCAGCCTTTGCTTTGTGTCATGAATCTGCTACCTGGACCCGGGCCAGCACGACGTACCACGGATCAGGTACATACCGCGGTTAATGAGGCAGTGACAACACAACTACCATTGTGTTCTTCGTAATGGGAACTAATGGGGCATTGCTGAAGAGTGAATGATGCCATGTATGTAATTGCTAGACGGATGTGTGAATTTAATAGGGCACAGATTAGAAAGTAATCAATAAGTCTGGACCCGAGCCTTAATAGAGCTGATAGGGTGGAGAAATACTGGGTAGCAGAACTACCTTTGCAAAACAGCCAAAATTCCCAGATGGAGGTTCCAGGTTGCCTCCAAGGGGGGCTGAGGAGGATGCCTTTCCTCTGAGAATGCAAACCCTGGAAGAGGGATTTACAGATGCTCCTGAAAAACTGGGTCTTCCCTAACGTTCACCACCCTTTACAATGAGGGTGGTGGAGCACTGGAACAGGTTTCCCAGGGAGATGGTTGAGGCCCCTTCCCTGGAGACATTCAAGGTGAGGCTCAACGAGGCCCTGGGCAACCTGGTCTAGTTGGGGGTGTCCCTGCTGGCTGCGGGGGGGTCGGACTAGATGACCTTTGAAGGTCCCTTCCGGCCCAGATGATTCTATGATTCTATGTGAGATATGCACCTTTGACTCAGGGACTGATATCTGTAGTGGCACCGCACTAAAGGGACCCCCTTCCTTCCCACCAGCTATTTCTGTGCTTGCTGGGATCCTCACAGTCCATTTGTGACCTTCGCGGCCTGGTGTCACTTTGCTCGGGAGCTAACACCCGAGCCAGAAGCGCGCATTGCATGGGATGAAAGTCCAAGCTGTGTTTTTACAGACTGATCTATCGCCTGCAAAAATACCCGAGTCTTGAGTCAAAGCCCAATAAAAAAGGCTTTAAAAAACTGTCTGTTGAATGTATGTGCACAGGACGTCTCCAGTGATAACTTGGGCTGCGGGAGAGTTACACCATGGTAGGGTATCTCCATCTTTCTGAACACCACGCTGGAGTGGGTCTGTCCTGCTGTGCATGAAGAACTCTTTGTAAAACAACGTGGAAAGAAGCACGTTACATCCTTCTAACCGAATGACACCACCTTAGGTAACAGTATTTTACTCCCTGTGGTGCTAAGCAAGGCATAAATCCCTTGAGAATTGAAGTAATAGACATAAACCCTCCCCTCTCTTCTTCCCCCTGTGACTCCACTCTTCTCCACTCCTGTATTAATGGATATTTTAAATCTGGAAGGAATTCAAGAGTCTGTAGTAGGTAGTTAAACATCCAGATGTATCAGTAATAATTATGCTCAGCTTGGGGAGGCGAGGCACTTGAATAACAGGCATGGTTTCCATGGATGGCTACAAGATTATAAACATAAAATTTATAAGTGGAATGGGAACATTTGGTTTATTTTCTCTTCTCTTTACAATCACTGCAGTTTAAATTGAAAACAGTGAAGGGTAGCAGAGCCAGGCAACAACCTGAAGACTGTAAACAAAATAATTCATGTCTTACTGATGGGATATGGTCATATAATCAGTAAATTAATTTAGCCTACTCTAGTTTCACCATTAACTTTCTATTTTCTCATTTCATTGGCATTTCCCTGCCCAGTTTATGTCTCTCCTCAATACATATTGTGCTATAAACCAGAAGCAAATATCTTGAAGGGTAAATAAAGAGGTAACGAGTCTACAAAAAAGATGCTATTGAGGTACATTAACTCCTACTTACTATCTTTTAAACTTTTCTTGATCCAAGATTCATTTTTACTATTTGATCGGTTTCCAATATAAAAATAAAATGCCAAGACATTAGATTTTTACATTGTGTCCTTAGTACTAACAGCACCAAATGTTTCCCTGAGACAAGACAAATATTTACGACCCGGAAAGGAAAGGAAAGCTTTCAAGCCTGAGGGTATGAAATCAGGGTGACTCAGAACAGAAGCTGGAAAATCACTTCAAAAGGTCTTTCTAGCCCTGTCTCGGACAGTTGTTGATCTAAGCCGTGGTCTGGCAAGAGGGGAACCAATAATTCATATTGATGTAAAGCCATCTTTGCTACGAAACAAAGCAGGCACCTGATATCCATGTGCAAAACCTGTTTGTGCAATAGCACATCTGTGAATGTGTGCAATTAGTGCAATTAGATGGCAATTTATATGTAAATGCCCACCCAGTCAAATGTGCCTTTACTTAATTTGGGCACGCGCTGGAATATCCTTTCCAGAGGGGTTTTCTGCATTTGCAAAATCTGCCCCTTAATAATTGAAGACAAGTGTTGCCACAATGCAAACCACATTTCAATCACCGTCTTGCTGCGCTGTGGCACGGCGGGAGCCAGCGAGGTGCTGTGACGAGGAGTTTGTCCCCGAGCGCGATGGGGTGCACTGCCGCTCCTGTGGGCCTGTGCCGGGGGGAGCAGGATTAGGCTGACGGGAGCCCTCTGGCCCTCTGGCTGGGCTGCTCCCCTCCACTAGCTCTTCAAGCAGCAAGGTCCGTGAGATGTCCTGCACTTGGGTCACAACAACCCCATGAACGCCACAGGCTTGGGGAAGAGTGGCTGGAAACAGAAAAGGACCTGGGGGTGTTAAATATGAGCCAGCAGTGTGCCCAGGTGGCCAAGAAAAGCATCCTGGCCTGTGTCCTATTGCATCCTCCTGTGCAACCTGCTCTAGGTAGACCTGCTCCAGTGGGGGTGTCGGACTAGATGATCTCCAGAGATCCCTTCCAACCCCATATGATTCTATGATTCTATCAGGAACAGTGTGGCCAGCAAGACTGGAGCAGTGACTGCCCCCCTGTACTGGGCACTGGTGGGGCTCCACTTCGAGTGCTGTGTCCAGTTTTGGGCTCCGCACTACAAGAAGGACATTGAGGTGCTGGAGCGGGTCCAGAGAAGGGCAACAGAGCTGGTGAGGGGTCTGGAGCACAAGTCTTGTTCAGCCTGGAGAAAAGGAGGCTGAGGGGAGACCTTCTTGCTCTCTACAACTCCCTGAAAGGAGGGTGTAGCCAGGGGGGGTCGGTCTCTTCTCTCAAGTAACAAGAGATAGGATAAGAAAAAATGGCCTCAAGTTGCACCAGGGAAGGTTTATATTAGGTATTTGGAAAAAATTTTGCACTGAAAGGGTTATTAAGCCTTGGAACAGGCTGCCCAGGGAAGTGATTGAGTCACCATCCGTGGAGGTATTAAAAAACTGGGTAGACTTAATGGTGAGGGACATGGTTTAGTGATGGTTTTTATCAGAGTTAGGTTGATGGTTGGACTTGATGATCTTAATGGCCCCTTCCAACCCAGGAAATTCTATGAATCTATGATTCTATGAGCAAGCCCAGCGTCATGCCCAGACCCTGCTGACTATCCGAATGCCTGCTCCTGCTGCCCCTGCATGTATACAGTGCTCAGGGATCTCTCAGGGATCCCAATCCCCAACGTGCTGGCCCAGCACTGAGCATCCCCAGGTGCTGCCCCATAGCCGCATCTGGCCATCACTGCCGTGTGTGAGGCCAGAGTCATTTCAGGAACCCCACTGATGTAGGTGTGAGTGAAGGGTGACATCCCATGGACCAAAACATGGATCAGATTTGGGCTCTGGTCTTCTACAAGAACGAAGTAAAGCTGGGAGCTCGGGCACAGAGAAGTGGCTCACAGGCCAGTACTGTTGTGGGAGAGACCAGGCTGTTACTCAGGATTCAAGCTTTGGCTCTGACCCACTGTCCTTAGGTGACTGTTGATTTGTCATCGGCAAAAAAATTACATGATAATAGTCTTTTGTGTCTTTGACACGCACCTGAGGACAAGAGCGCCTCAGCCTCTCCAGGTGCAGGAAAAATACAACCTCTTCACTCTTCTCTGCCTTTACTAGTTGGGGAATTTAGATTGGTAAAACACGTAGGTCCAGGATAATTGGCAGTGCATATCAAGAGCAGGTTAGATGAGGTAAAACACGACCTTTTCTCCCTACAGAGGGGAGACCAGGCTGCTGAAATCTGTGCGCAGTTGTGTGAGTACAATATGCAACTTGTACACACCGGTTTACCAAAAAGAGGGTAAATTTTAATAGCAGGAATATTTTAACTGTTCAACATGTAAACAGCATTCTGGGCTGATCTGATCAATGCTGCTTTGCAGACCACATTTGGTATGGTGCTATATATAGTGTTCCTGGAGTTTTATTTAATAGGATGGTACATTTGATCCTAATGTGCCATCTCAGAAGTAATGAAGCAGAAAAGATCTTTATCTTCTGTGAAAGTTGCAGTTATTGGCAACCATTCAGAAAAAAAAATAAAAGTAATTGCACAATCTTTGGAGATATTGTATTGCTAACTGATTTTAGCGCGAAGCTTGGGTGGTTTTCATTCTGAGTTAATCAGGCAATGGACCATATATGTTGCAAATACATCACTTTCAGACACTCTCCACATATTGACAAATACAATGGCTGAGGCTGCTGCCTGAACGAAAGCTTTCTGTATCTGTGGATCCCTCTTTTGGGGCAAAATAAATAAATAAATGAGCAGAAGAAGGAAGACTCCTAACAATGTGCTAAAAGCATCCCTCTTCCTAGAGTACAGCATGGTTTGCCATTCAGTTGCCTTATTTCTGAACGACTGATGCAGATGGCACAGGAACTCATATGTTTGTGATTGCTCAACATGCTCTAAATATAGAGCTGGGAGTGAAGATGGGGGCTTAAATTCAGAAGAAGGACTCATGGACGTGGTGATCACATTTTAGTGCTGCCACCTCTAACAGAGGAGCTGGACATCTTATGGATGGCATGAGGAGACCTCATTGTCTGCTGGTCCCAAGGTGGGCATGGGTCAAGTAGCTGCTTAGTGGTGGTAGTGTTTATAAAAGAGCAAAGCAGGAGCTGCAGAAGGTGATGGAGAGAGGTCTGCAGGGTTAGCTCTGCCCCCTGAAGAGGATCTTCATCTTCAGCCCCTGGGCCATCCACACTGAGGGGAGGAGGCAGCCCCAAGACTTGCAGCTGGGCAGTGAGTTTCCACTGCACCCTCAGTCTCAAGCCAAGTGAGCATGAGGAGGACACTACAGGGAATGTTAGGATTTTGAGAAGCTACATTTTGAGTTTATGCCCCAAAATGCTACTGCAATTGCTCACATCCCTCTTGTGAATCTAGTTCCATAAACCCTTCGAACAGTGGCGTCTGCTGGGTGTCGGATGCACTCACCCTTCTCTCTCCCTGAGGACTCTTAAGTTTCATTTTCTGAACGGCAGAAGCCCAGGATTATATGCCCAAATATATGTGTAGTTATGGATGTGTGACAGATGTGTGCATGGAAAAGCAGTATCACGACACCCGTCTTTGATTCCTAGCCCTGGAGTCACAAAGGCAGCTGTAGGGACAGCTGCATTCATGTCACAAAATCAGCTGAGGAATAATCAGGAGGTACTGGTGGATGGGTGGTTTCCTCATTGCTGGTAGCAGTTGCAGAGGGTCTTCTCTACTTTCTGGTAGGGCTGGTTTCCCCACCATCCCTTCACTTTCTCCTACTACATTCATTGCAATCAAGATTTGTCCAGTCTGAAGATGAGAGATGCTCCTGACCTATGGACATTGAGGTGGTCTGGCTCGGGCCATGCCTTGCCCCACATGACCAGATGGATATTTTTTTACCTAGGAACATTACCAATAATTCATTGGAAAGACAATGATCAGAGATCGCACAATAGGAGCCGTTATCAAAGGACACGAGAGCTCTGTCTCACAGGGTCATGGGTAGAAAGTCCACCAATTTTCAACAGTGTTCCCTAAAAGATATTTGGAACCAACCAGAATCTCTTTGTCTGCCTGACCCACCATTTGTGGTTCATCTCAATAGGTCTTTGAAAATAATGTCGTTTGGAAAGGCCCTCTGGAAGTCTCCTGTCCCACTGCCCACAGGGCAGGACCTACTTCAAAGTAAGGTGAGGTTGCTCAAGGCCACATCCAGTCAAGTTTTTAAAAATGTCTGGGGTCTGCTTTCCAGCTTACACACAACACGTGTTACGTGAAATGCCCCCTTGTGTATTTACGCTTCCTGACCCGCGCAGCACAGAATTTCACCCAGAATCCAGTAAATTGGCCAGTAAATTAGGTGGGAATAACCTTTCTCACAGAAACGACAAAAAAAAAAAAAATATCACAAAGACTACTCCTTCCCAACATGCAAGAAGCCAAACGAACAGTGTGCTGTTGGCAACGTCCTCAAAACAGCGCCGCAGCCAGCGTTGGCACCATGGGCAAGGGCTTGGCTTTGAGAATGAGACCGTGAGCTTTGAGGCAGGAATCTCCAGAGCCTCATACCTCCCCATCACAACCTGGAAATACGGGGTTTGCGCCTCTGATTCACCGTTCTTAGAAAGGGTACAACATGACCTGCAGATCTTTCCGTGAGCTGAGGCACGTGAGCACTGGTGGGGATGGAAAATTATTTATTTTACAATGGAAACTTTATGTAATGGGAATGGTAAAGAATGGGCTATTTCCTAGCAACATCAAACCTCCGGGTTTTGACTCGTCCTCTGTGGAGCTGGGAGGGGCTGCAGATCTCCACAGCCTCCTCGAGCTCTTCTGGCTTTTTGTGGGTATTTTCTGGGAGTTTTGGGGGGGCTCTGCTGGTTTGAATCACATTACAGTGAAGCTCTCCGCAGGCACCGCGACAAGTTCAGCAGCTTCCCCACCTCCGTTTTGTCATGTAAATGTCAACGTGAATCATCAGGACAGAAGCAAGAGTATCAAAATGGCTGGGTTTCCTGCCCCAGCAGTGACATTTAGAGCATTATTCAAGCCAGTGATCTCGATAGCGGGTTCTTGCAGGAGCTTGTCAGAGGATCCGAATCACTTGCGAGGAGCCTCATCGGAAGACGTGCGGTAAAGGGCATCCGACAAACAAAACTGTGCCTAAACATGAGGGCGTTTCAGCCTGACTCACAGCACGTACATCTTCTTCCCAGGGGTGTTTCCAGAGACCTCTGGCCATCGCCCTGCCCGGGGCTGCCACGACACAGCAGGGGCAGCTTGGCTGCAGCTTCAGGCTCTTTGGGCTGTTCATGTGGCATTTCATGAGTGGAGGGCAGATATAGCCCACCCTCCCCACTGTACTCCCACCCCAACGCCTTCAAACACCATCCCTGGTACAGTCTTGGTCTATGTTCACAAGGACCCAAGCGGGGGGATGCTGTCTACCACCCCGCTGTCATTGCCTCCCTCTTGAAACGTGGTGGTAACTTGCTGTTTTTTCCTTGTGATAATGGCTGTCCCAATTAATCCAAGTATTTAGCAGGAAGGATGCTGCCGAACTGGGAGAATTGTTTCCCATTTTCTTTGCGTGAATTACGTAAAAGAGCTTCTGTGCTCCTATGCCCTGCTTCCAGCACTCAAGCTTTGGTTGCCATCTCAGTGGTCCCAGTGAAACCCATGTTTTCCAGGGGTTTATCATAAAGAATGGCAAAATTCCCTTTGGGGCAGTAGCTCAGCAAACACTTCATCAACACAAAGAAGGGGACTAAGTTTTAAATGATTCATTTTCAATCAGCTTCTCCCTCAGACACTCTCCTGCTTCCAGGATTTGAATGAAGAAAGAATTTTTAGGGGAACTAAATAAAAAATAAAAAATCCTCCCTCCAGCCCCCATACTGGCAATTACCTAAAAACCTGGTAGAGCCACTCACTGGAGTGAACTGAGCTGAGCAACACAGTCTAAAATCAGTAAAAGCCCCCTTAGGCAACATCTTTTTAAGTTCGCTATTTTCTTCTCTGAAACTTCTCCCTGTGATTTGTGGTGAAGGAATCTTTCTCTATTTTTAATCACCTTCATCACTGTCTCTGCTCTATCCTTCTCCTCCTGGCTCGCAGACTCCTTCCCGGGAGCTGCCTGGCTGTCTGTCTGTCGGTCACGGCGAGCTGGTGCATTTTGAAGAGTGACAGATTGCCAGTTGGAAGGAAGGCACAGTCTGGGAGTGCAGTCTTTAGCTGATAATAACTATTTCATCAACATCGGTTCTTCTGTTTTACAAAGCATAATTCATAAAAAGAAAACCCTCTTGGAGATTCTCACAATACATAAAAGCATATAAATAAAATATAAATGAAGAAAACAAGACACGTTAATTACGTACAGCAGAACAGGCTCATCTAAAAAGCTTGCTTGTCAGTTTTGATCTCAAGTTTGCTGGTGATATACTGTTTTTTATGGCTGGTGGAAGCAAGCTTTTGGAATAAGGAAAAATCCTGTCCAGTGATGAAAGGCCAGGGTGGTTTGAGCCCGGACAATGGGGGCATCCAAAGGCCCTGGGGTCAGGTGGATGAGAGAATGGAGGAGAACAGAACTTGAGGACACTGGACTGCAGAGAAAGAAAGATCTTGGATCCTTTTCAAAGCGGGATGGAGGCTTTTGAAATTCAATGGAGTCTGAGCATAAAACTAGCAAAGGAGGCACGAAGCAGGGGAGATGGGACGAGCAAATTCGCAGCTAACCGAAAGCTGGACAGACAGGGAGAAAAAGAATGTAAGGAAGGATAATTAAGCCTGCAAACAGTGGTGTATGAATCAATGTCTCTATGAGACATGGAGAAGCTCTGACAACAGCCACAGGGGCTAGCAATAATTCATAAGTGGTTCCAAATGAAGTTGGCTGTGCAATTGATACAGAGGGAGAGCACTCATTGACTTGAGGAGAACATGGTGCCAGTGGTATGGAAAGCAGAGGTACATACTGCCCCCCAAAGCCCCCCAGCCTCGGGCAGGTACAGTCAGGCGTCACAAAGAACATCTCCCATGGGGGACACCCTGTGAGTCCTCCACACACACATCGCTTCTGGGTGGTGTTTCCCCAGCTCTAGGGATGTGGGGAGTATGGGGGGTGAGCTGTGTTCACAAAAGGATGCGTGTGGAGTGGATGGTAAAAAAGAGGCAGGAGGGGGAGAGCTGAAGGACCGAGCCAAAGCAATGGAAGGGACCAGAGGTTCACAGAATGGAGTCATAGGGCAGAGGACTGACTGCCGCAGATGGCACCACTCTTGGGGTGATGGGACAAGTCCTTCTGAACCCAGAAGGTCGCTGCTGTCTTGTTTTCACATGATAGGACTGGAGAAGCACCATGGTGTGGCTGCTTGGCAATGAGAGAGCTCAGCATGAGGGCTTGGGAAATGTAGACTACTACACCAAAAGCAAAGGTGAAGACAACATCTGAGGAGAGCACTATCTGGCCACACAGGGAGAAATGCTGTGGAGCACATCTGGACTAGGCATTCACAAACTGCAGACTTGACATGACTTCTAGCATAGCAAAGGCAAAATCTGACCTATATTCTCCATATCTTGGACCCCAGCAACATTTGAAAGGGTCCTACACCATCTAGAAAGGCCTTGGAAAAACGTGCCACTGTTTATAAACCTTGTGTGCAGGGACAGAGATTCAGATGTTCATCATTTGTGAGGGCAGGCCCAGAGGCTATCACTGTGACTATCAGTCTGTGCGGGACATGTGGATAAACATATGATCAAATGAGTGTCACGGCTCCCTGGTGTCATGCCAGAAAGCATCTGTGTCAGCTGCTGGCAGTGACTTTTGTAGACTTGTGGCTCTCTGCATCCCTGGGTTTATCAAAGATCACACAGCAGCCAACAGCCTATTGCGGCTTAAAGACCAAATAAACCTGTGGCTCGTCTCCCAAGGCCTTTCCTCTGGTGCTCTTATCTCGGCCAAGAGGAGCAGAGGTGTAGGAGGGTGGCGGGTTCACACACACGCTGTTGCCTTGGACCTCCTGAACCCCCTGGGCCACCCATCTCCTGGGCATGAGGGTGGTATAAACACCTGGGGAGGCAGCAGGAGGCTCAGCTTCTCCATAACAGCCACAGGAGCCTCTGGGAGGGCGTTTTCCATGTTGGCAAAACAGAAGTGAGAGGGAGTATTTTTCGGTTGTGGAGATGGCTGAGGTGGGGAGACTGGGGACAAATATCACCCTACACAGACCTTTGTTGCCTTGAGGACCTGCTAGATGTAGGTTCAGCACTGGTTTTGCTTCATTCCTCTGGGTATTCTGGATGTAACCACCTTGTATGTAAAGCAGGTGGGGGCATTTGGTGCATTTTCTTTCAACGTTAGTACTACTGTGACAGCAGCACCACTGGGGAGCAGTTTCAGAGAGAGCCTTATTTGGGTGAAAAAATTGCAGGCATCTGAAAACACAAAATGCATTCAGACTCATTATGCTTGTGAGAGCTTTTTCAAATTCTGAAAAATATGAAACATACCCCTTTTATGATTTGAAGTTAATGCAGTTTCATTGAAAACATTGTAAAAAAGTGAAGAAAAAATTGAAATGAACAACTTTATTTTGGTCCAAACAAAGCGTTGGGTTTTCCCCACAAAGATTTCTTCCTGTATTTACTGGTTGAACTTGGGCTTAGATCACAGACCCCAGCAAGGTCTGTTGGCACATGGACCTTCTGGCTGTTCAGGATGGTGGCAGGGAGAAACCTGCATGGTGGGTACAAATGCAGCTGCAGAAGGACGAAGGCACCACTACCCAAAGCTGGCCATTGCCCGTTCTATGTCCCCAAAAAATCCTTCCCTGTGTTCTGCAGAGTTTCTTCATGGCAGCGCATGAAGTGTAGGAAGGCAGCAAAGAGTTTACATCTCCAACAGTTGCCAAATAAACTTCCACTTCTAGCAAACAACAACCCCAAGTGATGCGAAAGCTGATAAAATGAACGTTCACACTTCAGGTTCCTGCACAAACCCGCTAGGACAGGTCTCGGTATCAAATCCTGCAGAGATGCACAAGGATTTGAAAATTATACCTGTTAGCGAAAGGTGATCAGGCTGAACAGGGAAAATTTCAGACACAGCCAAGTTTCAGACCCTTAGTATTTAAAATATAGAAAAATGCAGAAAATTACACAGAAATTTCAAGCTGAGATGTGAAAAGAAAGACAAAACATTGTTCCTGTCCATTCACAACCTGTTTTGGAATGAGACCCTGAATATCTCTTTGCTGGCAACAGAGCTGCCATGGCTTCAAGTCTTGAACTCCACAAAACCAGAAGCCTAGGGTGGGAGGGGGCAGATTTCTCCTCCAAACTGGAGGAACATCAGCAGATGCTGAGATATGATGTGGCCTCTATCACACAATTTTAGATCAGGGGGTAAAAAGGAAGCAGCTATATTTCATCGGCTGCTTTCATTCTCCCTGTGTCCCAAAACATCTGATCTAAAGGACAAACCGGAGTCGGGAAGCGCAGCTGAGCCATGGATGGCACAAGCACGTCTGGGCCAGCAGCAGCCCCCAGCTGGGCTGCATGTGGCAAAAGCCTGTTTAAAGGCTGTTAAGCTACTGCTAGTTTGAGAAACCCCTTTGGGTCTCGGGTTGTGAAGTGCAAAGACTCCCTCAGCACTAACTGCTGTCAAATATTAATGCTGTTCCCCTTCCAGCTCTTATTCACAACAAATTCTCATTCCAGCAGGAAACGTTGCTACCCACCAGCTAGTCTGAATAGCAGAAATGTGGGATTAATTGACAGCTGTAAGACTAAACAAGGAGGCTTCTAACTAAGAGGATACCATTCCCTGCCACAGAAGATGCTATCAGTCCCAGCAGGGATAGCAGTGAGGGACAAGGAACGTGCCTTCAAGGAGAGAGACTTCAGTATGATGGAAAAGAGGCTTCTGGTCAGAAATCCCACAACCTCTTGGCAACTCTTAGCTTCTCCTGCCTGGAAGAGAGGGGAGAGCACACATGCCCTGTCGGGACACCGAGTTCCCCTGCCCTGAGCAGCCAAACTCCACCAGCTCAAGCAGGCTGGAACAGATGTTCTCCAGTGTGGTCCATTACCTTGCTGCCCCATGGCTGGGCTCTGGGACACCTGCAGAGAAGTGGGCATGGAGGAAACCCCTGACCTGCTCCAGCCCCACGGACAGCACTGCAGGTTACCCTGGATAATGCAGAAAGCTGTGCTGCAGCCACCAAGCCCATGGCACACACTGCAGCATCTTCTCCCCTCCTACATGTCCTCTGTGCTCCTCCTGCCTCCCTCCCAGGGTTGCCTGAGGGGCCAGAGCCCTTTGCTACAGGTGTAGGGCTGCATACAGCACGGAGTGCTCATCAGACCAAACCCCAGATCACTCTTGTTCTTGGACACCCCCAGCCTTGCACTGTCCTGGTCTGTATTTCCTCTGGCTTGGCAGTCTGGTCTTCTTCTCAAGCCCAGGACCTGAGCCAAGCCAGGCTGTTGGGGAAGTAAAACCACACCAGGCACCAAATCCAGGCCTGATGGCAAACCTTTGGATCAGGATCTGATTTCACTTACCTGAGTGAATATCTGGGGTCTGTCCTGCTAAATGTTTAGTTCACTCTGGAGTGGAGGAGCAGTAGACACTTTTTATCCAACATCTCTCTGCCCCTGGGCATTCACCTCCTTTCGCCTGCCTGCTGCGTGCTGCCTCGGCTTGGCATCAGTAACACCCTCCTTTCAGCCCTCGTGGAGGGATGGGGATGTGTAAAGGATGCTACTCTGCTGAGGGGAGAACAAATCACGCTCAAGTTCTAGCAACACCAAAGACCTCTCTCCATCCTGAACAGCAGTTACCGAGCTGCAAGGCTGAGGAAGGACACGGGCCAGGGCTGAGCAGATTGTGATGCTGTATAGACAGACCTTTTCTGCAACCAAGTAAGCCCGAAATAACAGGGTGCATGAGTCCATCCTCCCTCTTTACAGCAGCCTTCATTTCCTTGTGACTCATTCAGTCTGGGTAATGAATTTTCCTTATTAGTCAGAAATCAATTCCTCCTACTCCTGACCAGTAGACGATGCGCTGTGCCATATTATGTTATCTGTACTTCTGTCTGGCCTGCCAGAGAATGCGGCAGTGACTGGAAATTTCAAGCTGAAGATGCTTGGGAGGCAGAGAGAGCAGAATGGCCCGTGCTTTCTCCTCCACAAACATCAGAAACACCCATTTCATTACCTGACTGTAAATTTCAGATTTAATCCCACCTGCTTTCTCAGGCTGAAGCACCATTAGAGATCACTGTTTGAGTAGAGAGGGCCGGGTGGACACATGTGTGTTTGCTTTATATAACTTGGAAAACACATGGAAAATCTTCATATTTTCAAGGGTGGTAATAGCATATTACTGGTGAGCGTCTTTGCTTGTGCATCATTTCATTCCTCTTGCAATACTTAAAAAAAAAAATGATTTAGTCTTACAGATTCTCCTTATAATGCGCATTTGCACTTTACCATAAGTGTGTCTGCATCTGAACATTACAGATATTCCCAGTTACGCTTTATGTGTGAATGCTGCAATGTAGAAATGTTATAAAATCCCGATGGTTTGTTGAACATACACAACTGCAGTGTCCCAGGGACTTGTGCAATGTGTCTAACCAAGCCCTGGAGAACTATCCACCACCCACACACCACCGCACACCACCAGCCCAGCCCGGGAGCGATGCCTTCAGATCTTTCCTGCTTTCCTTCTTTTGTTACCTACAAAATGCCTTCTGGCTCCCACTGCTGAGTGTCAGGAAGGTTAGCAGCTAAAATCACTGAGGGCAAAACAGGCAAATTCTGGAGGAGTTGGGTTTGCGGGGTAAATGCGGGTCTGTGAGGCCAGCAGGTCCCTGCTGTTAAAAAACTAGTTCAAGGGCTTCCTTTGATCGCAGGGAAAACAGGGCTCAGGAAACAAATGGTAAACTCAGAGAGAGAAATTATAAACTCAACTAGTCCTACTCATTGCTGCGTTCTTCACCGTTAAGTGCTACGAACTTTTAAGGTTTTCAAGGCACCCAAAATTCTTGTAGAAGCCAAGAAACGAAAGGACGGGTCCTAAATACATATTGACTGCTCATTAGAGGGTCACGTGCTTGAGACCTAAATACTGCAGTAGCTTTGCTGGGAGACTGCGGTCACCTGGGCTGTTGCAGTCCGCTTTGGAAAGTCAGTCCCGGCAGAAGAAGCACCAAGAAGAGGTTCAGCCCTTCCTGCCTGGGAACACGCGAGTAGAGGAGGTGTCAGTAGGGGTGCAAAAGGTGGTCAGTTGTTCTAAATTTCTGATGCTTTTGAAGAACAACCTCATGAAGGATGAGCATAGACAGCCCAGCAGAATGAAGCAAAGGAGACAATTTTGAGGGGAAAAAAAAAAGAAAAAAGAAAATAAACAAAATCAAAGGTCTAAATAGCTGGATCTGAACGAGACAGTGATACTATTTTTACAGGCAAGAGTGAGGGGTCTGTAAGCCTGTACTTTGCAGTAAGGAAGAAAGAAATCACACTGTTCTACAAACAGCAGCAAGGGTTTCCCAGAAAGCCCAGAAGAGCTCATAATCCGGGATGGCAGGTCGTTCCAGCACTGTCCCGCTGTGCCAGGATAACCAGGTGCCATTAAGGCATTAACAGAGCTACAGATTATAAGGTCAGAGGGAACACTCAGATCAGAACGAGATACTTGAGGAAATATTCACAGTTCAAGGTGAATCACTCTCAAAAGAGAATTAACGTTAAGGAAGCACTGAAGACCTCTGGCAGAAATAATCTCCAGAAGCCTGGTGTGGTAAACTGGAGAGTTGTGAGGAAGCTGTTTTTTTACAGAGTTCAGCGGCTTTGTCTGGTGATTGAGAATATTTCTCGTGTTCTTCTTCCCGTATCATCCCATGTGTGAATCCGTGTGAAGAATCTAGTCCTGTTTCTGGGTGTAACAGGAGACATGCAGAGCCTTGCTGGAAGCAGTGAGATCCAGGGAAAAGAAGCCATTTATCTCTCAGATTTTCCTCCTGCTTGTGCTGGTGTGTGCCAGGACCCTGTTCTCACACGTCCCCACCTGTTGTACGTGCTGCTCGCTGGCCCTTTGCCCTGTGTGTGTTCATGTACCAGCTCTCTGGCACAGTGGGAATGATGGAGACCAGCAACCGCCCAACAACCAGCTTCCATCATGCCAGCGTGTCATGCCCTGTGACTTCCCTGACATCCCAGAGGCGGCATTTCAGCTGAATGCCAAGTCCCAACCCTGGAGGAACAGCTTCCAGCTCTTCGTAGACTCCATATAACATAGACACAGGGCCCTGCCGATGGGGAATTGGCCAACTAAGTACGACAAAGCCATTCAGGATGGGAAAAAGGAGGATTGCCAGGATATTTGGAAGCAGGCAGCCCCGAGCTCTGCGGTGGAGCTGGCCCCACACACAGGCAAGAATTTAAAACCTGACCCCGTGTGGGGTCTTGCAGGTTGGTAGAGATGAAAGTGGATTCATCTGCATGCACAAGGCAGTGGAGTTCATACCCACATGTGTATTCATAGAGGGGAGCAGGAGATTGAAAACCACATTGCTAAAGATTTTCAGTACTCACTTCCATCTCTGTGGCATTATTTTATTCCATCTAATCAAAGCAGATGTAGTTTTGCTGCTGCAATAAATTGCCCAGTCTCTGAAACATGTCTGAGAGATACACATAGATGTCTGACAGTGAATTCAGTTTTGAGTCTGCATTAAGAATTACAGGCCTAAGGGACTCCAGTCCAGAAAATCATTCTTTCTGTAAGCTGGTTTTCTTCTGTTCGATAACAATCCAGGAAA
>JAOXNO010000005.1:14343899-14357139 GCA_028565335.1 Limnodromus scolopaceus
TCTTGATTCAATGGACACCCATTTGGACAATTCCCTTTGCAAGATTTTTCAGAAGCCACCGGGGATGAGAACAGTGTTGACATGTGAATGCCATCGCTCAGGACGGCTGTAGTTTCTGTCTAGCCTCTGCTGCAGTGATGCCAACATCTCAGAGACATCTGAACCCTGGGATCAGTCCGGCTTCGGCAGTTAACAGCCCTTGAGAAATTTGTGGCAATGCTGGAAATCACCCAGGAGCCAAGTGGCTTTATATTTACATCTATGAGCTGACCAGGGCAGGCTCCCAAGTCCCCATTCCCTGGTAGAAAGCTAAAACTGATTTTTTTTTTGCTTTGGCCAGAGCTGGGTGAGTAGACCCAGCGTCTCAGGGAGAACAGCCATAGGCAGGGGGTTGCTCATGAAGATATTTTGTTTTTCTTTCACAAACCAGTTCTTGGTGCAGGTATTTAGGGAACAAACAGTCCTTTTGTAGACCAAATATAAGCGGTTTGTCATTATCTTGAGAACAAACTGTTTGTTTCTACAGTTGTAAACACACTGAGGACAGCTATTTAGTCCTGCCGCTACAATTAATAGTAATTTAGGTCACTTTTGCAAGAGGTTAATGTCTTCTCAGTATATACTGGCTGTAGAACTAATCTCCCAGAGCTGGTAGATGTCCTGGTAGCTAGAAGATAGAAGAAAAAAAGACGATATACCGCCTCTTCTCTGAAGCATACAAGTTAGACAACAAAATGCAGAGAAAATGCTGCAAACAAGCAGCTTCTTGTACATGTGTGTGTGTTACAGAGGCAGAAAATATATCCATGTTTTCCTGACAGGATATTTCTGGACAGCCACCAGAGAGGCTAAGAGCATACTTAACATAATAAGAAGAATTTGCAAAGCATATGCTTTTACCAACTCCCCCAGAGAAGTGTCACAAATTTAAACTCTTTTCTCCCAAACCCTTCCCTCTCTGAAATCAGACACTGTCATACGTAACCTTGTGGGCTAATTATTTCCTCCTCTCAAAATATTCCCTGTCAGGACCCAGGTATTTGCAGGAAGGAAAATGTCCTCTTCCTAGTGGTAGTGATCTTACTGCCTCTTGCTGTGATTTTGGGTCATCAAGGATCTGCCTTGTGCTCTAAGAGAAGAAAATGAGTCAGCTTCTCCAGTTAGGGATTGGAATTGCAGTTCTTGGCTGGACCAGCCGTCGCTCTGAGTGTCCCAGCACAGTTGGACAGCCCGTGGAGCTGGGACAGCAAGAAAACGTGTCTCATGGGTGGGCTGCTTGATATCAAAGTCCAAATTTCCTGACCTGTATGGAAAGACCCCTTTCTAGGTCTGGATTTAAACAACATAAGGCTGTGACATTGGCCCTGGCCCTCACCGTTCATAGTGACACGGACTCAGAGCTTCCATTCATCTGTCAATGGTTTGGGGCTGTTTCTCTTTCCAAACAATCAGCTCTAAAAGACCAGTGGTAATAGTAGCTGACACCCTGACCTGTTAGGGTGGAGAAGAGGCAAAAAATCTCTGTAGCAGACTGCAGAAAGCACAGTTTTGCTTTTCCAGTGCCCATTGACCACATATTTCCTACCAAATGAGAAACATCTAGAAAAATCTGGAGAAATAGTAGATTGCAAGGTGGGTGAAGTTGGGTGCTGGTGCAGAGAAGGCAAATGTAGGTCATATTGGGATGTACAACAGAAGTGTGCCTGGGAGGCAGCTTGGCTCAGCATTGGTGGATCCCCAGGTGTCCTTTCGGTGTCCAGGGAAGTCCGAGAAAGAAGGGACCTATGAGAAAGACCAGATGAGAGAACCCAAAATGGGTGGAGGAGAAGAAAAGCTTCAGGAAAGATATAAAAATCAGGATTATTTATCCTGCACCTATATCTCCTAGCCTCTTGCTAGCAATGGATCACCCAATGCTTTTGAGAGAAATCCAAGGGGGGTGTTTCTACTTGACTAATATTTGGCAGTTGGAGAATAATAAATACTTAGCTTTCAGATAAGCAAAATGTTATTGTTTTATAAAATCATAATTTGAGTGTTGCAATTAAGAGCATTTTGATTAGGCATTGCCAATTACGCCTACCAGTCAGCACTAACAACAACTTGTCATCTACATGGGAACGTGTCCCAAAGAAGGGAAGGGACTCTTTGAGTGTTTTTTCTCTTTTATTTTTTTAGGCCATTTTCTCCTGTTCTTTGGACTGTTGATCATCCACAGACTTGCAGCTGAGTAACCTATATAAAGGGAGAAAATATAGGGAAATGTCCTCCAATGGGAGAAGAGTTTTAAAGAGGAAAGTAACCACCTATTCTCCACGTCTGTGGTGGAGGGGGCAGCAGTCACGATGGGAAGGGTGAGTAAAGTATGTAAGGTATAAGGAAAAGTGGCTTGACTCTGAGGATAGTGAAGCGCTGGGACAGATCACCCGGTGGAACTGGGGGGTGAGGGAGAGGATATGGCTGTGGAGATATGGATATGGATATCACCGAATTTCAAAAGAAATAGGTTCGATTGGCTCCCGTCAGAATGAATATACATGAAGGTGATCTTGTTTGGGATCAACTTTGCGAGGTCCCTTCTAGCCCTGCTCTTCAGGATTTTTGTCATATGTCATACTTTATGCTAAATGGCAATATTTCAAGGTGCCTCATGTGACCATGCCTTGGGTGCCTGCTTCAGGGCCAGCTCATTCAGGTGACCCCTCGTCTCTCACCTTCAACTCATTCCTTTGGCATCAAATAGCCAAGATCTGGATTCCCGGGCAACGGAATCTGCTGAGCCCTTTGGCTTTGCAATGTGCGGGAGACTCCACAACCTGGACCAGAGTCTGGTCCTACACCTTTAAAACGTAAGGAAATCGTGTCTGCCATGTCTGGCGTCTCCCTCGCAGGTTTGTGAGAGCACTGGCAAGCGTGCAGAAAAGCCAGCGAGCAGCAGGCAGCTGCACGGCTGCATATGGAAAGGAGACATCCCTGCGGGCCGGCTCGCTGTGTCACGCCGCGCTGAGAGAAACACTCACCATTTGGGTCTCATTTATGATTATCCCACTCGCTTCAGAAAACCCTGTTTATTTTTCCGAGACATTAATTTTTTTTGACCGCAGAATAATTTTTAACCTCGTTTGTAGGCAGATGTCTGGAATGATACCGCTGCCCACGGAGCTCTCTGGCCCTGGTGAACTGGTTGCACTTGTGGAAGGTGGGGGGACGAGGACACAAGGGACAAGCTCCCACCAGCTCAGCTTTGTCCCAAGCCACCTGCTCACCTATGTTCTGCCTGAGTCGTTCTTTAATGCCATCCCTTTCGCTACTTAAAGGGGAGCTAGAGGAAAGATGGGGACAAACTTTTTAGTGGGGTCTGTTGTGCTAGGACAAGGGGTAATGGCTTTAAACTAAAAGAAGGAAGATTTAAACTAGGTATAAAGAAGAAATTTTTTACAACGAGTGTGGTAAGACACTGCCCCAGGTTGCCCAGAGAGGTGGTAGATGTCCCATCCCTGAAAACATTCAGTGTCAGGTTGGACGAGGCTCTGAGCAACCTGATCTGGTTGAAGATGTCCCTGCTCATTGCCAGGAAGTTGGGCTAGATGGCCTTTAAAGCTCCCATCCAACCCAAACTATTCCATTACGTTCTGTTCCGTTCCATTCTGTTCCGTTCCATTCCATTCCATTCCATTCCATTCCATTCCATTCCATTCCACATTCTATCCTGTCTTATCCTATCCTTTCCTATCCTCTCAGGGTCCCCATCCCAAGCACTTCCTATGCTTTTATAGGAAAAAAAATTCATAATAAGAAGAACCATTAATGTGTGGTGCCTGATAGAGAGAGAAGAGAATCAGGTCACTGTGCTGGCCACTGTCACTTGTCCACACACAGAGAAACTCTGGTGGTACCACTCTGGGCTTTCTGACCATCCTGTCCTGCTCTTACTTAAAGTCACTGAGAACTGTGCCTTCCAGTGCAGTGGCAGTGCAGTACTTCCATAATGATGCTCCAATAGATACTGCCTTGTTCTCAGAGTCCTGTGTTCATCCTGCACCAGCAGCAAGGCCACTTGGAGAAAGCCCAGATTCACCACAAGCCTTTTCAAGCCAACCTGAGGAAGATTTTAAACTTCCTGGGGCAATAGATGTTACAGGATTCTTTTCTTTGAAGACATTAATATTGGGCCTAGACTCTTCTCCCCCCTGCGGGTGAGATGACCATTAGAACCTTTGTATAATCTATGTGTTCATATCAGGAGGAGAGGAGTGAAAGAGGCCACTTGAAGGTAACGGTCCCACGAACACCGCTGCCATTTCCACACTGCAGACCACAGGACTGAATCCAGCTCAGCACTGGAAATCAATTGATAACCACCCCAGGCATTCTCTGCTAATCAAGTTAACTTCTTTTAATTAAAACAGAAGACGATGGATCATCTAGCACCCATAACTTCTTTGGGAAGCATAATTAAAAGATACCTTCTATTCACTTTTTTTTGGCAATAGATGAGCCAATACATTCACAGCTTTTAAGCTGGGAAGATCATATTCTACAGTTACGTGCTACCTATGGAGTCAGGTTAGGATTTTAATAAAAGCTAGTTGACACGCTCTCAGTATGCCATGATTGCTATCTCAGTTTCCTTTGCTGGTGGAACTGAAGGGAATGGCATTTCTTCTGAGAAATGTTTTTTTGCAGCTAAATATTTTATTTCCAAAAGGAAATCATTTGACAAATCCACTGTTGCTGATACCAGGTTTTTGATAGCTGGAGAGAGACGCCTTACTTTTTCATATGTAGCAGATCAAGGCAGATGAACCAATAGCCTTTGGGTGCAGTTTCAGAAGTGCTTGATGTTCATCCTCACCCTGTACCAGTTCCTGCAGATGGTTCCTGCTACAAAGCAGATCATCCTGATACACCGTCTTCAGAGCAATTTATTTGGCTGGAAAATACCCAATGTGGGACCCTCCAGGGAGCTGCCTGGAAGCCAGAATGTCTCCGTGCTGGGCTAAGGAGCTAAGGACGACCTAGGACACCAGCTTAATCCCTGGATTGTAATCCAGTCCTTCTGGGCTGGTTTGAGGACAGGACTCCTCCTCCACGGGAGTGGGCGAGAGAGATACCAGGGGCATCCCCTCCTGGGACAGAGGATCTGGACACTGGGCACAGAGCTGCCCAGCACTTCTTTCCCTGCCAGAAGAGAAAATCTCCTCATTCCAGAGAGAGATAATTATCCCTGATCAGCCAAGTCCTCAGTCTCTAATCTGCAACCAGCTGCCAGTACATAATCACCCTCCTCATTAAAAGTGACAATGCCCCTGCTCCTGGCATCACCCACAGCCTCTCCTCCTGGACTTGCTTGATGTTTCCTCTCACCTCCTCCTGCTTCTGGCTGAGTGACCTGATCCCTTTCCAGCAGCTCATCCTTAGCACCACGGACAAAAAGAAGTGGCGATGGCTCTTCCTTCTGCTTGGTAAATTAAGGCAGAGCTGAACCCATGAACCTTGGGTCAATGTTGGCTGCGTTTTGCTGCTGCTTGAACCCATGGTCCTGATTCAGACCCAGTTGCTCTCCTGCAAACCTCACTTTATCTCAGTGCCAGAGATGCTATCAAGGCCATCATGATAAAAAGGACTGGATGTTTCTGTGGATACCGAGGAGAGTTGCTACAGAGGAATGAAGTTCTCTTGGTGTTGGGGCTGGAGGATCAGCAGAGTGCTCAGAGCAGAGGCTTCTTATCAAGGCCAGGAAGACACTGGCTGTCTAGGTTGCGTTGGGACTGCTCTCAGCTCTTCTTCCTTTGAACCTGCTCCTGCCAGACATCGCTCAGAGACAGGATATGTGGTCACCTCTCCTCTGCTTTTACTCAGCAGTATCTAAAAAAAAGTTGCTCATCTGGGATGTCTCCCAGGCTCTTATATCAGCATGGTTCCTGTCCAGCACAGCCTTAAGTAACAGCTATCACTGATGTCTCCCGATGAGTATTTGCCTGTCTAAATTGTCCTTTTTAGCTCACAAATGTTCTCGTGTTATCCTGAATTAAATGAGACACCCTCACCAATTTTCTGTTTGGAGCAGGCCCATGTCTCAAGCTGCAGAAAGCAGAAAAGCCACTTGCTGGCTGGCAAAAGGCCTCATTCTGTCCATGTCTCGTCTCTCACACCCGTGCAGAAAGGCTGTGCGCACGCGTGCCTGAGCGTGCGTGTGTGGGAAGCTGTTTGCACTCCCCTTGCAAAGGTGGAAATAATGACAGAAAGTGAGAGGCAGGTCTCTTTGGGGCTAAAACTTAGGGCACCTCCAGCGCTCTCGTGCCTATTCCCGTGGGAACTGGGAACTGCTCCGTTTTGAGGTCTCACTTTGAAGCAGCCCCAGCCAGGTGCGGGAAAGGCTGCTGGAAACCAGCTAATGGAGCTGTTTTCTGCCTGCTTTCCCTCGTCCCTTCTGGGACCGGCGTTGGGCACGGCATCTTAATAGCTGAGAGATCCAGCTAATCCCGTCGCACGAGCGAAATAGCCCTAAATCATCCCTGTCTGATTCTTGACTCCAAAGAGACATTTCATGGGTGATTGTGAGTGATACAGTGTGCAGTAATGGATGTATTTAAATGGGATTTATGGGCGACACCTGTCACATAGACCCTTCCATCAGTGACAGGCTGGAGAGATTTACACAGTGACACTGAGACGGGAGCTTGTTGTAATAGCTCCCTCCATCACCGGCGGAGCGTTTGAGCCTTACAGCTTTTGTCAGCAGCACAAACTGGGCTGCTTGGGCCACTGTATGATCTGGCACTACGCAAAATTAGTGGCAAAGAGTTGAGTGCATCTTGGCATCTGTCCACAGCGGATTTCTTCAAACCCCAAAGCTCCGCTTGCCCTTTTGGCAAATGTTCTGAGAGGTGTTTTGATGAGCCATTGGTCTCAAGAACTTCGTGGGAGCAAGAAGCACCCAATAAGGTTACCCCCACGCAATTCCTCCTCTCTCTTGCATGCTCCCCACCTTTCCCTTGTCCCTATTTCCCAGTGACTCTGCTTAAGGCAGTCACTCTAAGGGTCCCAGCCTGCCTGCACCCCCAGCTCTGCCATCAGGGTGTCTCCTCCAGTCCTGCATGGACCATTCAATTTGGGTTCCTGTTCTCCATTTCTCCAGGCAGCCACTTTTCTCTCTCCATCTCCAAGCTGCAGTTCGAAACACGCTCCCCCATCTCGTTATTTACTTCATCTGCAGACCTTTCTCCCAGCCCCATCCAGAAAAGCCTTCCTGCCCCTTCCCACTAGAGGATTAGCGAGGATATCTGCAATAAGATTATTTCTAGGAGACCACTTACGCCGTCCTGATGCTAACTCGCAATGTCAGCTCCGCTCAGGCACAGCCAGGCTGCAGGAAGGTTCCAGGCATGATTTCTGTTGTTTAAGATTTTATTTGGAGGGTAGCTGGTAGATTGATTTACTTTTTTCCCCGTTGCTCTTTCCCCAAAGATCCGTCTTCTGTTGCTTATGTGAAGCGGTTGATATCACAGCACCCACAGACACACGCACGTATCAAGCAACTGAAGTCACCAATCAGTCTAAACATGCACAATGTACACAACATTTGGCTCCCTGAGCTATCAAAGGCGGTTGGATCCTACCTTGAATTGACCTGTGGGAGTTGACTCTGCGAGAACATTTTCTCACTAGCGAACATGATACATTTCTTGGTTCTTGGGCTTTCTTTTCTTAATATATATCTTTATAATTCTGCCATAAGGCAGCCATGGATTTGTAAAATTAGCCTGTCATAACAAATTCACGTCCTCATCAAAGGCTGCTGTTGTGCTTCCTCCCAGACTGGAGCATTCACAGACTAAAGCTGCATTATCACAGCAATTTCAAAGTTCAATAGTGTATTTTCAGAAGCAATTGCTTTTAAATGCAGTTTGTTACGTAACAGCAAATTTAGACTTACACTTACCCCAAAATGAAAATGAAATTCTTTAAGTAATAAGTCGGCTCCTGTTCACTCTTGTCTCTCTGCTTTTTTGTTCTCAAAATGATCCAGTTGCACTTGCAGCCCCTGAAATAGCAAAGTTAGAAGCAGCATATAAAGCCTTTTTATCACAAAAAGGGGGATTTTCAAACCCAGAGGAAAGTGGATTCCACATTTTTAATCTCTCAAAAGTTACTCTTTCGCATGACTCTTGGGCCTGAATGAGACCCTCGTCTGCAGAAAGGCCCAGGGCAGACTGGGATTGAGAGTTAGAGATGGCTGTGTCAGGGGCTGGGGGCTGAGGAGAAGGGGAAGCTGTAGGTTAGGAATTATAAGAACATTGATGGAAACCTTTCTGATGAGTAAAACCCCTTTCACTAACCCAGAAAACCTCTTCCTCCTGATGCAGGACACAATCTTTTTTCCTTCTGGATGAATCAAGTCCCTCTGTTGCCACGGTGGAATATGTTCTTCTGCTTGAAGTCTTATCTCCTTGTTATCCTGGTTTTCCTCCTGGATCCACAATTGATCTTTCATGATATTGATCAGAAAACTGCCCCCCCTTTACCCAGGATTTCCATGGGGATGTCTTCTTTGACCATTTGTCACCCACAAAGACCAGCCCAGCCTCCCTCCCTACTCATGCTCTACACATCAACCTCTCCACCCCAAGCAGTCTTGCCTGAGACTCGTCTCATTTTCTGAGGATATGCACCTTGGACCTGTTCAACTCAGCAAGCCACCGGGAGCACCCTTGGCTGGCAAAGACCTTGTTTAGCATGATTCACCTGACCTGCCTGAGATGTCTGCTTTAGGTAGTTGTCTTCATAAATATCATCCAAACCACCTCAACACCACTCTGAAAATCCACCCTGAAGACTTTCCCTTCCCCCGGCAGCAACCCAGAGGTCCTGGGTGCATCGTAACCACCATCTATCACATTAACCAATAAAGCCAGGCTATTTCCTTGTATTCCCTCCTATGTCTGTGCTCCCTATTTTATTTTCCATTGTTTTATTGTTACGCTGTAAGTTTCATAGGTGCTGTCTTCTAATCAAATTCCTGGGTGCAATCAAAATAATAATAACGATGATGCTGATGATACACGTTTCCAATTAGTTGTGACAGATTTTTGATTGGTGAACCTACACAGGAGGATGCTGGCTAATAAGTGTTTAGATTACTTCCCCCTGGAATCACTAGGAGATTTGCCTTTGTTTTTCACAGGTGCTGGCTTGTCTTGTAAACTAATTTGGAGACACAAGCACTGAGGCCTCTTCCTGCTGAATCAACCCTGACATCCCTATCGGCTTTTGTGAGAACTATGGTCAAAACGGTCGGGTTTGTGAGCCTAAAGGCATTTTAACTCAAGATACTGATCATCCCAAACTACCCCTTATGTGCAAAGATGTATAATAATTTATATGAACGCGAGCTGAAAAGCTGCAGGAATTTGAGCCCGTTAAGCCCAGTGCTTACCCTGCAGTTAATTAAGGTTATCTCTTTATTTGTCTTTTCCCTTGTGGGGTCTCAGACAGTAACAATCCAAGTGAATAGAAGATGCTCTTAAGTTAACCTTTCTTTTCTTTGCAGCTTGGAAAATTAGAGGTTATTGATTGCAAATAAATCCCCTACCAACCGGTGCTCTAAGTTACAATGTGTAAAGAAATAAACTGTAGCAGATACAGAGCTCTGTTCATGCTGGGGCTAGATTGTTTTATCCAGACCTTTTGCATAAAATATTCTCAATAACCAGCAGAGATAATGTTAGAAGAAGTCAGAGATGAGCTTTACCAATGAGCAGGCAAACGGTGTGAGTGGTGTGGTGTCTTTTGGGAAAGGTGAGTGTTGAGCATCATGGAAATATATAGAAACAGATGTTGACTTTTGAATGGCAACTGCTGCATTTTGACTGCAGAGTTTGAAGGCTCAGAGGTGTTGAGGTGCTCTTGGTTCTACTCAGGCTGTGGGAAGTAGGGATAATGTAAAGAAGTGGGAAGGGGGAAGGGCGAAATTGGTTCCCAAGATCACCAGCGCCAGCACCACTGGCCTCTCGCATAGTGGTGAACCTCACCCAGTGACATTGTGCTGTACACAGCACTTACAAATAAAAGAAAATTGCCCGAGAGGCTTCCAATTCCAAGAAAGTTCATTCATTGCTGGTTTGGAAATAGGAAAGGCTTTTTCTGTGCTAGGCTGAGAGCACCCCCAGAGTTGGCACTGGAGTCACCGTGTTGGCTTTCCATGACAAGCAGACAGCTATTGGTCACTCAAAGAAAAGTTCACAGGCCTCCCAAGTTCTATATCTTTTCTAAAGGCTGATTCAATGGCAGAAGAAACAAAATATTGGCTATTGGCCACCAGTCAGTCCTTGCTTAATCAGTTCCTCATCCAGTTACGTAGGAGGAGCCATACTGTGGCATAGAGGTGAACCAAGACTAAATAGTGAGTAATAAGGAGCAAACAGTGAAAGCAAAAGGCTGAATGTCTTCTCATAAAGTTCACAGGATGAATTAATTCATGATTTTCATAGAGAAATAAGAACTATATTCTCAAAGGAGATTACTCACAATGAACAATTCGATCGGATCCAGCCTGAAGAAAGGAAAAGGGTAAGAATAAATAGTCCTTCTCCAAAAGGAAAGGCTATTAATACTGCAACGTCTTAATGGTTCACACGAGGACCATTGTTATCAAGTGTATTTATTAATAGCCCGGATGCCTGAGCATTCATTTCAATGCATGAGCAGTGAAAAGAAAATTTGTGGATAAGTATGAAAAGATATGCAATGGTCAAGTCTTGAAAGCTCAGTTAGGAAATTCCCCAAGTTCCATGATGGGGCAGTACGGTGGCTGAACAAATCTGATGCATAAAAGGCAAAGTAATGGAAATTGGAAGGGACAATCTGAACTATTCACGTCCATTAATGGTTTCTAAATTGACTGTAACTGCTCAATAAAAGCTCATCGTCAATGTGAAAATGCAATGAGAACATCTGCTTGGTGTGCAGAAGCTGTCAAAAAGTAAACAAAATTTGTGAACTAGGAGAAGGGAGCAAGAAAGAAAGGCAATCAAACATGGGCTAGGAGGGTAACACTGCCAGAGACTTCCTTGCTTGGTGGCTCAGCCCCAGCTCTCACAGCACCATGCTGCAAAACTGCTGTTGTCACCTCTCCTAGATCATTACAGGAAGAGTTTGGACAACAGATTAGCCCCAAGAGAAGGCTTTCCTGACCTCAGCCCACCAATGGTTAGGAGAAGTCCTTGTTTTCCAGCTTTGATGCAAGTGAGTGAGCCTCTGCTGTAAGGTCAGATGTTCTCCTGCACAGGGGAGGTGACTTACACCTACCCCTGGTGTGTCTCGCCTTGATCCTCCATCAAATCAACTCAGGAGAGCAGGCACCATCCTGGTGCACTCTTAATACCAAAATAACTGCCACCATGTAGGGAACCCTCCAAAAACCTCTTCCAGAGCTGGTGGCTCTTCCCTCACCCTTGCTGTTGGCCTCAGGACCCAGCAATGTCCTTCAGCAAGCCAGGTGCTTTGTCTTCCTTTAATAGTACTAATTGCCTAATTATCTGCTCAAGCGCTGTGGTGAAGCATTTTAATGTTTTAATCTCCTCTTCCCCAGGCTCTTTCATTTGGAACAGGAGTACCTGTGGCAGGGAGGCGAGTTCCTAACTCTTGCATGAGAAAACAAACCCCAGGTGCAGCAGCGAATCCCAGGCAGCAGCACCAACCTCACCCCTTTCCACACGGATTCCTCCATCACCGCTTCTGTCCTCTCTGCCTGCAGAGCTGTCTGGGCCGGGCCCTCAGTGGTTTTCACAAGTGGTTTTTTTTTTTTTTTTACCCCCACCTCAGCCAATAATAAACTTCACGTTTTCTGCACGAGAAGAGGCTCTTCCCTCACCTGCCCTGAACCCCGAACGCCCCCGAGCTGCCTTCACAGCCGTGCGGGCTGTTTGAACTGGGTGTTCGCAGCTGTTTGGCTGCTTGGGATTATAAAACTTTACATCTGATTTCATCAGATCGCCCTGAACTTTGGTGCTGGCTGTTGGAGCACCTGTCAGCAGACACTCGCAAGTTCTCCAAGTTCCCTGCTCCGAAATCTTTCCTTATCCTCAGCCCACCACCGTGGACACGGGTGGTTGGCAGAATATTTTCCCTGGGAGTACAGCTTGTCTTCCATCACCTTCCACGTAGCGCAGCACTTAATACAAGTCACGTAGCTCCCTTCCTTTTCAGCTGATACACATAGTAAGTTAAAATGCAATCTTATGCCAATTCCATAAACAAGCTTCCAGCTAGCATTCTCTCCCTAATGTCCTCCACTCTCTGCCTGGGTACTTAAAATCTTCCATTACTCCGCTCTTTCTGCATATTTTATTGTTTGTTCAAATCACCTTCCAGGCCAGTCTTTTTCTCCCGTGCCGAAAAGGAGAGATGCTTTTCCCATCTTCCCATTTACTGCATGCTTAGCTCATAAAGTATGTTGCTAAGCAGGTACTCGTGGTAGAGTCCTTCAAATAAAGCGGATATATGTAAAATATCGTACAGGTGGCAGTGATTACCGCAGTAAGGAGGGTCCCGATCCCGCATAATTCCACTGGCTTCACTGGAGCAACTCTTCATACAAACCAAAGTAGATGGAAAGTGTTTCCAGCACTGACCACATTAGAAATTTGTTATTTTCAGGTACTCTAAATATGTTTGCAGATTTTTGTCCTTTGGGCTGAAATTGCCTACAATCAGCACCTGCCCCGCTGCAATTTTTCCCTTGTTTTGAAAGTTTAGGCAGAATTAGGAGAGCTGCTTTTGAATACGGTAAAGAGGAGGAAAATATATTTTTATTTTTTTTTAAAAATCTTTCTGACCTTTTTTCCTTGGCAGCTCTACAGCTGAATTGGCTGTGGTCTGAAAGATGCAATTTGGCAGGAAAATAGCCCTCATTGGGGAGCAGTGCAGGGCTTTGTATTGCAGGAAATTGGGTTTGATTTGCCCATGCTACAACTATTGAAAAATTGCAATCTGACCATATGCAGTGGAGGGCTTTTGCTAAGCTTATTAAGGGACATGGAGACCAGGGAATAAGACCCTGCACATCTGCCAAGCCAGAAGAGAAGAGAGTTCCTGAGCGATGGGCAAGGAGACCCCAGCGCAGCAGCGTGGGATGCTCCTCTCCCTCCACCCTCAGCATCGCTGCCCCATCCCTGGAGGGGTTCAAGGCCAGGTTGGAGGGGGCTTGGAGCAACCTGGTGTGGTGGGAGGTGTCCCT
>JAOXNO010000005.1:14383241-14399280 GCA_028565335.1 Limnodromus scolopaceus
CCTCCCTGATCAAGAGTCCCTCCCCATCTCTCCTGGAGCCCCTTTAGGGACTGGAAGGGGCTCTAAGGTCTCCCTGGGGCCTTCTCTTCTCCAGGCAGAACCCCCCCATCGTTCTGTTCAGCCACATCCAGCAGATGCTTTGTAAGCAATCAAAAGAGGCATGAGCAAACAAGGCTGCTTCATCTGCCTTCATCTTCCCCTCTGCTCCCAAATAAATTAGTGCTGGTCACGTGGCCTCTGGGCAAAATGATCTGCGTTTGCAGGAGCACAGCAAAGCATCGCACTCTGCCATCGCAGCCACAAGGAAAATTAAGAAGATCAATGTAAACGGTGCAAATGAAAGGAAATAATAAGCTCGAGCCGTGACCTTCTCAGAGCATTAGGAGAAGGTTGAAGCATTGAAGGAGGTTAAGAGGGTCTGTGATCAGTGTGAATTTCCACGTCCCGCTCTTCACCTGACTCTTCACCGTCAGCAGTTCATGGATGTAGAAAATCACTTCTGAAAAATTCGAGTATGAAAACTTTTCAGCCTGTAAATGAGGGAGAAATTAATTTTTGTCCTTTCTACTTGGGAGCATGAGTTGTAAATCACTCCGTGAGCTATTTCAGGGCAGGACTGGAGTGTGATTATACGACGGCTGGATTACTTTGACATAGCTTAATTCAATTAAAATGCAGTTGTATCCTGAGAAGGGACCCAGATTCCTCGCCAGTGACTGCACAGAGACTCTCACTGAAGTAACCACAGGAGGGAATTACACCATTTTATGATCTCAGCTCCGAGCAAAGATGGTCTAACCCTCCAGCGCCCACAAGTCATGACATCAGTTGCTGGTCCCACAAGGGCACCTTGCAATCAGTGGGTATCTTTGGTTGGAGGAACCACGGGAAAACCAGAGTTTGCTAAACAAATCAAAGAACCGGAGAAGAGCACAGGCACAGCCACAGAAATATCTCCATCCACCCCACCGCAGCGGATACAAAAGGACTCAGAGCTCACTGGAGCATGATGCTCTGGGGCATTTTTGGTGTCTGTGGTTACTGCTGTCATTAACTTTGCTGGAAAGCCCGCTCGTTTGTCCTGGGCTTGAATTTGAAGCGAGCGCTTCTGGTCTGGATCTTCTCTCACATCTTTGATGTAGTGATCCTTTGGAAATGAGAGAGGAACGGAGCCAATCCAAAGGGAGGAGGAGATAGCAGGGACAATTTTTGCATTTATTGAGAGATCAAGCCTAGGAAATTGTTTCCTTCCCACATGGCTGCTTCTAAGTCCCCTTCGGAGACGGGACTCATTAATGCTTAAGAGGCTTCAGTGCCATAGGTGGATATGAAGTAACAGCAGAGCATCTGTTAGTAGGTCTCAAAATACCTTCTGCTTTGACATAATAATTACTTCTAAAGCTGAATAGGGATTCGGTACGTTAAAACTCAGGAAAATAAATTAAAATGAGCTTCAGCCACAAGAAGGGCCAAACTGCAATGGGAAAGGACTCCTGCACTGTGCTTAAGATCATGGCTGGATCAGTTCAGGAGATATATAATATTTATACACAGGTATTTATATAATATTTAAACACAGGTGATGTTTATTCACAGAACATTGCTAGAAACAAATGATCAGCTTCTCCCGTCCCGTACCTATCAGATCTCATATTCGGGACGATGTTCCTATATGGAACATAATTTTCATGGCAGAGTTTCTTGAAATCAGCATGATATAAACACAACTTTAAAATTAAGTGTGTTTAAGTGCTTTCCTTTGCCTACTAACTTTGATGTTGCCCATGCCCAGCACTACTCCCTCCAGCCAAAGGGAGCAACTGTTGATGCTAAGTGGAGGTAAAGAGGAGAAAGCGATACAGCTGAAACAACATCATCTTTTTAATTAGGTACAGGGGACTAATCTGTTCATCACAAAGAGTAGTTCCTAAAAGCACCAAACTGAAGTGAAAGGGTAATGGGTGATTAAGCACAGGAAAGAAGAGGAAGCAAACAGCAAGGAGGGAAATTCAGGAGGTTTTATCACTGTGTTACTCAAAGCTTTCACCTGTGAGCTCTGGCTGACCTGCTGCTGGGGGGCACTGAGCCGCCGTTGAAGAGCCATGGGCAACCAGCCCTGGGGAAAGTCATGGGCACTGAGATCCTGTCAGTGAGGGCTGTCATACAGAGTCCACATGGTGGGAATAAAGTGTTTTATTGAACAGTGTTCTGAAAGAGCTTCATCATCTAAAACAAAGAGAGGGGGGGAAAAATATACAGTGTTAAAGGGACTAATTCTCCAGCTTTCTCAGACACATGTGGTTCTTTCTCTTGGATACCAGGTATCCAGGCAAGATATTGACCTTCTGTTGTTCTGGGACTATTTTATGTCTTCTGGGTTCAAAGTTAGATGATGATGCCTGGTGCAGAGAAGGGACAATCAGACTGGCATATGTAACAAAAAAAAAAAAAAAAAAGAAAGAAAAGGAGGGGGATGAAACAGTTAATTTGGGAGTAGAGAGCTGATGGGGTAACTTATTTAATAAAAAAGCCAAACCTCATGGAAGTGAAAAGGTCTCTGAAGAATACCAGGAACATTTGTTCCCTGAAGTGTCTTGATTAGAAGAATTCCTGCAGTGGGTATGTAAATCTCTCTCTGCTACTGCTATTAGTAGTAGACTTAATACTGAACAATTAAGACTGTTTGCAGGTAATTTAAGTGTGGAAAAAGTTCTCCTGATTAAGGAATTTTGGGCATCTAATTAGAGACTAAAACAAATTCCATGTGATTGAGTTGCCCAGTCATAAGGCTCTTAAAAACATTCAGGAAAGTGTTACCTACTGAGGCTCTCTGTCCATCCAGCTAAGCCCTATGGCTTGGTTCGTGGACCCGGCAACCTGACCGTTCAAATGGCTACTGGCCTTGGTCCATACCAAGTTATCAGATGTGACTTTAGCCCCAGTGCCCACCTGATATCAACCAGGTTTGAAGTGGTGTTCAGTGGCGGAAAACTCTTTATCCTATGGCCTGGCTTTGGCTGACCCTGTGGAAATTGGGCTAAAATCAGGTTTTCCCACAGGAACCGCTTTGAAAAGGACGCTGGGGAGAAGCTGCAGCTGGCTGCCAGGGATGGGACAGTGATGGGATGGATCCTGGGTCACTTAGTGCACAGCTTTGCTCGGTGCTGATTAGCTCTACTTTGCCTCCATTAACTTCAGGATGTAAATTAGGAAAAATGAACTCAGCTTCCATGTTACTGGGGGCAGATGACATTCATTCAGTCTGGCATTTAGCTGTTTCTCTTGTTTACATTTGATTCCTCTTATAAATACACTATTTCTGATTAAGAAGAAATCTTTCTCTAAAGGTTTGCTTAATTTTTCACTTCAAAGTCAATCTTTAAAAACCTCTCTGCCATTATCAAGCCTGCAATAGTTTCATCCTAATCCCTCTTACGCTCTCCATTCTTATCCTTTGCTGAGGGGAAATGATAAAAATTTTTCTGACACAGAACTCGGATCCAGTGCTGAAAGATAAGCTGTTTCAAAATAAAATGATGAATTTCAATTTCAAGCATTGGTTAATATTGCCATTTTTATAGATATTTTCCTACTGCAGATTGAACAAAGCATATTAGCTAAAAGGCCTTCTCCTGGAATAGTAGCTCATACTTTTCTAAGACTCTTTCTTCATTCAAAGTTCCCACTTTTAAGTATTGTCTTTCTACAGTAGCTGACATCCAGATATGAAAACCATCCTTATAATTAACATTCAGTCAAAACTAGGTCTTGTAAGTTTCCAGTAGGTGAGAAAGCTGTAGGTGAAGCTAGGTTTAAGATTGCTAACTGGTTTTATCATAAGACTATTTTAAGATGCTTAAAGTTTCCTCGTCGTAAAAAAACAGCATTCGGGCTTTGTCAGACGTTCCCACAGGAAGATTGAGTGAGGATGCATGAGTGGCCTTTGCAAATTCAACACTTTCAGTGCAATTTGCATTGGGGTAATGGATGCGGATGTTTACAGTTATGATCTGACAAGGCTTATCCAAGGGTTTGGAAGAAACCTTCTCTAATGGAATATGAACTGGGCCAGTGTAGTTTTTTTAGTGGGTATGAACTTTCACTAGAGTAAATAGCTGGGTCAGCGTCACCAGCTGGAGGTTCCTGAATCAAAATCCTCGGAAACTGTATGTGCGTAACACAGGTTCAGTTAAATGGGAGTGTTTTGAAGGGAACCAGAGGGAGGAAGGTCTGCTCTGTTTATACTCTGGCTCATTTCTGGGGTGAAACAAAGCATCCATGGTAGTGTGTACGTGCACACACTCTCCACCATCGCGCCAGCCAGGTGTGCATAGAATACATGGATTAATACAAAATACTGAGTTCATTGCATCTTTAATATCAACGGGAGAGTATTCCCCCAAGGAGGGAGTGGTGGTTCAGGGGGTGTTCTAGGGGTTCAGCTTTCCCTCTCCCTGTCTCCCCATTCCCTGTTGGACACTGCTCTGGAATTACTGTCTGCAAATAGCCAGAGGCCAAACCCACTGCCTATGGGCTGCTTGTTTCTTGGCCAATGGAAAAATAGACACGGTGGCAGCTGGAGTCCTCCTTGGCCCTACTGGGATTGCAGCAGGACTATGCTGAGCCATTACCTGTCCATCAATGTCACCGGGGATCACTGAAGTCTTGTGTTGCCAAAAGTTGCTTCGGTGAATGCTGAATGCTGTATATCTCAGTGAGGAGCATCCCTGTCCCACAAAACCTTCCAACATCCCCAGAATGTTCCTGCAATGGGACAAGAAGAGGGCTTTACTAGCGTTTTGGGGTTTAGTAACACTATGGAAGGTAGAAACTAACCCTCAAATCCCTGAAACAGCACTTAAAAGCTATGTGATATCTTAGGTCAGGTAAGTTTCTGACCGTGAACTTGAACCCATGGGGTGCACAGAGCAGCTGCGTGATTGACTCTGGGGCTGCGGGGTGCAGCTTTTCCCATAAAACTCAGTATTCAATAGAGATGTATCACTGGAAGTTGGATGTTAGTAGTCGGGACTTCAGCCTTTGCTGTGGAAAAGGAAACTTAATGTCACCAAGTCAGTGAAGGCTTTATATTTACCGTGTGGAGGTGCTTCAACAGGAGATATAGGGGCCACCATACATCATATGAGCTCCTATGGCCCTTATTCAAGTGTTTGCCTTCACCAGGGCTCAGATAGTTTGTGCTGTGTGGTCCCAGCTTTGAGCAGAAATTTCATTGCTGACCGGAGACATCTTTTCTCAGGCAAATTTTTGTTGGGATCAACACATTCCTGACACTTGAATGAATCCTAAATGTCTGATTTTTAGGAAGTATCATTAAAAAAAAAAAAGTCGACAAACCCAATCCCAGCCTGATGTTAATGAGATCCAAATCGCTGCTTTCAGAGTGTGAAATTGGCAGTGATTTCTTAAGCCTGAAAATGATACACATGCAGCAAGAGAAAGGAGGACTGGCTTAGTTTGTGTGAGAGGGCATCTTTCACAGCATCCACGCGTCTTTTGTTGTTGTTGTTTTACACATAAAACCTCTCTACTCGTTAGTGGCACAACGAGGCGCATGTCCACGTTGGAGACTTTTTTTTTTGTTCTTAGGCATTATAACCACCAGCTCTTCTCCAGCTCTGCCAACGCTCTGTATTTTCCAGTAACCTTTGGAAATTGTTCACTTCAATTTTATTCACCAGAGACAAAATGCTAATACCCTGGCACTTCAAATGGTGAGGGGAGAAGGAGGGGAAGGCAGGAAGACCTATGTGATCTATTCATTCATTATTCCACGGTGCATGGGAAGTCATCTCTTTACATGATTGACCTGCCTGGATTTGATTACAACACACAGCTAACCTTTTCCAAATCTGGTTGTGTCATACAAGAAAAGGGTTGAAGGCTGTTGCCATGGTATTAAGGTATCTCTTGAGAAAGAAGAAGAGGAGAGGAAAAAAAAAAAAAAAAAGAAGAAAAGAGAGAGGAAATGATGCTTCTTTACTTCCTAGCCAAGTATAAACAAGAAGCACACGCACATGTTTTTGTTTTGGAAGAGCTTTCAGCTTGTTATCAAGTCTCATCTATCAATGCATTTCCTCGGGAAGGGAAGGAGGAATTGTCTGCTTTGCAGATCAGTGTCTCTTCAGCGGGTGGGGAAGGGTTGGGGGGGGGGGACGAGATGACAATTGGAGGGAGGGAAAAAAAAAAAAAAAGAAGAATAAATCAGTCTTGCCACCATTCATGATTTATTCATGAGACACGTGAGTTTTGCATTTAAATGTGACATTCTCATGATCTCAATATTGTATATGCAAATCTAAAGACTTCTGCATCTCCCCACATGCCCGGCTTAAGTCTTGTCTGGGATCCGCAGCTCTGGAAATGTAAAACCAGTGAGGCTGGCGCGGCTCCTGGTTTACTCCCTGTTTATTCTGTGACTCAAAGACTATAAGCAACGCTCAACAGCTCGTAATATCAGGGGTACAGATGTCATTATTTTTTTTTTTATTTTTTTATTTTTTTTTAATGATAGTGAACTCTCACAGCCCGGAAATTACCTGTGGATTTATTAACGGTTTAACTTTCTGAGGTCTTGCCTGGGCTTTCCCAGCGCTGCTCTGCCGAGGCGAGCGGTTATCGCTCAGGACGCCGTATCGGGATTAACACGGGGCAAACGCTGCTCCCAGCAAAGCATTCACACCGCGAGCCCTGCCTGCTTCCGTCCCTTCACACGAGTGTTTAAGCTGTGACTCAACAAATAAGGGAGAACAATCTTGTTTGCAGGTTTTTAATTAAGATATTATTGATATATTAAAACAAATAAGTGTCCCAAATATGCCGGTGGAGGGAGGATGGGTTTCCCGCAATATTGCTGCTCGGTTCAGGATAAAACCTGGATAAAATATTTCAGTCTTTGTCCCTGGCCATGAGTCCCACTTTGGGGACAGGCAGCAAAAGGAGAGGGTCGAAGGCATGACTTTGTGAAGCGACACAAACCCTGCTCCCAGCTGAACCCATACCCACAAACTGCCACACAGGAGGGGCCTTTGGCCCCGTGTTTGCACAAGGGGATTGTGTAGGGAGAAGGAACATTAGGGAATTGGGAAACAATTCTTCACAGAAAGAGCGGTCAGACCCTGGAACAGGCTGCCCAGGGAGGTGGTTGAGTCACCATCCCTGGATGTGTTTAGATGTGGTGTTGGGGGATATGGTGTAGGGGAGAACTTTGTAGAGTAGGGTAGATGGTTGGACTCGATGATCCCAAGGGTCTTTTCCAACCTGAATGATTCTATGAAGGCTGTTCTTGGGGCTTTGCCTGACCTGGGACCTTGCTTTGTGAATTAGTTACAGGATCCTGTTGCTACTTCGTGAATAAATCAGAGCATAAATAATTTCTGTACGTTATTGGGTCAGTTCTGTCACTAGGCTAACGCGAATATTCCTCAAATATGTTATTGACAAACCATCATTGCATTCACCAATAACAATAAAATGTGTAGGTTTTATAGCACTTTCAACACTGGCCTCCTGTTTTCTTTTCAGACTGAAGCCAGAACTTGCTGCGGTGGATCACCTCGTATTCACTTGTGGTTAGGGCCCACATCAGCAGAAGTCTTCCTATTGATTCCATGATTTTAAAGCCATAAAGGCTTCCTAAGTATCCATATAATCTAGTAGCCTGTCTCTAACAGTGGCTGCTTAAGGAAAGTGTAAAAGGACAAAGCCTGTTATCGAATGACGCTTCCTCGGGGTATATCACAGATTTAAAAAGATATGAATGTAGAGATTTCCTGATGTTTTATATTCAGGTCATCACAACTAATTGCTTTGAAGAAGTCATCTCTTTTAAACCCACCCATGCATATGGTCCCACGGCACCCTATGGCAATGAGTTCCACAATGTAATTTCCTACGGGGCTGACAACTCTGTGGGATAATTTAGTACAAGTCCCTCTGTTTTTTCCATTGAAGAGATAATAAATGCTTGTTCCTGACCATCTTTCTCCACTCTGCTCATGTTGTTCCACAAGATTTTTCCTCCAGCAGCAAAGATGGCCTAAGAAAACACGTGGATACTTTGCATTATCTGCAAAAGTCTTCATCGTGTTAATTGCTCTCTTTTCCAGATTGCTGACGAAGATGCTGAGCTGCACGAGCCCCAGCCCACATCCCCGTGGGGCTCCTCTGGCAGCTTCCCTGCCCAGGTGAGACCAGCCATTTGTTCCTGTCCCTTGGTTCCCATCTCAAAACTAATTAGTTGGTTTTACAAGGCATCCCTCTTTTAGCCCACCGCACCAGCCAGGAGCCCACAGTGCCAGTGTGTGTTTCCTCTCTCAGTGATCTCAGAAACTTGCATTTGGCTGAAAGATGGGGAAAGATTACCAGGAAAAAACCTCTCAGTGGAATTAAATATTCAAAAATAATTTACAGATTATATTTTTTTTCATCATTCTCATGCCCTCTTTTGCCATGTCTTCAGTTCATTGAAAGGCTGGTACTGATAGAAGGACCTGAAATAGCACACTTAATAGCTGGCCAGACTGGGAGCCCTGTCTTACCAGCCAGGGAAAAGAAACTCACACAGGGCTTACATTGTTATTCAAAGATATGCTATCAGCTCATTTCAGCCCCCATTTAAACATTTGGGGTAAACGTTTCCTTGCGGAAAAAAAAACAACCCATATATATGTGTACTAAATTTAAAGACTCAGAGAAGACTGAGTTCACCGGGTTTTCTTCGTTTACTTGTTTTTAATATGGTTTTTGTGGCTGGTGTTTGCAGCTACGCTCAGAGGCCTCGAAACAAGGCAGTGAACGCCTGCAAATGCCACGGTGATGGGGTTTATCGTGTGTGGAGCTGCTGGCTGCCCACCTCTGGGGACCACGGGGACCCCCATGCCAAAGGGTGCTGCTTCCAGGAACGCTGAAATACCTGGGATTAAGCAGCCTGAGTGAAGCCCAGCACTGGGTGCCTTGGAAATCCAGGCTGTAAATGATTGCACTACTATGATTTCATTCTCCAGCAGCGGATGGAGCAGGCTTCTCCATCCCTTCCAGCTCCCACAGACCTTGGGCATCCAAGCCAAAGCACCCTTGGACATCACTTGGGGCTGTATTTGCAAAGAAAGGGGTAAAGGGGAATATGCAGCGCCGTCGTACGGGCTCAACCTTGATTTAATCGTGCTGTGCAAGTGGGTTTCACCACGTTAAAGTGAGCTCCTGCCTGGGTTCCCATGGCGCAGGGCTGTATTCTTAACGCAGGCGAAGAACACGCTCCCTTTCAGACCTCGGTTTCTGCAAACGTGGCCCCTGTGAATGTAATCAACGTTGTGCAGAGCTGCCGAAATCGAAAACAAAGCCAGAATGATCATTGTGCTAAGTTTGGGTTCCTCATTGTTCATTGAATTACATCAGTGCTTTCTTTAGTTGCACAGTCAGCTGGCAAAGGTCTGTTTGAAATCTCGAGACTCTCCCCTTTCAGGGGAAAACGCGAATTTCCGGGAGATGTGGGCTCTGCTCTGCATCACGGGGCTGGGGCTGCCGCGGTGGGACACGACCCCGCAGCCCAGGGCCCGGCAGGGAAAGCTGCAGTGCATCCACAGGGGAAAAAAAATGCTCTGTTCTGTTTTTGTTTTTTTTTTTCCTTTGAATTTGTTTTGCGGAAACTATTTCATCTGCTTTAAAATAAAATTAACCATTAAAACTTATTTTTATTAACCTAAAACTTATTTTTACTAACATAAAGCTTATTTTTATTAACATAAACCTCGTTTTATTAGCCATTAAAATTTATCATGACCACGAGGAGGTATTGTTTCGCTGGCGTTTTATTAAGGTGATTCTAGGTGGTAAAACTCTTGCTTTCTCCAAAGACTCGTTGACTGCCGAAGGGGGAGCAGGGATCAGCAAACCACCCCCTGGAGCCTTCTTCCCTGCCCAGTATGACGCTGAATGGCTACTGTGGCCGTGAAATGTGGGATCCCCTGAAATCCCCCCTGGAATATCAGGATGGGATAAGTCCTTCTTTCCCCTGCTGCATTCCCATACACAGTCCTCCAGCAGCCGTGGGACAAGGAGCGACTGAATGTTTTGGAACCTTGGCATGGATTGAGTTTGGGTGCCAACCACATCCTGCTGAATGGGAGTCACTGCTCATTTAAATTTAACTTGATTTCCCTCTAAAAGTCTCATTTTCAGCATTCAGAGTCTAACTTGCCCCAGAAGTCATCTCTCTTGACGTGACATGTCTCAGAGCAGGCTCTTCTGGTAAGTTGAAGTGCTCAGATCATGAGCTGTAGTGCTTTTTTGTTTGGGTTTTATTTAAAGTTGTATTTTTGTTTGATCCAGAGCACTTACTGAGTGGCTCAGCATGGATAGCCCACACTGAATTCATTCTTTTTGCCTTGCTCAGGGACTGGACCTCTAGCTTTTAACTGCATAGAGGAAAATAGGGGTCAAATAGCAGAACCTGGCATGAAGTTTATGAAGAGTTAAAGCAAAAACCTAGCATGGAAGAAGGTGCACAACTTTCATACCTGTTTCATAAGCAGCCTGCAGAACTTAAGAAACTAAGAAAAAGAAGGTTTCCCACGTCTTGTGATACTTTGTGCTTTTATTTGGGGGCAGAGGTCTTCTACAGCCATGGGGAGAAGCTGGGCAAGGGGAAAGTCAAGCCCAGAAGACCAAGGAGAGGAGACAGGAATAAAAGATGTGATGGAGAAACAGGCACTAAGGGACTGTCAGGGCAGGAAGGGCCTGGGGGCCGTGACAGCAGGGAGGTGAGGAAGAACAGGGGCAGGGACTAAAAGGAGGAAGAGCGTGGGTTGTGGTTTGGGATGTTTTACCAAGGTGTCCAGAGCTGAGAACCGAGGACTCATCCTTGGACATTGATGGCAGGAGGTAGCTTTCGGGTGAAAACTGAATTTATTTGGGTTAAACCACTTGTGATATGTATTAATTTTGCACCTTCTTTTTGCAAGAGAAAGAGAGGGGAGAGGAACAGATTGAAAATATTAAAAATATCTCATTTCAGCATTTTCAAAAAATGAGGCGTTTTCAGTTTTCACTTTGAAAGAAGGGCCTCTGTTTCGTGACTAATATCATTATCTTAAGCCACGGAGGGCAGGAAGTAACCTGACACTGAGCTGAAAGCTGGGTTTCAGGCAGAGGACGTTCTGGGGGTTGGCCTGTGATAACTCCCCGCACCCTCCCTGGCGCTGCTGGAGTCTTTAGCTCTGCCATTGAAATGAAAATCCATTATTTGTCCAGCTCGGCTAATAACACTGACCGGCACTTCCAGGGGCAGCAGAAACCCTGGAGGAAGGCTGCCAAAAGCCCGGGGAGTCAGAGTTCCTCTTCGTCTCCAAAGCTTCAGACTCTCCGATGCTTTAGCGATGCCATTACGGATGCTTAATGTCAGACTCGTGTCAAACCCCTCCTCGCCCTCGCTCCATCAGCCCCGCGAGGAGGACGATAAACCATCTGAAGAGGCAGGAGTCATCCCGGGTCAGGCTGAAAGAGCCAGAAACCACTGCTAATCCCCAGGTTCATTAACATTTTTGTTTTTAAAAGCGGTAACTTTCTGTCACTAGGAAAGGATAATGTATATATGGCAAGTGGAAGCTGGGATGTAATTTTAGGCTTGATTCTTAAGGCGATAATATTTTGGGTTGCCAAGTAGAGGTGCAGCGTGTGTTGATGCGTGGGAATACTTGCAAAAATATTTTTGAAGTGTAGTACGTGTGCCTAACTTCAGATCAGAGGCTGCCTTGGGAAATTCCCACCCTGCCACGAAACGTCCAGCGCTGATACCGTGGGTGAAAGCAAAAGCAGAGACTTGGAAACATTGGAAAAAATTGCAGCAATGAAACTGAGCTAAAAAAGAATTTGGACACTTAATCCTAGATCAATTGGCAAATCTCACAATAGATAATTTTTTTTCTTGTCTCCCTGGCAAAGTAGAGCCAGGTGAAACTGGTTTAAACAAAAAAAAAAAAAAAAGAATTAATGTCTCAGATCAGCCACCAATCTTCTCTCTGGGCTGAGGGCGGGCACAGGAGCTCCCTCACACTGCCGAAATATTGGCTAAGTTTAGAGAAAGAAGCCAACTATTGCAAGCTCAGGAGACCATTTATAAACCAAAAATCACTCTCTGCTGCATTGAAGAGCCTGAGAGATGCTCAGAAAGATTAATCTTCTGGGTAGAGGAGGGGCCCATCGGCTTCACCCCCCAAAATGAACCGGTGAGATGATTCAATCGCATCACTTTCAGAGCGTGAGCCTGAGACGTTCATTCAAAGCGCAGTTATAAGAAATGACTCCTTTACTTTAGGAGGAAGAATACTGAAGAAACTGTTAAACTTGGTCACAGTGTGTGACATCCTTGAAATCAAAAGCAATGCTTCTTCTCGGCGACTGCACAGTAAAATTAAAGATATGAAGCCAAATTCATCTCTAGTGTGATGGTCCTGCCAGTGGCTGGGGAGGCACCTGGGATTAATTTCCTCTATTATACAAGTGGCACAAGACTCTGACAAATTGTTTTGAATGGTTTTTTGTAACACTTAGCTACAGAAACCTTATTCACCAAGTGTCCCACGTGTGTGAAATGGAGTGGCTCTGTGCTCCGACTGGCTGAGGATGGACACTGGGCAGCAACTCCCACCCCAGGTGGGTGGGCAAAAGGTGGGAAACTGCTGGAATTCACTGATTTCTCATGTAGTAAAAAAAAAAAAAAAATCCCTGCATGGGGTGACTGGTGATCAAGGGGAGAATGCTGACCTTGGTGTGCCCACTTCGGTGAGGGGGCAGGTCTTTGAGTGATCACTGGATTTGGGGGCTGGATTATGGGCTCGTTTCCCCAGACCAGGGTGTCACTGGCACAGTTGAGCACCACCTCCCCAGACTCCGGGGTCGGGTAGTGACACCTTCTCCAGGTGGCCACAGAGCAAGGTCCCCTCTCTCTGTTCCCTTCTTCTTTGGGATAGAGCTTGTAAACTCAATCTGTGCAAGGCAATGCCTGTATTTATGCCTCTGGACATAACCCACGTCTTTGCTTACAGTTTGCCTGTGGAAAGCTTACATTTTCCTGGAGGAATTATAAACGCTAGTGCAGCATGCTGGTGCTCACCGTGCCAGCGTGCCAAGGCAACAGCTGGAGCAGCAGTGGCCCAAACCCCCCGAGATGGGTCTGCTCCCCACCTCCAAACCACCCCAGGTACCCACTCCTCCCTGGTGAGCACCTCTTCTCTCTTACGTAGCCCCCCACCTTGCCCTCCTGCCCCAAACTTGCATGAGCATCGCTGGCCAGGTCAGGTTTAAGCAAGAACTTACCATTCAGACAGTCTTCTCCTTCCACGCAGCAGCACCTGGGAGGAGGGCAACCTCTCACGCTCCCCTGGATGGGGATATCAGACACTCAAACAGTCGAATAATGTCTAAAGTCAAAAGCAAACTCGGGAGGGACGTGAGGACAGAGCCTGTGGTCAGGGCTTTTCAGCTGAGCCACTTGCAGCTGGCCTCCCAAGTCTGCATCTGCAAGTAAATTCATTTTCTGAGGTGCTGCCCCACCTCTCAGAGGAAGGTTGGGGGGGGGGGGGGTGTCTGCAAATGCTTTGAAAAATCCAGAGTGTCTTTCGGTATGGGTTTGAGGAGGTGAGGTTAAGGACGAGGCGCTGTCTGCCTTTATCAGTGAAAGGATTTCACCTGGCGTGGTCAGCTTCTGGCCAGCAGAAACAACGCACACGGTCTTCGAGAGGACAGGTCTGCTAACAAACCATAAAATATCCTCCTCCTGCTGCGTCACGGATTTCCTAAGCTGAGCCCGGCTCGCCGTGGGCACTCTGAAGCAGAGACTGCTGATGCAGTCCTGAGCTGGCTCTGCAAACCATCAGCTGTCCTTCTTGAGCCCGTGTGTTGACGTTGCCCCAAAGAACAGATTCACTGAGAAAACCCAGGAAGAGGAGGCTTTGCTCAAAGGCTCGTGCCTCTGAGCAGCACTGCCATCTCCCCGTGACGCCGAGGTGGCCACCGGGCACTCTATGGTGGCAGCTCCACCACCTCACAAAGACCTGAGCTGCTCCACTGGGGTTTTTTGTGTTTGCTGCCAAATCTCTTCAGAGAGTTAACCCACAAGGTCACCGGTGCAGCCGTGTTTCCTACCTTTAGCCTCTGCGAAATGTGCTAAACTGGAGCTTTGTTACATTCTCATTTCACGAACAGAAAGTCGGATGAGGATCTGAGGGGTTCCACCTACCCACAGCTCCATTTGGGCAATACCCTGAGGGTCAGGAGGAAGCATGGAGCTTGATGTATCAAGGTGTCCAAGCACTTGTATCACCTTGAACATGAGAAGCAACTTGCTGATGTGTTTCACAGCACTGGGACCTTTTGTCTTTGGCGTATTCACATTAACAGAGATTTTTTTGGGGAAATAACTCACTCGTAAGCATGAGCCCATTTGTTATTTGACCAGAGAGGAGCAGATATCTCACCAAAGGAGAGCAGATACCTTCACTCAGGCAGGAGAGCAACATAAGTTGACGTGTGAGTGTCCTTAATGCTTCTCCGTCATGTTTGAGCTTGTTTTGTTTTGTTATATTTGGGCTTCTGGAATGTTTTATCCTATCAATGACATTAATTACGGAGTAATTGCTGCAGTAGCATGTAACAACTCTCCTCTTTTTTTCAAATAGATTTTCACACAATGTGTAAACTTTGCTGTATATGTGCTACGTTTCTTGTGTCGAGAAATAATGTGTAGACAAAATAATGTTTTTCCTGTCAGAAATTCAATGGGCATCTAAAGCAAAGTGACAGGTGGTTAAATAGCTGCATTTAAAGGATGTCAAGAAGATTTTTTGGACAGGTACCAAAACCCCATGCCAAAAAGGAGGCCTAATACCATCTGTTTTGTTAGCGGAGAGATGCAATTTTACATTAGATTTTAAATGACACGAAATGCCAAATTCATAACCTTGATTTGTGGGTCAAATCTAGCTTATCTAGCTTGGGGATGTTTTTATTTACTAGCACAGTTCCTGACCCAGAGCCCACGCAGGGGAACAAACGCGCTTTCCATCAGACCCATTTTAAAGTAACAGGGAGCTCTTGAGCCGCATTTAATTTTGTTTTGTATTACATGTAAATCCAGATGCAATGTGGATTTAATTAATCCAATTTCATTGCATTTTAATGTACACATTTGCATTGTGTTTATTGGCAATTGGTTTTATCCATTTGTTCAGCATTTTTTATGACCAATGAAACTACTGAATATTTAGAGATCTGTAGACTTCCTAGCAGGAGTGAGGAGCGTAGCTCTGAATTAAATAGTTCTCAGACATAAACTGGAGAGAAGACTAAAATGTCAAAATATAGCTGCATAATACAGTAGAAAAATGATATCAGTATTTAAAAGTAATAAACTGCGTTGTGCAAAATTATTTTAAAAATAATTTCAGCCGGCATTTCAGGTGGCATGTTGAGAGGAGGAGGACGACTTTGAAACAAAGAAGGAAACTGATAGATTCAGACACTTTTCGCTGCTTCTAAAAGGTGCCTTTGAAATTATGATTGTTCAGGTTTAGTCTAATATTTAGAAATACTCACTGTAGAGTTTTCTCTTCTTTGTGAGGAGCCCGTGTGGCTTAAATGGGATTGCTGAGATAATCACACTCTGCTGTTTCTGTTCCAGGGCTAACGTTAGGCATGAAATGTGAGTTGTCATGTTTGGAGCTCCTCTTTCAATGACCCGGCCAAAGCAACTGAAAACGTTCTGCGATTTGTGAGGAGTCAGTTGTGAAAAGAACCAGAAGACCAGCACCTTTTTGTGGCTGTGTTTAGCTTCTCGGCTCCACCAGGAATGCTGCGGCTCGGGTGGTGTCACTGGCCTTGATGTCCTTTCAGCCATCCTGGACCTTCCCTCTCACAGAATCACAGAATGACGTGGGGTTGAAAGAGACCTCTGGAGATCACCCAGTCCAACCCCCTGCCAGAGCAGGTCCACCCAGAGCAGGTCCCACAGGAACGTGTCCAG
>JAOXNO010000005.1:14435061-14446342 GCA_028565335.1 Limnodromus scolopaceus
CTTTTAAATCCCTCCAGGGATGGTGCCTCAACCCCTTCCCTGGGCAGCCCATTCCAAGGCTTAATAACCCTTTCAGTATAAAATTTTTTCCTAATCTCCAATCTGAACCTCCCCTGGTGGAACTTGAGGCCATTTTCTCTTGTCCTATCGCCTGTGACTCGATAGAAGAGACCAGCTGGCCAAAGGGATGTTCCATACCATAGATGTCCTGCTCAGTGTCCTGTGTGCACCCTTGGGGCAGCTCGTTCTGCTGACTGGGTTTCCTCTCTCCCAAAGAGGTGCCAGCTCCTGTTGTCATGGGCATCTCCTTACAGAGGGATGTATGTACGTGTTACCAGATAAATGGGAGCACGCTTCTCATAAGGATATAAAGACAAAGTCCTTAGGTAAGATTCTCTTGAATTACGAGGCCTCTCTGAAAATAGCTCATTCTTGAAAGTTTTCAACCACCGTTCTCACATGATACGAGACAGAAGGTCCTTGTGCATCAGACCAGTAGCAGATGTCAATTGAAGGCCATGTGCTGAATTACAGCCGGTTTGTGTGCCAGGATGGGCAACAGTTTGCAATTGTGAATGAGGTTCCCGTGTGGCTGTGGTTGTCTGCCCCCCTCACAAATTGGGTGTTGACGCCGTTATATTTTAAAGAACACGTTTGCCTGGAGGTATTGTTTAAGCTGCAGTTTTCTGCCACCGAAGTCCAACCTGTTGGAAGTTTGCAAGCGGTTTGGTGTGGTTATTTATTGGTTTTCGTGTGACTGTGCGCGCGCAGCTGAATAAACGAACCCTCCTTCCGTCGAGTGTTGGCAAGAAGCAGCTCGGAGACGGTGTCAATGAGCAACCTGGAGCGTTGCTCTCCATCCCGACAGCCGTCCTGAGGTCACCTCAGGAGAGGCAAAAGCAAAGTCACTTCCTGGAAAAAAAGAGAGGGGAAAAAATAGCTGTGTCATTAGTAAGCCTTGTTGGCAATTTTATATATACATTTATATTTATATTTTTTTACTTTATTTTAAGGTTCCTGACACAGCTTACCGCTCCTGCATCCCTTGCTGGCCTCTCCTGGGGATGCTGCTGTGGTCAGAGGTGTGTTGCTGCCGGGTGCCCTGGGCTGGATGGTGGCTGTCCCCCCTGCCAGCCGGGCTCTGGGCTCAGCAGGGACAGCCATGGCAGGTCCCACTCGGTGCGGAGCTGTGTGCCACTTTGGGAGCAGTGACCGCGTGTGCTGGCCCCATGGAGCTTCCCTTAATGGAAGCGCTATTTATTATAGCAAAATATCATGTTAAAGAAATTTAGCAGCAATAAGACCATCACATTATGCTTTTATGTCCATCCTTGGTCTTGCTTACCAAATATTTGCCCATCCTACCTCTGGTAGGACCCATCTTCCTCGCAGCCGCCGAGATCTGCTCTGATCCTTTCACTCAAAAACGACTTGTCCTCCTGGTCTCAGGAGGTGGGTCCGGTTAAAAGCCACTTGTTGCCGGCCCTTCTCCTGTTCCTGGGACAGTGGCACGTCTTAATTCCTTATATCCTCTGGTGTGTGTGGGCCCTGATGGGAACTCTCTGTCCCTTCAGCTCCTGGTGCAGCAGCACGTCATTGCCATCGTTGTGGTGCCTCTGGTAGCGAGAAGGATGCACCCTGCGAGAGGGACTGGGGTGGCAGCACCCTCATCGTAAGGGCCACCAAACTCTTGAAGTCATCTCTTGCAGATCGTTATCCTGCAGTTCTGTCACATCCCGCAACCACCACCTTCCTCCTCCCGTAGCGATCGCGAGTGAAATGCAAGATCTGGTGGTAAAAGGGCTGTGAGTTCCCAATCAGAGAGGTTTTGAGGGTTTAAAGACAATTAGCTTTTATGCTTCTGTGTGTGGCACGTGGCTCTGGACCAGCGTGGGGCTCTGAGGGCAGTGGCCTCCCCAGCTGGGCAGCGTTCCGGCGTTGATTTAAGCCTTTCCATAAGGCACGAGGTGTTTGCAACGATACTGTTAATTTAACAAACCTTCAGAGGGGCTGCTGCCCCGCGATCCGTGTCAGTAGAACTCCATACCCCCGGGCAAGCAGATCAGCACCCGCACCAGGGGGTTTCAGTGGAAGTAGGGCATCCCTGTCTAAATGGAGATGAACGAAACGGTGCCAGAACCCCGCCGTGAGGGGTTTCGGGGGCAGCTCCTCCCCGGGGCTGCCTTTCAGGTGAGCTGGTGGCAGAAGTGGCCGGGTAGGGGACAGGGTGGGCGCTGGAGGAGACGCGATGGGCTCCGTCCTGCTTCGCAAAGGCTGCACAGAGCAGATGTATGACTTATTTATGCAGCCCGGCTCCCGGTGTGACGGCGCGTGGCACAAAAGCTAAAATGACAGTAATTAGAACGGATCCGCACTCAGTGACCCAGAGAAAAGTGAAAACCGGGGGAAGATAATCATGAGTGAAAGAGGCAACATGGAACAGAAAATGGTGACGGTTACAATTTGAATGAGGAAACGAGCTCCCAAAGCAAACCAGCTCTTGGAGATCCCATTAATGCTGACAAATAATCCAGCATCCAGGATTCGGGAAGTATCGCAGCGAACATCTGTTCAGGTGAATAGCGAGGAGGAGTCCAGGTGCTCTTTGAAAATGCTGCCTGCTCCTCCGTTTGAGGTGAGCCTGTTCAGACAGGCCGCCTGGTAAAAGCCCTCGCTATCATTAGAGTGCTAACAATTAGAATATTCGCTGTGGTCGGGGATTATCGAACACCTGGCTCCCCGGCGTTGACTGCAGCGCGGCACCGCCGCTCCCGCAGCAGCAGCTCTGAGGATAACCCACCTTCTTGGCTTTAAGGATGATAGATTACCCAAGAGCTGTTGTGTTTGAGCCCTCTAAAACGGGCCAGATTCCAGTAAGTTCAAGTCTGGATTCTGTTCTAATTTCCTCGCTGCTCTGTCCGGCTGTTTCTGGTTGAGTTTTAAATGCGACCGAATTGCAGTCCTCTGGTGTTTCTTGAAGCTGGTTTGGTTTGGTTTGAACAAGGAGGCCCAGCTCATGAGCTGAAAAAGACCTCAAAGCCTCCGTCTGAAGACAGCTTTGGTTGCGCTTAGTTGAGTGGAGGGACCGATTCAACATCTCTGTTTTGCAGGCGTCCAGCACAAAAAAATTATAGCCATAAAAGTAACCCTGGGGAGGAGCCCTGCTCATCCAGGAGAGCTGGGAGGGTCGGGCTGGCTCTGGGCTTGGCGGTCCTGTTGGCTCTGAGGTCTTCTAGTTGGCTGTGACTTCTGTGAAGATAACTGGAGGTGGATCAGAGACCCAACTCCGCTGGGGACCTGTGTGGGAGCTCGTATGTGTTTGGAGAAGAGGTTTGCCTCTTGCATCCCTGGTGATAGACCATAGTGCAAGCTAAAAAGGGTAATGTTTGACACTGTTGTGACTAATTTGGTGCAGGAAAATATGACAATTTGGTTTGAGTTTCCACCCAGCCAGAGAACAAAGCTGTGTCATGAGTCCGAGAGTGGCTGGAGAGGGAGAAGATGGCGGGCTGATGCGTGTGCACAGGGGATGGCAGCCATTCAGGGCTGAGTTGGATGCTTTTCCAGGGCTTTATTCATGTGTGAGGCTCATTCATCTGTAAAGGATAAGGGCGTTGCGCTGGAAGCACCGTGCACAAGTCGAATGCCCCAACGCAGCCATCCCTTTGCCTCTGCTCGCTGGAGCCACCTTCTGAGCGATGGCTTCTGCTCCTGCTGGCACCTCCAAAAGTGGCCACTTTTGTCCTCAAAATGTTTGTGATTCCTGCAGGGGTGGGGGCATTCCTCATCCTGGGAAGTGAGAGGAAGCCTTCAAGCCATGGTGGACACTTCTCCCAGCAGTTGGCATGGGCTGGACATGGCCACGGTGAGCCAAAGCAGGACCAGGAGATGGGCTTGGGTCAGGCACTAAATGCAACATTATCTGTTTGAAAAGGACCGCAGGGGAAAGATATTCCAGCAGCTTTGATGTGCTCCAGGAAACCATGAGTGTTCATGGAGATGTCCTGGGGATTTGAAGACAGGTTTAAGTTCGGGGTTAGTCTGGTGGTCTTTTGACAGCAGGAGGTGAATTGAACAGTGTAGCCTGGTCCCCATTATGAATGGGGGTGGCAACATCTCTGTGGTGAGTCTTGGCTCATGGTGGATATAAGCCTCTTGGTGCCAGGACTAACTATGGAGAACATTCAGCAGGAACTCCCCCTCTGGAGATGTAGCACAACTTGTAGTGCACCTGTGGATGTGCTGAGAGCCAGGGCTCTGCAGGCTGTGATGGCCATCCCTGGTAGCCCCAGAGTCTCTGGCATGGTGACACACCATGGGATCCCTTGGAGAGCTCTGGGGCGTCCCAGCTTGGCCATGATGAGTGACCCAACAGCGACGGGGATGGGACTCAACCAACTGGGATGAGAAATTGCATTAGAAATACCTGAGCGTGAGGGGTTGTAACCTCTTATCCAAAGGTTGACAGCGTGTGTACTTGTGTTAAGAAGGAGAGATACTGGGCAGAAGAGGGTACAAACTGCAAGTGAAGGAGCACAGCTCGACAGCGAAGGCTCTTGCCTGGGTTGGGGGGTTTTGGCTGGAGCATGGTGTGCAGAAACTGGCTCAGAGGGAGCGAGGTGTGATCACTTCGATCCTCAGAGCAGTGGGGGCTGTGTTTTCAGGGCCCGATGCCGTCCTCCGTGGAGATTTTTGCCTGCAACAAGACTCCAGGATCTCTCTCTTGGCTGTAGTTACCCGCCAAAGGCTGTTGGAGCAGGAGGAAAAAACTGCTGGAAGGGATCCTACTTCTTTTCTATTGTTTCAAATTGTAGTAGGCATATTTTATTTATTTATTTTTTAAATGTAAAGTGTGTTAAATGTTTCAGAATTGCCAGGGCTGGGATGGGACCCAGCACACGCAGAGAACAAAGCTTGTCAGCAAGTCCCTTGTCTCCAGGCTGGCTGACAACCCTCTCTTCTGGCTAATTTTTGGTGTCATCAATCACAAGTACCTCGACAGCGGCCTCGTGGTGCCCTGTGTGCACCACGGAGCTCATTGAGTGACCTATTAGTGCTTTCAGTTAATTCTGGTGACATATTTATAGCACGGAGATCTACAGGAGCGATTTCCTACAGGACGCGTCACGGTTTGACATCAGATTAAGTTATAGAGTCCCCTTTCCTGGCTGGATCAATGGGCAGAGTCAAACAGAGCCTCGTCTACATGCAGATGAGGAGGATTAGATTTAAATCGGCAAATGTCAGTAATGGCTGTTTTTCCCACCAAGGGAAGAATAGGCAGGGGAAAAATTTCCATCATTAATAATTGAAGTTTATAGAGGAGAGGAAAAAAAAATGAACGTATCATGTACTGCTCCTGCAGATAACGGGGCCCCGCTTTTGCTGATAATTCTGTCTGGCAGACAAGTTCTAAAAAATTATTATGATTATCACTGGGTTTCTGAGTCTGTTATGAATCTTGTGCAGTCATGGAATATTTTAACAAATGCCCTTTTGTAGCAGAGCTGAAAATACTATTGATAGCACAAAAATACCCATAGAAAAACGCGGGCAAAATAGCTGGGAATGAGGGTTGGGATAATTTGCCAAAAGGAAGAGAATAACAAATTCTGGTGTGGCAAAGCAGGGTGACCAGCTTGGCCCCTGGCATGGTGGGTGCTGGGGACTCCATCCCCAGGTCCCCAGCCCTGAGGAGCCTGGGTTGGGCTCGCAGCAGCCCCAAGGGGCTGGGGATACCCAGGGGTTGGTGAAAGACCTCCAGAAGCAGTTAGAAAGGAGCTCCTTAAAGCCATTTGTGGTGCAACGCGTGAAAATGCAAAAGCCACGGTTCTACAGGCTTGAGAAAGAGTTTTCTGGTCTTTTTTAGATTCCCAGGGAAGGGTCCCAGTGGTAGTGCTGGGTTTACATGTGTGAGCCATACCTGCCGGGCTTGCAGGCAGGGGACCACTTTCTCCTCGTATTTCCCTAAAATGTTTTGGTTGCTCTTTGCTGCCGCTGCTCTTGATGCTGCCCATGATTTCCCCAGGCTGCAAAAGCACTAGAGGTCGTGGGGCTCGGCGGCGAAGTTCTGTGCCTCGTGCTCGCTCAGCATCCAAGAACCTTAATCCCGGCGAGCGTTCAAAGAACAGCAGCTCATGTAAATCAAGCAGGAAATAATACATGAAAAGAAGTGAGCATGAATTTCTAATTAACTACATTTGCAACTGGTACACAGAAGTTAAAGGGCATGTGATTTATCACCTGTCAGTAAAGATATTGGCTATAGCTTGTGCTTTCAGTCCTGCAGTGTGTGCGTGGCTCAGCTGTGGAGTTAAAGGGCATCTGATTTATCACCTGACACCAGCCATACTGGTTAGAGCCATCACGGCCGGGATGGCAGAGGCATCACCTTCCCCTTTCCACCGAAGAGATATTTGCTTAGTTCTTCCTCCAGCACAGAGAACTTTGAAGGACTTTGTTTCAATAAATGCGTAAAGAAAGGAGAGTTGTAGTACGAGCTGCTTTTCACCAGTTGAAAGGGAGCTCTGGAGCGCAAGAGAGCAGCCAGTTTGGCCAGCGCAAGGTGAGGCACGATGAGCCTGGTGGTTCCTCGAGTACATTGGCGGGTACGAGCCCTTCTGGTGTTGGCCAAAAGAGGCCTCGCTTTTTGTATGTGCAGTTCACACCTTTTGTCTGAACATTGGATTTGCAATAGTGTTGAGGACCTAATAGGGCTCAGTGATAGTTCATCAGACCTGCAAATGGTCGTGGATGCAGAGTTGACTTGTCTCCTCTTCTTTGTGCCTGGAGGTTTAAGAGGGTATGCCAAGACAGACTTTATGAGACTTCTTTAATTCCAGGCTCTTTCATAGAATCAGAGGATGGTTTGGGTTGGAAGGGACCTTCAAGACCATCCGGTCCAACCCATTGCCCTAGGCAGGTACACCTCCCACCAGACCAGGTTGCTCAAAGCCCCGTCCAACCTGGCCTTGAGCACCTCCAGGGATGGGGCAGCCACAGCTTCTCTGGGCAACCTGGGCCAGGGTCTCACCACCTTCAGAGTGAAAAGTTTCTTCCCAATAGCTAATCTAAATCTTCCCTCTTCCATTTTGAAGCCATCACCCCTCGTCCTGTCACTACATGCCTTTGTAAAAAGTCCCTCCCCAGCTTTCTTCCCCTTCAGATACTGGAAGGCTGCTATAAGGTCTTCCCAGAGTCTTTTCTCCTCCAGATTGGACAACCCCAACTCTCTCAGCCTGTCCTCACAGCAGAGGTTCTCCAGCCCCCTGAGCATTTCCGTGGCCCTCCTAGGCCCTTTCCTAGATAGTAGGAACTTTGATTGTGCTTGTGGGCCTCAGTGGCAGCTTAAGCTTTTAGTTCTTAGGAAAACTAGATCTTTCTTATCGGTAGCAAAAAGATGAGCAACCTTGCACAAGCTGTGTATTGTAGTGTAGATAAAACCAGCCCGTTCTCTGTTGGCTTTGGTGCAATTTTGGTTCAGTGCAATTTAATCATGGCCAAATCAGTCCAGGTATCTCCGTGTGTCAGATGCTGGTTTCCAGGGGGCCGTGTAGAAATCCGTGGGAGCTGAGTGTTCATTCTATATGGAAAGGCTGGCAAAACTGGATTCCACCCTTTGATATCAATAGATATTTGCACTTATCACCCCATATTTTTGGACCCGTGTTCTCCTCTTTTGTAACCTGGTAGACTCAAGGCAAGTTTTGAGTTTTACACGCTTTCCTCAAGTCTTTGGTGCTTTCTGAGAAAAAGCTGCTGTTGCTAAAAGTGGAGTAGATGAGTTTCTGCTCTTCCTTGTATGTCCACACTGAAGCAGTGCTCCTGCCAGGCATGGGAGCTGCGCTGCTGGAGAGGAACTAGCTGTGAAACGGTTCTTCCCAGCTCCTTGTGTCCTTAAATGGTCACAGGACCCTTTGGGTAACCTGTCACCTTCCTGGGTTCGGTGTGATCTGCCACGACTTCTCTGCCAAGAAAAGCAATTAACGCTGAAAAGCACCATTTGAGAGGGGTGTGAGAAATGATGCAGTTCATACCGTTTGGATCCACCAGAACATAAACCTGTTGTGTTCGGATCGTTTTAACCTTGGTTTGCCATTACATTTTAAGAGAGTTTGTGGGTTCTTTGGTGTGTGCTACGATGGGTTTTGGAGCATTTAGTGTAAAATATTGACAACTTTTCTGTGACTGTTTGTGCACGTAGTCGTTGCTGTTGGCCGCATCAACACGCGGATCAGTAAGAAAGCTCTATGGACCACAAAAACCTCATTACATAATGTCTGGAAATACAAGACATATATGAGTTCAAGTAAGAGCTACAGTAAATCATGAGGCTCTTGAGGATGGAGGAAACTCTTTTAAGTGGGCTTTAATTACCAACCTCGAAAAAAGTCTCCTAACCCAATGCTGAGTAGAAGTCGGTGCTGACTGGAAGGGTTGGGTGCCAAAGCTGATGTTTTCAGCTGAATCGGTTCCTAGATGAGGCCTCTGAAAAGCCCGCGGAGGGTGAGCTGAAGCTCAGGGTGGTGGGAAGCCGCGTTCCTCACCTCGCTGAGGTCCTCACCTCATCCTGCGGCTGCAGGTGGGTGAGAGCAGCACCGAAAGGTCCCACGGAGGGCAGGGGGTGAAGCTCTGCCTCCCTTGCTGCATTTTGTCACCCCGCTCTCCTGCGCTCTCTGGGGCAGACATTCCCTGCTACTTCCCCTTTTTTTCATATGTGCATTTGATTATTAGGTTTGGTCCTTGGATGCATGGGTCAAGGTTTAGTTACTATGAGGGTCTCTAGAAGCTTTCTGTCTTCTTTCTCTTCTTTCCTCAGGCTCCTCTCCCGAGTGTTTTGCAAATCTGGGCAATTACCAGGGCAATCAACATGCCCTACTAGCAAGGGAAATATTCCATCAGCTTTGCCTGTTTTCTACATAAAAGTAAAAGTCCAGTGAGGCCTTTCACGTAGCCAGGGTCTCAGAGAGGGTGAAGGAATGAAAAATGGGCAACGTGATAGCATTTTGCTGCTACCTCAGCTGAAGGATGGAAGGAATCAAGGTAACATGTTTATTTGACAGGGAGTACTTTGCGTACCTGTGTAATCTGTTGATCTGAAAATTAAATCACTTTCTTCTTCATCTTCTGTGCCATTGATCTTGGAGTCATTAGTGAAAGTACAAGGCGTCACGGTGTCATGTCCTCCTGCCTCGCACAACCCTCACGGAGGAGAACGTGCATCAGCAGGTGCTTTTATTTGCCTGAGTCAAATACGGGTTGTGCTGGTTCCCAGACCATGTTAACTGTCGGGGAGAAAGAGAGAGGAGCTGGAATATTCTTACAATTTCATTTCTTTTCCCTAATTCTTCCCTCTTCCCTTGTTTTTGCAGCTGACTGCCGTGTGGTGGGGTGTTCTCAGCTCCGGGCAGTTGGGTACCGGGCAGATCTGGTGGGGCTGTGGTGGGGTACGGGAGGCTTCCCATGCATTTCAGCTCCTGCCTGGCCCCAGAGCTCCCCATTCCCTGCTCTCCTGAATCTGTGCCCCCCATTCCCTGGTCCCCCAGCCCTGCACCCCCCATTCCCTGCCCCTGCTGGGCTTGTACAGCAGGAGGGGAGCCAAGGGAAGCTGGGGGCTCAATGCCTGCGTGCGTACACATATATGGTTGTGTATAAGTGTGTGCATATATATGGATATGTGGGTGGGCAGTTGTATATATACGTTTACATATATATTTGGACATAAACGTGTAAGTATATAATAATAAGTGTGTGTGAATTTGCGTGCGTGTGTGTATGTATACATCTGTAACTTCCGCAACATTTTAGCTCTGGTCAACCTCACTCACTGTGTTTTCTAATCATAGAAACCCAGTAAGTTTGTGCTTCAGAGATGCAAAGAGAAATAAAGACTTGAGAAAGTCCACTGGAAAACTTAAGCAATGATTTATTTAAACATTTGCTCTATAAACAGAATTCAAGACAACCTTCTATTTTTAGGTAAGAAGCAATGCTGCTTTCTTTTTTTTCTCCCCATCCACCAGCTACCTGTGCACCTCCTGCCATCCCTTCTGAGCCCACCTGGGCATTGCTGCCCCGGTGCCTACACTTGCAGGGACGGTGCTACCGAAATACCCTGGCACACAGGGGCTGTGCCCCCAGCCCTCTGCCCTTCCCTCCACGCAGGTCCTTCCATCGCTGCAGGAAAAGCACGAGCCGCAGAAAAGCGAGGCGTAACGCTGGGTGATAAGCTGCCAGTGGAGAGGGATGTGCATTTTGGAGGAAGCATCCTGGCTTCGCCATCCCTTGTGGCAGGAGTGGCCGCAGGCGCTGTGCCACCGTGTTCCCCCCCGGCCTGGCATCCTCTCCCAGCGTGTCCACTCTCAGCTTTCCAGAGAGGAGCTTTTGTGCTGCTGAAACTGTTGTTTAAAACCCTCTTCTGCTGGTTTATATCCCAGCTGTGAGCGGTCCCTTAGAAACCCCTCTTTGCCCGGGCGTGCTATTGGTGTCCCCATGATGATCTCCTGTCCCCATGATGTCCTTGTGATGTCCCATGATGTCCCCATCCCCATGATGTCCCCATAGTGTCCCCATGATGTCCTCATGACGTTTTCCCCATCCCCATGATGAAGACAGCGCGAGACCCGAGCACGGCCAGGGAGGGATGCGCCGTGGAGGGGAACAGGTCCAAAGAAGGTGGATATTGAAAACATTGGCCAAAGTCACACAGCACATGGTATTTGGGATTGAATCTTCCAGCTGCCTTTCAGTGTTCTAGTGCACTGAGTCGCTATGCTGTGGGGATGGATGCAGTACCAACCAGTGTGGGCTCGCTCCCAGCCGTGCCTGGGGTGCTGCATCCCCTGCACCATCATCTTCCTCCCGAGCTCGGGGCGGCTTTTCCTCTGCCAAGCAGGGAGCCAGGGGCAAGTGCCAAAAAAAAAATCAGCCTTGTGTTCCTACCAGAGCATGGCCCTGGGAATCAGGGCAGGCACCCAGAGAACCCCGCACTGCCTGCACGGGGCTCGGGGTCTCCACCGCTGGGAGGAATAAAGAGAAGGGAAGATGAAAGAAACAATAATATTTTTACACTTACTGTAACTCGGATTCAGTTTCATATTTCATTAATTATTGTTTTGTCATGTTAGGAGCCTGGGGAGGAAAATATTAATCACAGGTTTTTGCTGAGTGCTGTTTCAGTAAGTAAATTAATTTCAGACGGGAAACTTGTTTGTGTGGATATTTGGCTCCTTCCCGCTGTCGGCAGGCGAACTCCCCGCGCTTCCCGGCACCCCGCCGAGCC
>JAOXNO010000005.1:14474307-14491698 GCA_028565335.1 Limnodromus scolopaceus
GGGGGGGTCGGTCTCCTCTCCCAAGTCACAGGCAATGGGACAAGAGGGAGTGGCCTCAAGTTGTGCCAGGAGAGGTTTGGGATGGATATTGGGAAAAATTTCTTCACCAAAAGGCTTGTCAAGCATTGGAACAGGCTGCCCAGGGAAGTGGTGGAGTCACCATCCCTGGAGATATTTAAAAGCCGGGCAGACGTGGTGCTGAGGGGCGTAGTTTAGTGGTACCTTGGCAGTGCTGGGTTGATGGTTGGGACTCGATCATCTTAAAGATCTTTTCCAATCAAAACAATTCTCTGATGATTCTATGAGGAGTGGTGACTGACGTGGAAAATAGATGGGGAAGTTTGTCTCGTCTTGCGTCTCCAGTGCCCCTCCTTGTGCTGCTGTGCTTGGGACAGTCAGAGAGGAGCTGGGGTGGGACCAAGGGCTGTAAGGGCCTGGGGTGGTCCCTGGGGCTCTGCTGGTGGGTGCTCCCATGGGATGCTGCAGTGACTCCCCGTAACCTCACCCGGGGTGAGGGGATGAGGGAGGGAGGGCGAGGATCCCAGTTCATGCCCTGTGAGGACAGTAGTGGTTGTTCACACCCAGCGTGAGCTTTGGCTGAGGAGGACGGGGAGCAGCCTTCCTCCCTCACCCTTGTTAGTTCATCATCTCCCTTTATTTACCTGCACATCAGCGCTTGTTTACCAGAGAGCGCTTTACGGCACCGGTCATGGCTTTATTACTAGTAGCACAACTCTTCTATTTAAATGGGGGCTCCAGATGTTTTTTTATTGTTTGCTAAACCTGTTGTAACCTGAAGGAGTACATTAAACAGCAGGAGTACGGTTTCACAATCCCGCCTGAGAGGCTGCTAAGTCATCGGCCCCGAGACGCCTGCGCAGCACGTGCCGGGTATCGCTCAGCCCTCGGGGTCCTTGGGGACAAGACAAATCATACACACTAATTACTGAAGCTATCACGCTATAATAGATTGGGCTGGTGGGTTGGGGGTTTTCCCCCGTTTTTTTGTCTGAAACTACTTGCACTGGGCACCGTTTGGCATCTGCAGCTCTCGGCAGCAGACACAGCTTCACGTTAAGCCCAGTTCAGGCACAGGGGCTGGGACATCCAGCATTAACGGTGGGAAATCTTACCTTCACATTGCCTGTTTTAGGGCACGCTTGCTTATTTGCCCCAGTTTTGAGCTATACAGTGAGCTCCTCTGGTACCAACACGCTTGTGATGACCCGGGGTGAGACCGTCACTATGAAATCATAGAGTCATAGAATGGTTTGGGTTGGAAGGGACCTTGAAGATCATCGAGTTCCAAACCCCTGCCATAGGCAGGGACACCTCCCACCAGACCAGGTTGCTCAAAGCCCCGTCCAGCCTGGCCTTGAACATTGATCTTGAAATCCCCTGGACCTTCACACGGGCTTCCAGGCCCTCCATGCTTCGAGGTGGGTAAGAAGGGCTGGGAGAGGAAGAAATTAACCTCTGTGTGTGGCTTATTTCAGCTGGAAAATTTTTAGGGATCCACGGATGGAAGAAGTTCAATAGTCTTTATTATAGGAAATGCTATATTGCCTTGAGATTTTTCTTTCAGAATTCTGATTTAAACCCAGGGGGGTTTCAGTGGCTCCTGCCTTTCAGTGCAATGCTTTACACTTTCTGCCCAGAAATCCAGCAACCGCTTAAGCTCTTGAGTCATCCTTTCCTGTCACACAGATAAGATTATTCTCATTTTACAGCCGGAGCTGCGGAGTCGGCGCGGTTAGGGCAGCTCCTGTGCTGAGCAGTTCTTGGACAGCATCCTGACCCTGCAGCACCCTGGCATCAGCCTTATCTCAGCCCCTTGTACGGTTTTTGAGCACAGAAGCACAGAAGAGTTGAGGTTGGCAGGGACCTCGGGAGATCATCTGGTCCAACCACCCTGCTCAAACAGGGCCACCTGGAGTCAGTTACCTGGGGCTGTGTCGATCCAGTTTTTTAATATCTCCAGGGCTCTCCTTAACCATCCTGGGCAACTCGTGCCAGTGCTTGCTCACCCTCACTGAGAAAAAAAAAGTTTCCTGATGTTCAGAGGGATCCTCCTGTGTGTCAGTTTGTGCCAGTGGCCCTTGGTCCTGTCCCTGGCCACCACTGAGAAGACCCTGGCCCTGTCCTTTCTGCACCCCCCCTCCAGGTGTTTATAGACATTGGTGAGATTCCCTGGAGCCTTTTCTTCTCCAGGCTGAACAGCCCCAGCTCCCTCAGCCTGTCCTCACAGCAGAGGGACTCCAGTCCCCTCACCATCTTTGTGGCCCTTCACTGGACTCTCTCCAGTATGTCCATGTCCTCTTGTACTGGGGAGAGCAGCACGGGACCCAGTACTCCATGTGTGACCTCAGCAGTGCTGAGTAAAGGGGAATATCAATAGCATAAAATAATTTAAAAGAAAAAGAAACCAAGAAGTATCCAAATTGGTGTGGGGGGTGATGCTAGGACGAATCACTTTTATATTTCCACCTGGTTTGGATACTCAGTTACCTGCTGATCTCAAGGGGATTGAGAAAATGGCTGCTGATCACCAGCAGGGTTAAACAAAAAGCAGAAATTCAAGTGAAATGATTTTCTGCTGCAGTGTCACTGCCCCATGCAGACTGTTACCTAACCATTGGGCGCTGTATTAAAGTATTTAAACACTGGTATTTTAATAGCATTAAAATACTCTGCAGTGCCTCATGGCAAGAGTGGGGTAAAGGCAGGACCAGGGTCCACTTCCCTCTCCTTTTCATTCCCAACCCTGCAGAGCTGCTAACTTGGGGGGAAGAAGAAATAAAAATAAACCCAAAACCCCTCAAAAACCCCAAACAAACCATTTAAAAGCCAGCTGATCCTCTCCCTTCCCCTCAGCTTACTGGATGGGATTGCTTGTGTGCTACCGGCCGCTTTTCTCGTCAGCCCAAAAAGGGTTCATCTCAGCTGAGACCGAAATGCAGAAATACAGGAGCCCAAACCATAATGAGGGCGCTGACAGATCCGGGCTCGCGCCGGCACAGCCTGCTCGGGGAAAATAATTCCTCTTGTTCCATCAAATAGGAGGGACATTTGACCCCCGGAGTGAGTCAAATGTGAAATGTAATTCAACCCCCAACAGGGGCCGGAGTATAAATGCAACTTGACATCTGATCAAACCGTCGGGGACATTTGACCCCCGAGATGAGTGAGGTATCTCTTGTGCCTCATGAAGTCGGCAGAGCATCATTCCTCACCCCGGCCCATTTTTCTGCCTTCCTTTCCCCCTCCCGTCCCCCCCCCCCAGACAAAGATGAGGAATTAAGCAATGCAGAAAATCCCAAGGAACGGACAGATTACCAGCCATGCGAGGTACTCTGAAAGATGAGGAAAAATGCAACGGTGCTGTTACAAGAAAAAAAAAAACACCCGCAAAATGGGTAAGAGAAGGCATTTATTAAGGCCTTTGTGATAGGGAGAGTGACCCCAGGAAAGGCAAAGGTTGGGACATTCCTCGTGTAGCTGGAGGGGAATGAGGTTGGTTTTGTTTGGCATCGAGAGTTTTGCACTGGCGGGAAGAGTCCGCAGGGGCTTCATAAACATGGATTAACTGCGCCTGGGAATACCCTGCCAGAAGGTATCGTTATCCCCTGTTCGGGGTGAATAAGGGCAGGAAATACCTTGCGGGGGAGCTGGGAATGAGGTGATGTTCATGCAGGGTGTAGAACGGCCAGGCTCTGGCATGGGTTTGGGGACAATTCTCCCTCATCTTGTTGGGAGCGGGGATGTGGCTGTGCCCAGACCATGGAGGGACTTTATAGAAAGCCTTGGGGGAGTATTGCCACGTTTCTCCTCCCTCCATCGCTCGCCTCTGGCTGCTGGCAGGGCTTTGGGCAGCGACGAAGGAGGAAAGAGCCAATTACTTATCGCTGGGCATTTTTGATCCTGTGCTCTGCCTGATCCCGGGAGCTTTCAGTGCCCGGCTTATTCCAGCTGAGCATCACGCCTGTTTCTGCACCAACGAGTTAATTTGTGTGACTCCTCGTGCAAATGCTGTTAAACATCATAGTTTATTCAGGCCAGGGAGGGGCATCGGCACAAGCAACTCCTTGCTTTTGTGACTGAGAGCACAGTAGGACCCCGCTGCTTTAACTGACAGCGTTAAAAATCCGGTAGTTAAATTGAGAGAAAGTTATTTGCAAACTGTTTCCTCCTTCCAATGCTGTTCTTATATGAGGCTCTTGCTGGCACACTCGTGCTGCCCATCCGTGCATCAACAATGTCAGGTCTTGGCTGCCAGGAAGCACATCTGTCCTGCGGCCGTGCGTGGGGGCTGCAGGTTTGCACAGCGGCATCGAAAAAATGTGATTTCCCCCAAACCTGGATGAGATGTCGATGACCCCGTCGGGCAGCAAAGAGGGCTTTGCTTTGGCCGTGTGTGAGACTGGGTAGCTCAGGGATGGAGCTGCTCATATTCTGCTGGGAAAGTGGATCCGTGGGCATCGACGTGTTTGTAGGTGGCAGCCTGTGCAGAAAATAAAAGGTGGGTTTTTCTCAGCTGGGTGTGGGGGTTACGCCGATGCACCAAGAGAAACGGAGTTGAGAGATTATGTTTGTCATGTGCACACGCACACACATACGCAGCATCTGTCTCCAGATGTGTCCCTGTATCTATGTTAGCGTGGAGTTACACATGCCTGCCCCTCTCCCCACGCGTGAAATCCATCTGCGTATGTATCCATGTGCTTGGACGTGTATAAATCAACATTTATCTACTGTGTCCCTTGCCCTTTATCTGTTTATCTCCATACATCTTCAGGCTGGGGTCTGTATTAGCCATAATAGATACAGTGAGTCGCTGATCTGGTGGGTCAAATGGTCAGGGCTCTTTGATCAGCCGTCAGGATACATTACCACCAGGGCCGCCGGTGGGGCTTGAATTACAACTTACATTTGACTCGTTTCTGGGGTCAAAACGTCCCTCTTATTTGATCGAATGACAGAAATTGTATAATTTGTATATATCCCTGAGCCATATGTGCTCTGAGTGCCACTCTAATGTGTTTTATAAAGGCACAGCTGTCTTGGTGACTTATTTAAAATGGGATTTTGAAGTAGTGTTCTTGCCATTTAATGTCCTCATTCAGGGTTACACAAGGTTTATCAAATAATAAATAACATTTAGAACATTCATTTTAGCATAACAATGGGTTTGCTAGTTATAAGGAACTGGACAGTACAATAAAGCTGTGTTTGGTAAATAAGCAATAACATAGAAAGCAAGCGATAGCATAATTAGAAATTAATGACAGTGCGGGAAGCTACGGATACCTTCCCGCGTTCTGCTAACGCTCCAGACGAGACAGAGCTCATCTTGGCAGCCTCTGCCATAAAATATGTCATCAAACCTTGTCATAATACTGGCAGGCGCGTTGTCCTCCCACCTCCTGGGCCTCCCACCAATCTCGGCTGAATTGCAGCAAATTGTCAACAGTTGCTACAATAAATCTGGGTCTGGGGCAGATCCGCGCTGTACGGGGGAGTCCCCTTCCCTGCCAGGGGCTACAGGGCCAGAACGTGGTGACTGCACAGGCCTGAGGTGGCCATGGAGCCCCAGGCAGTGTGAGGGCAATTAGGTGCTGCTAATGATGACACAGGTTATCCTCCCCCTCATTCTGGCACCTTCCTCTCTAGTAGGAAGCTGTAAAACAGGACCAACGTGGACTTTCCCCCACATGATTTTCCCTCCATCCGTGGCTTCGGTCGAGATGCTCTGTCACTAGCAGTGAAGTGACAACCTGTGATTCCTCGGGCATGACGTGTTCTCATGTTGGTTGGTCCCTGACCTACAAGGACTTGGGAATGTGAAGAAGTTCCCAGCAATTTGTTTGTCCCTGAAGCTCACAAGGTGCAGCAGGTTGTTCACGGTGACCACAGCCATTCATCAGACCTGGGTTTGCCCCAGAAGAAAGGCTGGAAGGAACCAGGGGACCATACACGTGGCTTAGGGTGATCCTTCTCTTGAGTCTTGTCATAGTAAAGGTTGCACAGCAGAGTGGTGGAGGAAGAATTAGGGCCCACCATGAGGTTATTCTTCATGCAGCTTCCACTCAAGTCCCCTAGTGAAGTTTTGGGTGTCTAAGGAGCCGGATCAGTCTTTGCTTATCAAGAAACTTGTGTTTGTTTTAAATTTGATAAGACATGTCTCGAGGTCTTCATAATCTATTGATTTTGGCTATTGACTGGCTTGGTCTATTCATCACAGGAGAAGATGATGGTCAGAGGATGGTCTGGGTTACAGAAAATTACTGTTATAAGTAGAAGGGTTTAAAAAAGGGGACCCTGTTTCCCAGGCATGGAGAGCTCTGGTGCTCCTGAATTTCCAGCAGTCTCATGCTCCTCAGGCTTCACTTTCTTGCCTCTGTACAGCATCCTGGTCTCCTCCAATCTGCAAATAAGTCTGTATTTTTGAAGTCTAGAGTCAACCGCAACACTGGCGGAGTTAACCTTGGAGTAAAAAACTGATGACTCCCAAACCTTTTACAGTGATATATTGCAAACATTACTAGAACATATAGATATAGAAGGCCCCTAGTGAAGAGAAGTGAGAGCTTCGTACGGACTCCAAGTTGGAAGAGAGGATTAAGCAGAGTTTGGGAGTGCGGTGGGAGCTGGGAGCGCGCCCTGCAGGAGGCACCCAGATACAGATTTTGTTCTTTCCCCACTGTTCTTTGAGTAATACTGTATAATTTCATATGTTGTGCTAGAGAATAAAAAATAGAGGGAAGACATTGATAGATATTAAATGCCTTTCTCAGCAGACGATTCAGGAAGAATCTCATGTACTATTTTAGACTGAACAATAGAGTGTTACGTGTCATTTGTTATAATCAGCGGCTAATGGAAACCCTTCCAAGTAGGATTTTAGAGGTGAGCAAAACTACAGCTGATGATCCAGGCTTGTGAATTTTGCATGAACTCCTCTGTGACGGTGAGATTTTTGAAAGGTGCAGTCAGGAAGCGATTCCTGGAACTTAGTCAGAGCAAGAGAAGCTTCTGTTGCTGGCGGAGGGTCAGCTGTAGTGGTTAAATAAAATAATAATAAGGAAATCCCTTGGTATTACAGGCAGAACGAACATCATCTTCAACGCTTGGTCTCAAAGGACTCCTGCGTTGTTAACAATAGGGTGTTTGAAAAACAGCCTTCCAGCATCAGAGAGGGAAATGCTAATGTAACTGAGCAGTTCCTAGACCAAAAGCCATAGTCTCTGGTTCTATTGCATTATAAAAAAAAAAAAGGAAAAAAATACCATCTTATACAGTTGAAGATATCTGTCAGGTGACACAGAGCGCCTCAGAGGGACCGAAATCTCTGAAATTGTCACAGTGGTTGAATTTCACGCATAGACATTTCACCAAGGAACTGAGGTTCCTGAACAGATTTAGGTTTAGGGGCAGAGGCAAAGGGGGTGGCAGCAGGACGATGTGTATCCCTCTGAGAAGCACCTTGATCCAGTTTTACATATAGAAAATACTGATATCAAGAGGAGCTCTGATAGAGGGTTGGACATGGGTGTTTCTTGGTGCTGAAAAACCATGAGGCTGATGGAAATGTGGACCTGAGATCCCAGAAATGCTCCCTGTGGGCTGGAGGGTGAAGGAGATGGAGTAACTGGGACTGCTTCAGAGCACCGTGAGGCACAGCTGAGGTCCAGTCAGGCTAAATAACACTGAAAGGGACCTGCTGACCTGCATGATGACTGTTGACTCCTGTGGCATGAGGCATGGGTTGGCTGGCCAGCAATGCTGAGGAGCTCCCAAAGCCAACAGCTCATAAAACAGCAGCAAAATACAGAGGAAGGTGGTGGGCAGTATCCTTTAGCCAACAAAGTGTCACCTTATCGAAGATTTCCCACTGTGCTTAACACTGCTGTAAAGGAACTACACGTGGTGTATGCAGAACTGCCACCTTTGGTGGTCTGCATGGCCCAGGGCAAGGTGGACATCTACACATGGGGAACCTGGGGCAGCTCTGGAGGGAGCAGGTCACCTTCGAAGCATAGCTATCATGTTAATACGGTGGTTTTGTCTGCTTTAAACCCTCTGGCGGCTCCCCTCCGGTGCTGGGTTGTCCTGGGAGAGTTGGGTTGGCCTTGAGTGGTGGCTGTCACTTCAGGCAAAGGCAGTCCCGGAGCTTTTATGCACAAGCTGTTTCTGCCATCAGATCCTCCAGCTCCTCACACTGTGCTAATTCCTCGCCGCTTGTCTCCCGAGTTACCTGCTGTGACACAGTGTGATCGGGAGCCAGGTCTCTACATGCTAACAATTGATGCTGAGCTCTGATAATGGGATAACATCACATCGAGCAAGATGTTCTGCGGTGTCCTGTTGAGGGGTTTGGGTTTGGCTCCTGCAGAGGTCGTTTTGCTTCTGTAATGGACCTCTGGGGAGTGGCTTTGGAAAATTGTGTTTATTTGTGGAAATGTAGCACCATGGGCTGCAGGAATATATATAAAAAAAACCCACCCCCGCCTGTTGCTCTTGGGATTTCCTTTCCCAACTGATTGATTACTTCTTCTCTTCTCATCGGAGCCCCAGCCTGGGCCGGTGTTTGGGTCTGCCGTCACAACAGAGTGATTAACTGGGGAGCCGCTTACTTCCAGCAGGAAAGCACTGTTTTCCACTTCAGGGTTTGGATGAAGGCCTGTGCAGAAAGGAAGATCCCCTCCATGGCCTCATCTGGCTGCAGAACGAGCCCTTCGCTCCCCATCAGCTCCAGGGCTGTCCTGGGCACGTGCGGGGTTGGGCTCCGCTCCAGCCCCAAGGTGGCCTGACCCCCTCAGCAGAGCATCTCAGGGCTCTGCAGGTGCCGGAGGATGATGAGGGTTATGCATTCCAAATGTGGCCATCCCGCTCATTACATTCGGAGTCCGGCGTTCACTCCAACCTCTCCTTGCCTGTGCGGTTGGACCCACCATGGACCCAAAGTGGTGTCCAGCAGTGCTCGGGCAGCTTGCCTGTGAGCCTGAAGTGTGACCTAACTCCTCACTGCTCTACCAAAGCAGTGGTAGGACCTCATGGGGAGCCAACCCACGAGAATGGCCTGGCTTGGTGCCTGCACGTGATGGTTTGGTTGTGTTAGCTCTTACTCTTTTGCTGCAGATGCTGTTCAGTAGACCCCTGGGCATCCCTCGTCTTGAAGCCTGAGCATCTCAGAGGGGGTGTAGTTGGCAGGTACCTGTGCAGTGGAGCATGGATGCTGTGGGTAGCCCATGAGGGGAGGATGCACTGCATTGGAGACCATGCACCGTGGGTGCCCGGGAGAGATGAGCATGTGCTGTGGGTACCACGGGCAGGGAGTGTGCATTGCAGGTACCCCGGGAGGGCAGCGTCCATCCCACTAGCCCTATGTGGTTCTGCTCCTTTGGGGAAGGATCCTTTGGATCTTCCCCTACCAAGTGATGCACCGGGCACAGAGCTGTGATGGGAACCAAAAATCAGAGACTGTTAGGGATGCGCTGGCACTGGACTGGGCTGAAGGACCACTGTCACAGCAGCCTTAGCTCCTAACAGTGGGGTGGGAGGTCTGAGTCAGCATCCCTGGAGGTGTTTAAGAGACGTGTAGATGTGGCACTTCAGGGTGTGCTTTAGTGGCCAAGATTGTGGGTGTCTCTTGTGTGTGTATGGTTGGACTCGGTGATCTCAGAGGTCCTTTCCAACCATAAAGATTCTGTGATTCTGTGATTCCGAGGTGGCAAAGCTGTCCCAGAGCTCTGCATTTGTTCTGGGCACCGTCACCTGTGGTTCTGCCGAGGACCATGCTGGGTCTTACTCATTGGTGACACTGCTTTTGTGATGAGCAGCCTCTGAGCACGCCTGAATTAAATTTATCTCAAACTAGGAAATCCACCAGCAGCCATCAAAAGTGTCTGAGCTGATGCTGTGTAGCTCAGGTCTATACATCTGTGTACACTGTAAAGGGCAAAATATGACTTGGCTTTTATTACTTTAATTAAAACATGAGTGAAGAGTATGAGATTCATATTAAATTGTATTTTCCTGGCTGCTGTGTGAAGGAGCTAACTGATCTGATTACCATGAAGATTACAAACTATCAAAGTGAAAAAGAGCTTTTTGCAAGTATTTCATATTAAACCTTCAAACATAACACTTTAAGAATAATTATAGTTGTATTACTGGAAAATGATTCATGAATTCTGAATAAATATAAGACCCTTAAAGGGAAATGTTCCAAGACCACAGTTTTCGTTCCAATCTGATGAAATTTAGTATCATTTTGCAGCTGTAGAATAAAATTTAAAAAAATATGTACATAGACTGTATTGAGTATATGTCAGACTAAACTAATGAGATTTTTTTCATCAACTCTAAGCACGCACGCAGACAAATGGAATAGCCATTCTCATTTTCTGTAATAGAAAGCACCAAAAGAGAAGGCAGAAAGGATCTTACTGCTCACAAGTCTTTATTCTACCCTTGATTGTTAAATAATATATTTTAAGTTCTCATATCTCGACTGCAGAATGTTTGAACTGACGTTAATGGATATATAAGAGAAAAGAGCAAGCTTGGAAAAAAAAAGTGAGGAAGGGCTAGGATTGGGAATTTTATTAGTATTCCCAGTGGGCTGTAATAAAGATACTTTTCACACAATACAGCGAATGTTTACAGCAGACAATTTAGTTTCCTTCCAACAATTATGAGAGAAATTGAATCTCAGGAAATGTTAGTTTTCTCTAAAATTAGACATAACAATAAAGATACCCCTGAAAGTTTATTAAGGAGGGAAGAAAAAAAAACAAAAAAAGCCATCAGTCTCTGGAAGACAATTTAGCAAATTTATTTTAAGAATTCCAGATGATTCCTAAACAAAACCAGACACCTACACGGCGCTGAGGGCTCATGTACCCCACGCTGAGCTCGAAGCTGGCAGCTGCTTTTCTCTCGAGGAGTATTTTTTTTCTTTCCCAGGCTCCAGCAATTCCTAGTGCATTTTGGTAGCCAATACCCCAAAAATGTGCTTGTTTCCACCCCGGGCCTGGCTGGAGGAGGATGCCCGTCACTGCTGCAAGCAGATGGGAACAAGGTAGTAGCGGGTCGTGCTCTTCTGCCTGCAGGTCAGGACGCTCCAAGCCTGGGAGCCCGCACTGGTATCAAAGGGAAGATGCGTGGTCCTCACCTGCCCACCCCTCATCCCACAGCAGGTTTCCCTGCACGGGCCATGTGAAAGGGAAACATCATCCTTTAAAATAAAAGCAGCAAAGCCGTAGGAGCCCCATTTCATAAAATCAGCAGGATGTCGGCTCACCCGAGTGTTAGAATGCTGAGAGCTGTGTGTTTTTGCATGAATATTTGCATGCCTTCTTGCGGGTGCAGTTAAGCTTGGTGCTCGGGCCAATGCGATGTTTCCTCCAAGCCTCTCGCACAAGAGCAGAGCTCCACGTGGGGTCGTGTCTGGGTTTCCACGCACAAAAGACTCGTTAGCCAAACACTGTGAGCTCAGGCCTTTACGTTTTTCCAGAGAAAATTGGTCATGAAATGTCAAGAGAGGAGCTGCAGGGAAAGGAGGGAAATTATTGGGCCCTTGAACGCGACTTTGGGAATTAATTTATGATGCTCACACGGGGATGCTGGGGATCAAAAAGGGAAAGCCACTCTGTAAAATGCAGAAAACTCTGAAGCTCTTTGCGCAGCTCCTGCTATGGTGTTTAATTTTTGAAACACTGCGATTTGAACATGCAGTGCAATTCCTCTCCTTGCCCTGGTTTCCAGACGTGTGCGTTGAGGATTGCTGCGATGTCCGCGTTAGAGACACCAGCTCTCTTCTACTTGCCTGTTTTTTCTTTTCGACTGCTGCCTCGCTCTGTTCCAGCCTGGAAGGAGATTCCTGTTCCTTGACAGCAAGGTTAGGGATGGAAGGAGAAATGGTGAAAGCTGATGCAGCTTAGTTTGCAGCCAAGCTTCTCTAGTAACCTTCCTCGAAAGGAACTGTCCCGTTTTGACCATATTAGGGACTAGACTGGGATGATGCTTTTTGGTAACACCAAGTAGGACTCTGAGGTCCCCAGTTTGGTACCAGTATTGGCAACAGAAGCACTCGGCTCTGAGTTGTCACAGGTTTGGGAAAATATCTAGGCTTTGTGTGGGCTTGGGATTGAAAGATAGCAGCTGCAGCCCTTAAGTGCACTGGGCAAATGTGAATTTTTACCCTGGGGTCGAGGTTTTGGCTTTGTTGCCTGCAGCCATGTTGTGCTCAGAGCCTCCCCCGCCTCTCCATTTGCATCTCTGTCTCTCATTTTGGCTCTTCCACCTCTGTCCCTTTCCCTTGGAACAATTCAGGTTCTACCCGACATGTTGTAAACTAGTAAAAATAATAGAAAAATCTCTCCAGCTGCTTAATGAATGAAGTGTTTCAGTTGTTTTGGCTTCCTGATAGCTGGGGCTGGTTTTCTCTGGGTGCAGCTGCTCATGGAGTGCCTCCTGCCTCATGCCTAGGGTGTTGGGTTGGTGGTCACCAACCTGGTGGTCACGCGATGAAGGTCATGCTGGTGTTGATGTGAGCCCTCTTGGACCTTCATATCCTCTGCAAAGCCCTTCCCTGTGTCAGCAAATGCTGTCCATTGCCTCTAGAGCTGCCAGTGCCTACAATGCTCCCGTCTCACCACCAGCATTGGAGGTGATCACCGCTACAGCCTCCTGGCTGTGACCAGCAGCCTGGTTTCCTGGCTGTCCTAGATGAAGAATTGTCCTTACTTTAGGGAAATGTTGCTATTTTGACTGTTAATTTGATGGTTTTCCTTTTCCTTCCTCCTGAAAGGATGATACCTGCTCTAGCTATTAATTTTGTCCAGGTTGTTTAATGCTTTAGAAGGAATTTGATGAGTAGCTGTGATTTAGGACATAGATGAGCCCCCTCACAGCAATGTGTGTGTTCCTGGATTTTTTTAGATACCATACATAAGCCTGTTTTTATTAAAGGAAAAAAAAAAATTGTTAAAATTGTTAAAGATAAAATCTGTTTGTTTCCCAAAATTCACATATTGGAGGCTTAAGGCTGAGATTTTCACACCTACGCTGGGGATTTGGATACTTGGCCACGCACCATGTTGCAGTTCTCACAATTTTGTCATGAGTCTCTTGGTGTTTCGTGCTTTCCCTAACAGCCCGGCACCTTTGTGCTCTTGTGACATGACAGCTTCTGCTTTGGATAAGCGAGGAAATGAATAAAATCCTTGCACTCGTGGTTGTGGAGGGGAGGAAGGCTTGTAATTGTGGCGCTCAGGAGCTCAGTGAATGCAAAGGAGGTAGAGAGAGATCCCAAGTGGTTATCTCGACATCTCGCGGACTGGCACGTTGTTGAGTTTTGCATATTTAGGACCTGCAAGGGGTGAGCCATCTCGATCTCACAGTTAATCTCCTTTGACCAAGCGAAACCAGGTCATGCTTAGCTGCAGACAGAGGTTGCCTGCCCTGGCTTTTTGGGCAGCGCCTGCCCGAGCTCAATCACTGCCCCTGAGATCGGGGTGGATGCTCTCGCTGTCTCAGCTCAGGCTTTGCTTTGGCAGAGCTGACTCGGTGCTGTCTGGCTTTGGCACTTCTCCCGCGTGCCGGAGCCAGATTCTGGGGCTGAGGGTCTTTGGGATAACGTGGGAGGCTGATTTATTGTGCTGGTGATTTCAGTTAATTTCCTTTTCCCATTTCGGCAACTTCCTGGCGGTCTGAAATGTTTTGCAGTGGATGGGATGGCCGGGTAAAGGATTTCAAGCTCCTTTTGGGGATAAAGAGGATGGAGGGGAGGGGAGGGAAGAAGGTGGCGTTTTACAAAGCATTGACATGCTCTTAATTTTAATAAAAGAAAAAGGTAAGCAGCACCTTAGCTGCTAAGGCGACAGGCGCTTAAGAAGCACTGAATAAATACATAAAACATATTTGCTGAAGGCATTTGTCGTTGGACGTTTAAACATTAAACATGCCTGCTTCGTCTGATACCGTAATAAAGCAGAGATGTTCACAGAGCCATTAGTGGTGCTCTGACTACGGCTCTGACTGCATCTTCACTATATATACCAAGGAAGCCGCATTATATCAGTGATGCCTCAGTGAGTTTTGCCCCCAGAAGGGAAAGTAAGTGAATTCTGGGAGGGATCTCAATGTGTCTTGGACTTTTTTGTAGCACATTTCCCCTTCCGTATTGATCGACGTGGATGTTTTTGGTATTGTTCCCTTGTAAAGTGCTGGGGCAGGTCCACGGGAGGCAGCAGCTCTGCCATTGTCCCCTTATCCCTAGGCTTAATAAAAGCTGGCTCGGGGCCTGATGAGACAAGTAAACAGGTTTGTGTATTTAGTTTTTTAAATTACAGGATAAGGAGGAACACAGATACTCAATCCATTAAGAAATAACTAGGTGGGTGATTCACTACCATTTGTGTAAATGGCACTAACTCTGGTCTGCCTGCACAATTTATTAATACTTCACGGGAGGAAAAAAAAATTATTTTAATCTCATAATGGATGATGAGCTGTGAAATTGCTTCTGCAGCAGCTGGGCACCCTGGGGGAGGTGCTAGATTGCACCACATTATGCAAGCTCTCCCCACATCTCTGCCTTCCTCGCGCTAATCAGACACGTCAAATCCGGGCAATGGGGAGGGGGGAAGCCACCGCTTCTGCTGGATTTTATTGCCTTTTTTGTTTTTTTTTTAAATAAATGTAGTCTTCTTGGCAATTTGCTTTGGGGTCCCAAGTCTGACTTTGGAAGCGCATGGGCTCAAATATGAGCGTGTTTCTGGGGAGCGATGCTTTGGGCTGATCCCTGCCACTGCTGGCCACACTGGCCTGGCTCGCAGCGGTAAATAACTGGAAATTTAGCAAATGTACCAGGGCTGACCCAGCTTGTGATTTCGTCTGGCTTTGTAGGCAAGAGCATTGAGGCACACCCAGGTTGTGTTGGCCGTCACGGCTTTGCTGGAGGATCTTGGTGCAGAGCTCCAGGTAACGCGGTGTTTGCCACAGTAGCCACGGCACAGCGTGGGGCTCCGCTGGCCGCCTGTGTTGGGCTGGGACGTATCCTTTGAGATAAAACTCTGAAAAACTTGCTGCAAAGGATCCGTGCAAAGTGTGGCACAATGGCTTTTTTTAATCCCTTAGCCCCGCACCTTCAGTTTGGAGCGTAGGGGAAATAGTCTCCAAGATGAGAACCGAAAGGGGACAAGTGTGGTACAGAATATAGTTTTCCTTCCTGCTCCGGGTCCTTCTTGCTCGACTGAAGCCAGGTTGAATTAATTTCTTAGAGTGCTTTTTAGTAATTCCTCCTTGCATGCACTCCATTACTGTTTTCAGGCCGCCTTATCTCTTGACCTGCTTGCGGTGCATTATACATCATTATGCAACGTACCCTTGGCTCAACGCAAAATACCAAATCCTCGCCGTCCAACAATGAATTCCTGTGAAGCGAGCTGATCTTATTATGCAAGTTCAGTATGCCATGAGACAAAAAAAAAAAAGGCAATTATGTAAAATCTGTACTCCTGAAATAATTCCCAGAAATGCATGGCGTTCTTGAGTAGAATATTATCATATCCACTTCCAGGCGAGATACTAGGAAAAGAAAAGGGGGTATATTAGTCTGGCCCAGTCAGGCCAATTTTAGATCCCCATCGGCTCTTCTCTTGCTGGATATACAGTCACTTTAGTTCTTTTAAAAAATGGGAAAAATAATTTTAAACAATTTGAAGGAGGCTGATTATCAGAGTTCGGTTGATGGCTGGACTAGGTGATCTTAAAGGTCCCTTCCAACCTGGACAGCTCTATGGTTCTGTGATTGTGAGACAGATGACAGGGGGTATGCTTTGCCGATGTGGAGGGGAGCCTGCACATCTCCTGGATTTCCCTGGAGCACGGCCACGTTTGCTTTGGAAAAACCAGGGAAGAATAACCACAAAAACATGTAATGAAATGAACCAGTTCTCTCGCCAGTGTGGGTAGGTAACTCAAACATCGGTGAAGCTAGATATTATTATGGCTGATCCAGGAGCAACTACACATCAAGCATCCCTTACACTCCCAGCCCTGCTTATGAAGACACAACAAAGGGTTTTTAGGAGCTCTGGTTATTGCCGACGCTTGCGTAAGCCAATATTGAATGCTTCTGAAAACGCTGTTCAGCAGAGCTGGAGCCTTAATATCCCATCTGCTTATTTGGATGTTGAAGGTCTCTGTTGCAGAGACGTGGTGCTGCTGTGCCCAGCTGGAGATGGGAGGGAGGGTCCAGATGTAGCACCTCCACGTGTGCCGTGACATGAATACCCCAGCACGGGGCAGGGGAAGGCAATGCCTGGACCATGCTCTGTCTCATGAAAAGGGCATTTCAGAGAAGTAACAACAGCAAACCTGCACAGTGGTGGTTTGGGGTGTATGTTGTAAGGAGCCTCGGGGACTCCCTGCCACGAGGTGTTGATGCCAAGAACATCCTAGACACACAAGGAGGTGGAAGGGCAGTATGAGCAGAGGAGATGGGTGAAAGGGAGTGGTGGATAATTCTGTTCTCTGAGAAGCTTCCGTGATGGGGAAGGGTTCCATAGGGTTTTTTATCTCTCCCCTGCCCTGCTCTGGGGAGGAGCAGCCAACTCCCTGCTCGGTGAGGGAGGCCCTCGCGTGCACTCCTTTGCCCCATGGAGAGGTCACACCTGTGGGGAGGAGTGGGCAGGTCAGGTAACCCAAACTGATCAATGGGGTGTTCCCTGCCATCTGCCCCTGCTCAGGATAAAAGCTGAGGGAGCAAAGGGGCCAGGTTTGCTCTTCTTCAATGGGTTCCTTCTTCAATGGCTTCCTTCTTCAGTGGCTTCCTTCGTCAATGGCCTCCTTCTTCAATGGCGTCCTTCTTCAGTGGCGTCCTTCTTCAATGGGTTCCTTCTTCAATGGCTTCCTTCCTCAATGGCTTCCTTCCTCAATGGCTGGTGTCTGAGGACCCTGTCAGTTTGTCTGACTTTCATCCCAGTCCGTGCCTTCCTTTTTTTTTGTTGGTTTTTTTTTGTTGTTTTTTTGGTTTTTTTCTCTGTTGGTTGGACTAGATGATCTTAAAAGGTCCCTTCCAACCTAGGTGATTCTGTGATTCTGTGATTACTGAAGCTAAATCCAAAATCCAGTTCCCATACGTTGCAGTCCAGCCTGGGACTTCCCCAGTGCATGCTGGTGACATCGCCCTGGGAGCTTGATACAGTTTTCTATATATTTATATATAGTATATCTATTTCATTATTTTCTTTTTTATTTTATTATTAATATTTCATTAAAGAAGTTTAGAATCATAGAATCGTTTGAGTTGGAAGGGACCTTAAAGATCATTGAGTTCCAACTCCCCTGCCATGGGCAGGGACACCTCCCACTAGAGCAGGT
>JAOXNO010000005.1:14491798-14503077 GCA_028565335.1 Limnodromus scolopaceus
GCTCTCTGGGCTGCCAGCGCGCACTGCCGGCTCATGTTGAGCTTCTCATCCACCAACACCCCCAAGTCCTTCTCCTCGGGGCTACTCTCCAGCCATTCTCCACCCAACCTGTATTTGTGCCTGGGATTGCCACGTCGCCGGTGTAGGACCCTGCATTTGGCTTGGTTGAACTTCATGCAGTTTGCACGAGCCCACCTCTCAAGTTCACCAAACCTCTTTAGTTTTTTCTAAACTCATAACTCCCTTTATCTCTCTTCTTCTCCCTGGAGTGGGAGGTGGTCAGAGCATCTCTCATCTTGTCGTTGGCCAACGCGGCCCAAACTGCGGCATCCCCCAAAATGCTGGCCCATATTGGCTGATTTTCAGGTCAGCATGTTTGTCCAGACGAACTGCTGGTCTGATTGCTGACGTGGGTCTTGAGTTCTTGGGTGGACAATATGTAGTCATGACTTTCCATTCCTCCTTGCAAGTGGTTTTGAGAGCTTTCCTCCTCAGGATGTACTTGGTGGCATTTAGAACGTGGATCTGGAGGGACAGTTGTCCCAGCAGGTTCAAGTGATGCTCTCTCTTGGGACGTGCTGTGGCTCGGACAGTCCTTCCCTGCGCTCTCTTACAGGGCAGCCGCTGCCTTGCAATGGAAGGAGGAAAGGCTGAGGTACCAGAGGTGCATTACATTTTTCTTTCTCTTTATTCCTGGGGGTAACTACTTCCAAAACTCATTTTCATCTGTGTCCCTGGGGAGTGAGGGGTCTGTGTCTCTCCCTTCCCTCAGAAGGATAAACACAGCGTTACTAATCCTTTATATACCATTGCATGCTGCACTGCTGCTTCCATGCATGTATATCTGCCTTTATGGTGACTGTAACCTTTTCCTGAACCAGAGATTTTCCTGAGCAAGAGCCCTTTGGGATCTGTGTGGGCTTTCCTGGATACATTTTTAATAAACACAATAATTTGACTGCAAGCCCATTACCTATCCCCTGTTTGTTCTATGGGATAGTCATTTCCATGCCTGCAAACCCCACTAACTCACAGGGCAATCAAAGGAAGAATGACAACCAGGACAAAATTGGTATGTGTTGTGATAAAACCAGTCCATCTTCAGCATCATGCACCGTAACTTTATGTATTGCCTGTAAATAATGGCCTCAAAAAGATATTAAATCTTTAGAAAAAATCAAGCCTAATTGTAACTATATTTTTGTTTTCCATTTTGGTTTATGTACAGTATATGACTTTTGCAGAGACATTTTTATTCCAGGAAAATGACAGGCCAACAAGAAGCCATAATTGCACTGATTTTTAGAAGTGCCTGCATTGCTACAGATCTGATGTACTGCAAGACATGAATCAGAAAAATTCTATTAAAAAATCTCTTGAATGGCTGACACAGGAGTATTATCCACGATGATTAATTTGACTTGGTCATTATGAACACAGACAAGTCTGACAAAATTGCATTTCATTCCCCACTGAATTCATAAAATCACTATACACATAATAAGAAGTTATAGTTCTCTGCTATCCACTATTCTTGACAGGATTCCAGTTCTGGATAAGATACTGATTAAAAAAAAAAGAAAAAGTGGAGGGAGAGGGGGAGTTGGGAGCCTTTTAAAAGTCTACAATAGGGCTGATTTCTTTTGCTATAAATTGTTCATAGAACTCCATTATTTCCAGCTTTTTTTTTTTGGCGGAATGGTGATGCGGGTCAAGCGCAGCTTGGACAATATGAAAACTGGCTGTAAGCTCTTATTTACATGGAAGGGATGCGGCAGAAAGGCACGCACGGGCTTCACATGGTGAATCCCGAGAAGGTACAGCCTGTGTCTGAGGGCACGGGGCAGGGACCGTCACCGCTGCTGCCTCTGTTCAGCCGCAGCCACCAGCGAGTCCTTCTCGGGTTGAATCTCGAGGATTGTCCATCTTCCAGATGATTATGAATAACTGGTAGCTCGTTCTTCATTTCCAGCCCACGTAAATGAGGTACCAACGGACAGCCCAGAGAAGCTGTGGCTGCCCCATCCCTGGAGGGGTTCATGGACGGGGCTTTGAGCAACCTGGTCTGGTGGGAGGTGTCCCTGCCCAGGGCAGGAGATGGTACTGGATGATTTTTAAGGTCCCTTCCAACCCAGGCAATTCTACAGTTCTACTGCGGGTACAGTAGAGGAGCACAGAGCCCGGCGGAGCCCAGGTTGCCCGCTGCTCTGTGGTGCTCCCAACCTCCCCGGTGTGCCTGCCTGATACTGAACATCGTGCAGACGCTTCCAATGCACGTTTATGTTCATGCAAGAACTCATTTTTCCCTTTTCAACTGCATTCCCATAGTCAAAAACCTGAGCATGTGAAAATTAATGTAAAAAGGGCCGGGAACACTTCAAAGACAATTTGTAGATTGTATGTGACTGACTGTTAATAAATACTTCTTTACAGTATTTATCCAACTCTACCCAAGTAATTCATTGGCCCTGCTATTCACACGCTGGATCTCCGCGTGCGAAGATGAGGCAAATCAATTTCCATTCCTAAGACCCAGAGCTGCTGACGCGGAAAATCAGCGCTACTTCACTTCTTGGCACGGGGCTTTGGGAATCCCAGGTGCGAGCGCAGCCCTCCGGCATCCCCCCCCGGAGCCGTGGCACCGAAGGGGTCCGTGTCCCTGCCCGCAGCCCCCCGGGTTAACCCCACAGCGAGCACCAGGGCTGGCCCCAGAGCGTTTCTCTGGAGTTTGCAACATCCAAGTGGCTTCCACCTTCTCCTGCCACCTGAGCTAAGGTTTCTGTCCCTGTGGAGTCAGTGCTTTGCGCCGAGCAGAAATCCTCTGTGGTTCACGTGCTGGAGAAACGTATCAAAATCCCCTTCTTGCAAATATGATCGTGCCTGTGCTGAGTGATATGTGTGGTGGGAGAGCAGTTTGGAGGCCTTTAAGGAAATACGGGGTAGCTTGCCTTCACTAAGCGTTGGATTTCACTTATTCATCGTGTTTGAAATCTTTTCCTCTTGAAATGGCCCAAGTTCTTCTGTCAACCCGACGTGCCCTGCAGGTGGGACATGGTGAATCCTTTTATATGCCTGTAAGAGAAATAGGGAAAGTGTCTGTATGACAAAACAATGTGGCTTCTTACCTGATCATCCTGTTTTGGTGCAGTTGAGATACCCCAGTTGTTTTTCTGGTAGAGCTGAGAGAGCTCATGGTGCTGGTAGGTGAGGAGCGCTCTCCATGGGGACATAGCCCTTGGGCCCCCGGTCCTGCTGTCGTCCCCGTGTCCAGCTGGGCTCGGGTGGGAGGGTGGCACTTGCCATTGCTGCTAGTGGGATGGTGTGGGCAGCCCAAAACCTCCCTGTCCTCCCTCCTCTTCGTGCACACCAGGAGCTCAAGGTGTAGCCCTGGTGATACCTCTCAGCCTCACAAATAGCAATGTTTTCCTCATTTTGCAGACTTGCCAGGCTGGTTTGGGTCTGCTTAGACCCATCTAATCTCTGAAGTGCCCAGAGGGTCACGTTCTTACAGCAGTAAGCTCTTGTGCTAGCTGGAGGAAAAACCTGGTTAGTAGATGAGGGATGGTACGGAGTCCATGGTGTTTTGTGTCATCTGGATGATTAGGGTGGGATGGATCACACCAGCCTATGTATTTCCCTGTACCCTACCGAGAATAAATGTTCTTTCTTAGGCTCATATTTACTGTTGAATGTTATTTGACAGGGCAAATATTTACCTGCAATAATACTGCAAATCTCTATCCTTCCCAATGTGAATAACGTTTCTCTGAATCGATGCTTGGCTGCAACTCCTGGATCCTCGCGGATAATCACACAGAGCATGACTCAGTGGAGAATTGGGGTCGCTGGACATTTGCCATGCTGCCGAGGAGAGCTATCTCCCCAGGTCCTTGGTCAAGTCATGTCCTCTCTGATTAATACCAACGGGCAGTGAAGAGATGGTGCTGCCCGGCTGTAGAGTGTTTGGTAAAGAAGGACAGCCCTTTCCTCCCCTCCCAAGAGGGGAAAGGCAAGAAAAAGCTAGTGGCTTAATTTCTAGACACGCTGAGAGTCATTAGATGTGGTGTTGGGGGATATGGTGTAGGGGAGAACTTTGTAGAGTAGGGTAGATGGTTGGACTCGATGATCCCAAGGGTCTTTTCCAACCGAAATGATTCTATGATTCAGCGCTTGTAGTCCCCTCCTGAGTCACCTGCATGGTGAATTCTTAGTGTCCTTTAAAGCACGGCTGTGGTCGGGGCTTTGGCAGCATCACAGCTGGTCCCTCAAGAGCTGCACTGCGTTAAGGCATGGACATCCCTTAGTCTCAGCTCAGCCGGGTGTGTGGAGCTGCCTTTCCACTGTGCAGGGGTGGGTGGAGGGACCCAAAACAGCCCCTGTGCTCTGTCCTTGCTGGGAAAACTTCCCTGGGCTCTGGTCCCCGGTTAGGTAGGAAAAATTGTTTTTAAATATGGTTTTGCTGCTGTTGGAGGTCGGTCATACCTTCAGCGATGCCGTCCTGCAGCATCACCGTGCAAACGTCGGCTCTCAGGGCAGTTCAGGACATCCCCAGAGGTGGGGCACAGAGATGTGGGGGGGTCTGAGGGCAAGGGGGGAGTCAGAGAAGGGCCACTGCGTGTGCCTGGCTTGTCCCCATTGCTCCGTCCCGCTGCAGAAGGCGGGTTTGCCTCTCCAAGCATCACCCGTCTGCCCTGCAGTGCCAGCCGGGAGAGGGTTCCCGGAACAAGAAGAGGCTTGTTCTTTCAGCTGATTTCAGGGTTTTAATTTGAAGAGAAATAATGCGTAATCACAACAACCATCATCTGTTTGACAGTGGAAAATCCTAGATCTTCCGCGTTTTTTGTGTGTACCATCAGGGATAGCCTTTTAGCAGAGCGAGCTTCTCCGTGCTCATGTTTGGAGTCCTGGTGGGATGAATGGGTTCAGACCAGCTTACTAATCTAATTTGTGGTGTATCCTTATAATGTATAATTGGCTGTTTAATTCAAATTAACATAAGAATAGAAAATATAATCTGGAGGGCCAGCCCACGCCGTGGTAGACAGGGGTGTTGGGTGTTCCTGGTTCGAAACAGCGGCATGAGACCACCTTTCGTGGGGACGGAGACATCACCCTGTCGACAGGCACGGCGTGTGACAATAAATCTCCCCCCTTTCCCACCCTGCCGAGTGTCTATCTGTCTCATCTCCCTTCCTTATCTTCCTGGCGATCTATTTAAAACATATATAGAATAAACGCGGCTTGCTTTGGAAAAATTGTTCGGTGGGGTGTAAAAGCTGGCAGGCGCCGGGTCTGATGATGTTGATTGGATATTGTCTAATCTGATTTTGATTGTGTACAGCTTTGATTGTGAGTTGATATGTCTGCACAACACTGGCGCTGGTCGGAAAGCTTTGTGATTTAAACAGGTCGGGTTTTGGGGTTTTTCCTCCCCCCCAACCCCTCCCCGGCTGAATAGAGCAGAGGCAGAAACCTGCGGGGGGGGGGGGTTGAGCGGGACAGAACCGCCTCAAAGCCCTTGGGCGAGCAGCAGCACAAGGAACTTGTAGTTTTGAAGAGAGCTTTAGGAAACTTTGAGTGGGTTTTACATAATTTAGTTAAGGACGGCAAAGCCACTTGCTTATGTACCCGATACCGAAATAAACCCGTTGGAGGAACAAGTTTGCTGCGCAATGATTTATTCAAATCCCTTTCCATAAAGCATGGAGGGAAATCCTCTTAAATAACTGAGAAAGAATCGCTGTACCTCGAAGAGCGCAGCCCGAACGGCAGCCCAACTACTAGACGTATTAACTGGGATCTGTCTGCTGTTGTGTACCTGCTCCCAGCCCCCTGCCTCCCTCGTATAATGCCTCTGCTGCCAGACAGAACCCGGCTGGAAGAAGAGCTGGGCTTGAATTTCCCCCGAACAATAACTTGGTACGGAGCTACCTCAGCCCGGGCTCCGTCTTGGATTTCGTGCATAGCCCTGTTTTCCCCACGGCCAGCGGGAATTTCGGGTCGGGTGGGATGTGCGGTACCTGCTCTCTGTTCTCCCTCTCCTTTTGGGAGGGGAGGGGAGAGGTGGGGGCTGACCAGAAGGGGACCCACTCCCGGGTGGGACCCCCTGCTCTGACACCTGTGGGGACACGTCTGCCAAGGTAATGCTGGAGCGATCCCACTGGGAGCCCTCCCACCCATCCTCACACACCCCCTCCTGCTCCCCGCTGCCCCTCCCGCTGACTTCTGTATTCTGCTTAAACCTGGGGTTTATTTTATTTTATTAAGGGTTTTCTCCCCGCAGTCTGGGGTGATGAAGAGCGTGGATCCGAGTGTGAGCTCTGGGGCAGCGGATTAATAAAGCCGACAGTGCTTAACTGGTTTTGCACACATCTGGGGTTTTGCTCTTAAATCAAGTATTAAGTCAAAATCCAACCGTGAAACTAGGTGATCTGAGAAATTTAGCTTAAAATCCATGTGTATAATACTATGGCTAATCAGAATTTCATATGCTATAATAATAAGTGAAACAGTAGATGTTTAGAATAAGCCTCCTCTGCCAGAGACTCATTATATTCCGCTTCGATAATTAATAATTTTGGATAGATTCACACTTACATTATGAAGCAAATATGTTTTTGTCTGAAGTGAAAATGACGGCACAGGCGCAATAACATATTCTTCCTCCATATAAATTGGAACACTTGGAAGTAAACAGGCAGCCAGAAAGCACGGGCAGCAGAAGGAGCACCAACATCCCTGCGTGTCCATGGCCACCTCAAGGGAGCACTGGTGGGGAGGTGAGGGAGCGCTCGTCCAAGTAATGTTTGGATGAGGATATGAGGAAGGACAAGTCTCTGTGTGTGGTGGAGTTGTGACGGCTTTCTTTAAAGGATTTGAAAACCAGGCCATGGCTGTGTTTCCACATCTCTCCCTGGTTGTAGCTTCTGTGCTGGAGTCTGGGAGGAATCAACAGGAATTTGGTAGGACGAGGGGTAATGGTTTGACACTGAAAGAGGGGAGATTGAGAGGAGATCTCAGGAAGAAACTCTTTGCTGTGAGGGTGGTGAGAGCCTGGCCCAGGTTGCCCAGAGAAGCTGTGGCTGCCCCATCCCTGGAGGGGTTCAAGGCCAGATTGGATGGGGCTTGGATCAACCTGGTGTGGTGGGAGGTGTCCCTGCCCAGGGCAGGGGGTTGGACTGGATGATCTTTAAGGTTCCTTCCAGCCTGAACCATTCTATGATTCTAATTATGTTCCCGTGTCCTAGTTAGTTCTGTGGAGCTAATTCTCATAAAAACTCTTGAAAATACAAACTGAAGGTACTGTGGGAGTTGAGGGTGGTGCCCGGAGAGGTGCTTTGCGTTAAAAATGCCGCAGCTGGTTGGGAATCGGCCGTGCCCCTTAGTGGCCACGGGCTCTGCGAGCATCGCTGGGCTGGCTCCCATCAGGGTAGGGGAGGGCTCTGCTGAGGTTTTGGGAAGCTAAAGATGCACTAGAAGGATGCCACGTGGGAGAGGGGAGCAGTGCGGGTGCCCCAGGCCGGTCTGAGGTGTGCGAGGGCCCATGGTGTCCCTGATGGATGGTGCAGCTCCCCCATACTTGCTACCTGGCTCCTACGCAGTTAGGACCTGGTGGTGTCTGGGGCTGGGGATGTCTTTTTCATTAAAACAAAACCATTTTCACTGGAATGTGCTTTTCTGTTTCTTACACAAATAATCCCTTTTCTTCGCTGAAGCAACGAGGCAGTGACACGTTGCAAAATGTCTTTTTTTTTTATGTTTTAGACGTATAACAGTCAGAATGAGAATAACGAAGACTATGAGATCCCTCCCATAACGCCTCCTAATCTCCCTGACCCTTCGCTCCTGCACTTGGTGGATCACGAAACTGGATATCACTCCCTGTGCCACAGCCTCCCTCCAAACAGCCTGATACCAGCGTACCCCTACCAGAACATGGACCTGCCGGCCATCATGGTCTCCAACATGTTGAGTCAGGATGGACATCTTCTCTCCAGCCAGCTACCCACGGTCAGTGCCTTTTCTCTCTTGCTATGTTCCATTAAAGCCATTCCATGTGTCATGTTATGAGTTCAGTTGAATGTAGAAGGATGTTAATGATGAGATATTTACACTGCGGGTTGGGAAGAGCTGGTGACACAGCCTTGATGTACCCACCAAGGTTGGGTTGCGGTGGCAGAGGCTGCAGTCACCTGCGTGGCCTGTGCTTATGGTGGCAATTTTATGTTTCCAGTTTGGTGTCTTCCTGAGCCTTATTAATCACTCAAGAGCAGGGGGGGAGGTTGTTTTTAATATCCTCACTGAACCAAACAAAGTGCACATGCTCCAACCCCGTGTGAAGGTGACCAGCTGAAGCCCCAAGTTCATAGCCCCAATGCTCCTGCTAGGAAAGCCCCCGGCCTGTCACCCCACATCCTACTGCCGGGGTGGCCCCGGTAGCATCAGGAGGAGAAGCAGGGATGCTCCATGACGGGAAAGCTGTCCTATTGATTTCGAGGGGAACAAGATCCCTCTGGCACTTGCAAACTCAAATTGCCTCTTGGCTCACGCCACAGCAAGGGGATACCTCGCGAAGTTTCAAATGTCTCTTCAGTAGGAATAAATAAGGCAGGAATAATGAGGTAAAGTGCAGCTCTGGGAAGAAACTTCAGGGCTAATTAGACCTTACGACGCTTCTGTATCAGCAGCACCGAGGAAAGGTTGTGACTTGATTTTGACGGTGGTATTGAATTAATACTCTTGCTGTTTAATAATATTTTCCTCTTTAGCGGATTTAGCCCTATGGTTACTTGTCAACATTGTTTCTCTCCAAGATCATTGATTTCCATGGGTGCGGTTGGAAGGCATCGATATCAAACAGAGTTAATTTTACTTAAATAGCATGCCTGCGAGCCTGCCACTGCGCGAGCTGGAGAACATTTGGTGTTGATTGCTTGAATAGATAACGGTCTGAAAGGTAGCGATATTTAAATATTTAAATGGAATATTATCTCTCAGTCTAGGAAAATCCAAGGCTTTCTGAAGTCTTGATGCGTCTCCAAGTTTCATTGTTAGTGTGTTTAAGAAAAATATCATGTTCTGCCCATCAATATTGAACACAGGCTTATTTCTATGGAATTAAATATTACTTAGTCCTCTTTTAGGTTCTTAGGTGATTAAAACATTCATTTCTGAGACAAAAAGAGTCAATTTCAGATGAAATATTTTTCCCTGGTTTAATTTAAAGCACAGCCCCTTTGCCTGACCCCTATTTTCATAACACGATAATTTTATCCTGTGTTGATTGTCTCATTTTTAGAGGTGATATTGCACTTATAAATCACTTTCTAAAATACCTAAAGAAACAAGAATGGTGGGATTTATTAAGCAGCTTCTGTACATCAGAAATAATTTATTTTGGAGTAGTCCTTGGGAAATGTTCTCTTTCTTACTTTATGGTACTGTTTTACAAATGCAGCATCGTGACAATAAATCAGGACTGAGCCAGAGGAGATAAGAAGGGGGCTTAGTGGGCTGTAAACGTAGAATAGAGAGATTAAGATTTGTTTGCCCCTTACCACGAAAATAAAAAATCCAGTGAACCCTGAATTTTCCAGCCGATAGTGAATTGAAAGTGTTTAGTTTTGAGTGGAAACCCTTGGAGCTGCAATACATCTTCAGAAGTCCCGGCAGCAAAGGAAGTGGCTCAGGGAGTGAACTGTGTTGGAGTTTCAGGTCAGAATTAAATTCAGCAGTACCTTCTTGTCGAAGACTTTTTTCCACACTGCCAGACTTCTTCTGCCAAAAAAGTAACACCTTCTAGTCCCCCCCTTTTTTTTTTTTTTGGGGGGGGGGGTGTGCCTGAATCGAGTTCTCCCTACTCCAGCCTTTGATGGCAACGTTTGTCCCATAGCACACCTTCGACTCCTGTTAGCGGTAACGGGAGCAGTGCACGGACATGAGGGAACAATAAAATCCCAAAGACAGAGCGGATTTTTAACCTCATATGGTTCATACGTTGAGCCCCCGTGCCCATCGAGCCGTCACCCGCTCGGTGGTGGCCCCAAGAAGCCAGCCGTGCTTTGGGCGTCCCTGCGGGTGACATTACGACGTGCTGCCCCCCTGCCCGAAAAGTCAACCCCTTCGGGTGGGTGTTTGCAGCAAAGGAAGGGGCTTGTTTGCTGACGCTTCCCAAAAAGAGAGGGTTTATTGCCCCACGGGTCGGGGGGAGAAGCCAGCCTGGGAGCGAGCCTGAGCGCGGCGGAGGATTTGTCTTTGTTCCAGGACCGACGTTGCTCATGCAAATGGTGGAGCCGGGAGCTTCTCTCCTTGCTGCTGCTGCTGCTCTTTGCTGTAGTTCGTAGTGGTTGGGGTTTTTTTTTCTCATAGGCAGCTATTTCCTGCCTTGGCTGCCGTGTCTTTTGGTTTTATACAGTGACAAATGACACGCAATCCAAGGTAAAATGTTTAGACATCGGTTAGACTTTTCCTCTAGAAACGTAGCTTGAGCCTTGGGATTTTTTTAAGGCATCCTCATGAAAAAATCTGCAGCTGCTGGCAAGACGTGAGCTGGGGCTCACTGGGAGCTATGGGAGTGGTATTTTCCTCTGCAGCTCAGCAGGGAATAAGGAAAATGCAGGTGCAGGTTGCTGGCCCCTTTGGCGTGTCTCTTGTCCTGGGATGTCCCAACTTTATCCCTAGATAGAATTAAGCCTCCCAGTGCCTCTGCAAGGGAGGAGGCTGCTGCTCCCATTATGCAGATGAATACCAAGGCAGAGTGGGTTTAAATCAGGGCAGAAATTCCCACGCCGGATGAGAGCTGGAGAGGGAGGGTGGGTTTGCTGCGTGCCAGACCCCACTCCTGGCTGCAGCCCAGCCGTGGGGTGTCAGGAGCTGGAGCCCCCTCATTCAAGAAAAGGAGCTGTACCCTGGTGGGGAAAAAACAAAGCCACTGTCACCTCTGCATTTCCTTATCCCTTAATCATCATCACCCAGAGCACCCTCCACACCAACGGCCTCTGCTAAGCCAGGACACACTTCACTCTGCCCCGTGGACCGGCTCTACGGTTCCATCACATGGGTCTTCACTGCTGTTTCTGTCACTTTATTTCACTATTATTAATTAATTATTTATTTCAATAATTTTGTAGAAGTCAAGGGAGTTTCCAAACAGTGAAGGTGGGGTGCAGGGAGCTGGAGAGGAGAGAAGCAGGGATGGGTGGAGAAGAGAAGGCAGAGACATGGCAGAAGACGTGACATTAGGGAGGCTGATGGAGCCGGGTGCAGGGAGTCTGGGGAGG
>JAOXNO010000005.1:14519496-14533039 GCA_028565335.1 Limnodromus scolopaceus
GCTGTGGCTGCCCCATCCCTGGAGGGGTTCAAGGCCAGGTTGGAGGGGGCTTGGATCAACCTGGTGTGGTGGGAGGTCTCCCTGCCCAGGGCAGGAGGTCAGAACTGGATGGTCTTTAAGGTCCCTTCCAACTCGAACCATTCTGTGATTCTATGGAACAGTAAGTGTTTTTGAGGTCAGCAGGATTGGTTTTTTTGAGAAAGGACATTGCCTTTGAACTGACTGCTCTAAGCCTGCAACATCTAAATAGCCCACCATGGGGAGGACTGAGGGCATCCAGTCATAGGATAAATAGACATTTAGATGACTTCAAAACCAAGAAGATCAAGAACATGGAAATAAAGAGAAGAAGGAGAAATCCCCTGCCCTGATGAAGGTCAAACCAGAGGCACTGAGTATAGACAGTGCCCTTCTTGCTGGAGGGTCTGACAAAGGAGCTAACAAAAGTCCTCAGAAAAAAAATAATTGTGTTTATGAAAAAACAGGTTTTCCAGCCAAGGAGGAGAGTAAGATTGCCAAGCGCAGGGCAGTGTCAGTGCTGAGTCATGGGTATAAAAAAATACTAAGCATTGAGCCTGGCCATTTCACTAAAAACATTGTAAATACGGGAAATGCCTACATCGCAATAAGGCAGCTTTTTGGAGTGATACCCGGGGTGGGAGTCACTCACCCAGCCTGAATTAGTCACCCAGGCTTCTGTGGCAGTGAAGAGGCTCCTCTGGAGTGTGATTCATTGGATCTGTCTGAAATACCTACCTGGGGATGGAGCGAATGTCTCTAGGGATTCGAGGAGGAGGAGACACCCAGCTCAGATGCGTTAGCCCACACTTTAGGTCCCTGTGTTTGCATTTCTTTGTTAATTTTTCCAGCTGTTCAGCAGAAAGGAACAGTTGTATGTTGAAGGTGAAGGTTAATAAAATAATTCACATCCTGTCTTTGCAATACACTGAAGAGACATTAATAGACATGAACACGACGAGGAGCAGCTAAATCGAGGAGTGAGATCCTGTTGTGGGCACCCGGTCCAGCTCCTGCGTGGCCAGGCAGTGATGCTGGGGGACGAGCAGTGGCTGAGGTGCAGGAGGGAAGGAGCTGCAGGGATAGGGGATGTCTGTGGTTTGCACCCACTTCACCCGATGAGAGTGAAGGGATAAGGAGGAAGGAGAAAGGAACATGGCAGCATCCCTGCTGGAATCACGGGAAGGGATGGTCCTTGGTGCATCACCCTCTGCCAACCTTGACTGCAAAGGGAAAGCATCAGGAGAAGACCCTGCAGTCATGCATCAGGGGAAGTTTCTTGTCTTCTTCAGCTTGTGTTTCTGAAAGGCCTTTCACCTTCTGAAAGGCCAGGTGTCCAGTCTGTACCACGGTTCTGCAGCTCAGCCCTGGATGGGTTAGCCACGTAGGAGAACTGCATGTTCACAGGGTGAGGGTAACCTCTAGTGACATACAAGGAGGGACTGTGAAGAAACACAGCCCTCTGGGACAGTCAGTGTCATCGAGGAATTTAGAAGAGTGGCAGGGCATCCTCGCAGATACCGTCACCAATGTGAGTAGGTCCATTCATGGACAGCTGTGAAGAAAATGAGGGGCATCTTGAAATTTGCATCAATCCCAGGAAGATTTTAAAAGGAAACACTGCCACTTGCCCACAAAACCTGGTGTTTGCTGAAATGGCAAGAACCAAATTCTTCCATGGATTAGGAGTGTCTTTCTCACTTTCTCCTACATCTGCAGTGTGCCAAATTTTACTCTCTCAGTGGACCATCCATCCTGCTTCTGAGGACCCTGCTTCAGGGCTGGAGGCAGCCCCAGGAACCACAGGGTCCACCAGATGGGGAGATCCTGCAGGAGCAAAAGGGGACACCAGTAATGATCCATCCCCTTCAGGGTGCTGGATACCAGGTTCTACCCACTGTGGGCTCCGGGGAGAAGAGGCTTCAAGCTGAACAGAGTGAAGTGGCAGTTTCCCGTTCATGTGAGTGCAAATTTCAGGGCTGGGCAAATTAGGGCAGAGCTTGTAGGATCTCAGCTAACTCCCCCCATCTCAGAGAGGCGGGATGAACCCTGGATGTGGGAGAAGAAAGGAAAACGTGTCTGAATCATGCATTGACATCACCGGGAGCTGCAGCGCTCCGACTCACGTCAGAGCTGAATTGATACGGTTACAGGAGACTGCATGGCTTTTAATATTCCGGGAGAGCTGCTCCGGTGGCAGAAAAAATTATTCATGGATCAAAAAAAAGAAAGGCGTTAGCGGTACAAAGTGTCACGATTGCCTCTGTTCTCCCGCAAGGTTGAAACGATCTGCCAGCTGCGGTACACGAGAAATAGCTTGAAGAAACAGCAACAAAAAATGCGCTGATTATTCTTGAAAGACCCCAGCAATTCGAGCCAAGGTATCACTTACTAATTTATGGGGAAGTACAACGGGTGCCCAACCCTCCGCTGACTCACAGGCGGCGGATCTGGAACAACAGAGGAGCGTAACAGTCGCATGCTTTATGTCACTGGAAATAAAGGTTGAGGTGAACAGAGAGCTGCCAGCCACAAAGCCGTAATTAAGAGATGCCAAACCAGCTTTTTGTCCTAGAAGGGGGAACAAAAAAGGAATACGAAGTTCACGGAGGAGACGGTGGTTCCTGCCGTGCGCACAGGGGAAGAGGGGAGGGAATAATCTTCCCCATGAGGAATCAAATTCGGATACCAACAAGCAAATGCCACACTGACTGATGGGTCCTGCAGTAGAAATATATATTATTTAAAAAGGAGCAGACACAAAATCACCTTAATGCCTTTCACCAGGATCTGTCCAATGTTGAGTGTTAGATTTTAGCCAGGTGAGTATTGCCAGTGAAGCCATGGGTGGTTTGCAATAGTCCGCTCTCTCCACGGGTAGAAGAAAGCTGAAATGTGTATAAAATAGTTGTTAGGTGTCTGCTGGAGGGACTGTGAATGCCTTTTGGGGTTATGAAAGTCTGAACTCAATGATCTTCAAGGTCCCTTCCAACTCTAACCATTCTATGAACGGATTGCGATAGGAGAAGGATGTAAGGAAGTTACTTTACTTGACACTAAAATCCTTCAAATGACCCCCCGCCAACTGAAACATGTTGACACAGGAATAACGTTATAATAATGTTGTTTTCATTAAACTTCTGCGCTTTTGAAGTTGTTCGCTCAGCTGATCCATTCGTAATTAGCGTTTAAACGCCTTGTGAATATTCATTAGCTTTGCCGCCCCTCCTGGCTCAAAACCATTGCTCTTGGTACCCAGGAGGGGACGAGGCGCTGGGGACCCTCATCCCAACTCTCCTTGTGGGGATACGCTCACCTCGGGACACCAGGGCCTCGGGGTGGCTGGTGGTCACATCGGCAACCAGCAAAATCCCCTGCTGGGATAAACTGCTTGGCCTTTGGTCTCTTCGTTCATCCCCTTGCTAATGAGATTGCCCCATACAAGGGGGACAGTGATATTATCCCCTAAGTAAGCAGGCGGGTTGCGTCCTGAATGTGAGAATGTCCTGGCTGGGTGTTTGCTCCAAAAAAAAAAAAATAATAAAAAAATCCATATTTTTTTCTGGCAATAAAGCAATGGCTGCAAAAGCTGTTATTTCTCACCCGGCAGCTCCAATCTGCGCGGGTAAAAGTCAGTGCCACGAGGGTGCATTTGAGTACGAGGGATTTCCCTGAGCTTTTCTGCATTTCTGGGCATGTTTCGCAGCCTCGTGCGGTGCCGAGTCTCCGCTGCCGAGTCTCCGTGACCTTCAGTCTCACGTCACCGACCCTGTTTGCAGGGATGGCAGTTGGGGGGGGGGGGGGAATATTTTAATTTCTGAGCTAAGCCAGTGTTACGTGGTGCTGCTGACAAGCCGCAGACGCAGAGTCCCGCAATGCCGTTTTTACAGTCTCTCCTCAGAGCGGGACCTCGCTTTTAAATGAAAAAAGTTCAGCCTTAAAATAGAAAACCACAGTGAATAACGCAGCCACTTGATAATTATTTTTTAGTGCTGCTGCTAAAAATGCCCCATTAGAAGACTGTAAGTCATCACAGAGCGCTGTCAGGCTGCCACACACGGGGATTTTATTTCCAGCTGCATTTTATTTCCTAATTTCGGTGGGCCAAAGTCTTGAGATCAGAGAGTAAATATTTACCTCTGTCTCTAGTTATCTCTCTGTTTATCTCCTGCGTGGTGGGAGGGGAGGGTGGCGGAGGGGGAGGCCAGCCCGCTGGGGGTCCCTGGATGCTGCGGGGTGACCCGGGGAGCATCGCTCGGGGACACCCCAAGGGTCTGGCCCCAGGATTTGGCCGGGGGGGGTGGTGGAAAGCTGCGGTGCCAAAGCCCCGGCGTGGGTAGATGTGCCAGGCTTTGAAAGCCTGCCAGCCTGTGGGTTCGGAGGCAAACAGGAGGGAAGGGATAACCGCCTGATATTAATTATGACTTTTGAAGCTTTGCCTAATTACATTGTCTCTCGTAAGACAACGACACAAATATTTATGAGTGGGACTTTTTATTCTCATTGTAATCAGTGACATAAATAGGTAACACCTTTATAAAGAGTTAATAAAAATGTGTCAACACAGGCTTGAGCACAAACTATCGAGCAGTGTGCAGTAAAACATTCCAGTGTTTATTGTATTAATTGAATATTCATGAGATGCCAATTTAAATTACAGTTCACAACTGTTGCTGTGTCTAATGAATAATTTAAACAAGTGTGGCCAAAGAGATTTCAACGCTGCATTAGCAAACTGCAAGGGATTAAGCAACAGAGAATTTATAATTAGCTTTGTATATCCTATAATAAATTCATTGGAAAGATGGTTTTAATTATCCCACATGTTAATTCAGAATTCGGTGCATTAATTTTCGATTGAAAAGTAACCCTTTCTTCCCAGACAATATATTTGTCTCTTCTTTGTCTTCTGCATCTTGGGAATGGGAAATTGCAAGTGAGGAATGGCCCGATCTTGCAGACCTCATCCATCGTGACACAGCATTTATATCTGCCGGTCTCAGGTCGGCACTAATTGCTTTTTTTGCATTTCCAGCTGAGACAAGTGAGGTCAAATCCTTTCCTATAAGTCTGGATCCCAGAATCCTGTTGTAGCTTCTCCCAAGTCTATCCGCTACGGCACGTCCCCTTTGATTCACTTCTGGCTACTTGGGAAATATTGTCTGTTCCTGGGAAGCAAGTCTGCGAAAGTGATAAAAGTTTTTGGCAGTCGTCTCCTGTAAGCAGCTTTAAGATTTTGTTTAAAAAACGAGGATGCATGTAAATAGCAGTCGAAACCCCAAAGTTGGAGTTGAGATGGCTACATTTTTTTCGAGCAGAACAGGAATAGTTTTTTCTCTATTTGGCGTGTTTGACGAGCTATTTGGAGTGTATTTGACAAGGAAAGGCTGAGGGACTTGAGTCTTTTTAGTCTGGAGAAGAGAAGACTGAGGGGGGATCTGATCAAAGCCTATAAATACTTAAAGTGTCAGGAGGACGGGGCCAGTCTTTTTTCAGTGGTGCCCAGGAACAGGCCAAGAGGAAATGGGCACAAACTTGGACATAAGAAGTTCCATCTAAACATGAGGAGGAACTTCTTTCCTTTGAGGGTGTCAGAGCCCTGGAACAGGCTGCCCAGAGAGGTGGTGGAGTCTCCTTCTCTGGAGACACTCAAAATCCACGTGGACAAGTTCCTGTGCAACCTGCTCTGGGTGGACCTGCTCTGGCAGGGGGTTGGACTGGATGATCTCCAGAGGTCCCTTCCAGCCCCGTGTCATTTTGTGATTCTGTGTTTGTGTCCCTGTGTCTTGCCCCTCTCCCGGGTGAGGAGGGTGGCCACCGCATGCCATGGTGGGTGCAGGGGCTGGGGGCTGCGCTGAGCTGTCCTGGCTTTACCCTCTGCAGCTGCTGGCAGTAGAAAGGGGACAGTGATGTCCTCAGCAGCTGGGAGAACTGAGGTCCTTATCGATGATAAGACCCCCATGGAGATGTTAAGACCTTCGGAGGGGCAGCTATTGTCTGTGCTTCCCCCTCCATCTTCTTCCATAACCTACCTGTCTCTAAAGCCTGTTCATGTGTATAGAGGCAGCTCTTGAAGAACCTGAACACTTGTGCTGAAACGTGCTGGACAGAAAAAAAAACGGGAAGTTTTCCAGGGAATGCAAATCCTTACACCTCCGTGAAGTCGCCCACGCTCAAAGCTGGGCTGGGGAACTCAGGAGGTGTCGTCAGGTACACGTCGGGGAGGAAAGCGCTTCCTTTCCAGGTGGTTTTGTTTAATTCCAGGTCAGCAGGTTAACGAGATCCCTGGGATACGCGATTTGATCTGGAATGTAAACACTCGCTTGGCATCTGTCCTTGATGTCTGCTCAGATGGAAATGCAAATGCGGCGCGGAGCGTGGCACGCCATCCAAAATGTTTTGGTGACACAATGTGTAAGACAAAATAATGATCACTTTTTTTAAAGAGCCTAATTGAAATGTTTTCCATTGCCTTTTAGTCCTGCCATGCCTGTCGAACAAACAGCTCGGCACCGAGGGTGATGTACTGGGGTGGAAGCTCCTTCAGCTCCCTCGGGAGCACCAAATCCAGGGCTGTCCCAGGAGCCGCAGAGGCAGTGTTTGGACTCCCCCAAAGACCTTGATTGTTGGTTTAGTGCCTCTGTCTTTTGGGCGAGTGGAGTTATTTAAGTTGATAAATGGATGGCATCGCTGTAATGCAGTAAGTTGTCGTTGACACTTATTGATTGAACCTTGGGACTCAATTGATCAATCTCCCCAGTGCCGGCATGTAATCCCAGTGGAAAAAATCAAACCTTTAATGGGGTCACACGTTCCTCTTAGGTTTCCACCTGGGGTTATACATTTTGGGAGGGAAGGAAATGGTTTTGATGGCCTGAATCCCCGCTGATACCTGGGTTAAATAAAGACTGGCAGCAGGAACAGTTGTTATTGTGGCAGTCCAGTCTTGGGCAGACCCAAGCCTCATTTAATATGGCATATTTCACCTCCAGGAATTGAGTGTCTTGAGGTTAGAAAGAAAGAGAGGAATCTCTCAGGTGTCTGTTACCCATCATGAGGAAGCTCAGGAGGACAGAGATGCTGCTGGACAATATTCTTTCACCAGTCCTCCTTAATACACCACAGCTAATCTAATAAGCCCTATGGCACAGCGCAGGCAGCGCCGCAGCTCGGGTTAATGTTGCTGCTGGAACATAAGCAAGCACTTCCTAAAGTTGTGTGGCTTTAATTCTGCATTGATTTTAGGTTTTTGCACGTCTGTAATTTGTGTTGGCGCAGCATCTGCAGTTATATTGGCTAGTTAAGAAATGAGAAGGGCTTGTCGGCGGCGGGAGTCAGAACAGAAGTTACGGCATCTGGCTCTTGTGGCAGGAGTCGGTGCTCGAGTGGCTCTTCCCTGCTCCCCCCCTGCAATTAGTCTTGTACGTACAGAGTCATTTGGGCTCCTCGCACCTATTTTAAAAGCGTTCGGCGTTCGCTGTAATTAAAGATGAGCAGATAATAGACGGCGCCTTCTGTTAACAGTTTACGTGAGGCAGCAAAGCCCTCGCACACCTCGCAGCTCCCAGAGGGTCCCTCCGCAGAGCCGGGGGATGCCGTCATCATCATTTTGCTGGCGGGGAACCGGCGTGCGGGAGGGTCCCTTCCCTGGCTCACATTGCTCTGGCAGAGCTGGCCTTTGGAACTCAAAATAGTTTCCCAACTAATATTCAGCTGCAGAAGCAGCCTTCATCCCCGGCTCCTCGCGTTCCCCGTAAAAAGAGACTCTTATGAAACACTTATTGCAAACTAACACAATAATCCCAGCAATATCTGGGCACGGAGGGATGCTGGGCTGGGGGGCAAGAAGGAGGCAGCTCGTTGCAGCCCGTAAGAGAAGCGATGTGGTTTGTGTGCAGATGTGCTATCAACGCCGGGGGACTCGGCTCTTTCTAATACCACGGGCATTTCTTACAGTACTAGAAAAGCGGGCTGTTAAACTTTGCAGTAATAAAAAAAAAAAAAAGCGCTTTTAAAATTCATTCACAGAGTTTAATCCCACAGGGACCATGTTTGTACGTAGTCTTCCCATTTTCCTGTTGTATTCTAAAATTACTTATTTTTCTTCCTCTTCTTCTTCTTCTTTTTTAACACTCCATGCAATAAAACTTGGGGGCCTGTCATTACTTTTGAGTCTATTGCTTTATGTGAATGCAATATCTAAAATGTCTGAGAAGAGCCAGGAGAGACATAAACCGCAGAGAACCGGACTGCGCAGAAAGGCTTCAGTAAGCCCTAGGAGCTCACAGGGAGGGGGCCAAAAAGTACTAAAAATACCGCAGGAGATGATGGGGGCAGCGTGGCTGCGGGTCCAGGCCATGGGTGGGAGGGTGGTGTGTGGCAGTAGGTGAGCTGGTGGTGGACAGTCCCACAGGAGCTGGAGGTGCTCTTGGCAGCGTTAAGTTTTATCTTCCAACTACCCCGAGAAGCAAACACCGGGATTTACAGAGGCCCCACATAGCCCAGCATCATCTCCATTTTGCTCATTTTTTCATTTTTTGGTTTCTAGCATTGTCCTTCGTTGTGTAGGGAATGGAATTGGATGTCAAATCCATTGCTTTTTCCGAGAAACAGAATTCTTCCTTTCCGTCCAGCCCTCCTGCCTGGCTGGGGGTGCCAGGAAAGTGTTTGTGGGAGCAGAGCCCGTGCAGGAGGACTTCTGTCCATCCTAGCAATTCCGAATCTTGTAAAAAGGAGGCTGAGCTGTAACTCAAGACATCAAGGATCTGGTTCCCCACCAGGAAAAGCAAAGTCCCCCAAGGAGTCATTGTGGAGATGGAGATGTGAAGCAAAAAACTTTCTGTCTCTAGTATTTTCCTGCTTTCCTTTGGATTTTTATCCCTAAGGTCACTTGCAATAACCAGATCTCTACTTCTCGGGCATCCCTTAGCGTGTCTCAAACCCTGTCTTTGACCTGTGGGATGGCTTTGCTGGGCAGGTGATGGTCCTCTGGACCACACAGCTCAGGGTCAGGTCCACGTTCAGAGGGGACCTGAGAAGTATGGCCAAGGACCACCTGCAGCACCGCGTAATGTGTGGTCTCTCATCCCAGCCCTGGGAAGCACGCAGCCAGTCCCACTATACAGATACCTATTTTCATGGAAGGTTTTAACACTGGCTTCTGAATCCATTTCCCCACCAGTAGCTTTAGGATTAAAAAGCGAAAGCCAAAAATTAAAGAAAATCCGATGTATAAACAGATCTGATGCTGAAGAGATTCTGGATGGGGGTAGCTTTGCCTCACCATTAGACCGTATAATGCAACAAAAATACTCCTGGAGACAGTTTGTCTGCACCTCCATCTATCTTGAGCACAGAGTAAGAAATCTGGAGTAGGAAATCGTTCTGGGTGGGCTTCTGTGCCAGTGTGGACCTTTCCACGCTCCCAGGACCATCTCAGCCCCCTCGGTCCCCAACCATCCACACCTGCAGATACTTCTCATCCACCCTTTTGCTTCTCTTCCCCTACGTAGCTGGTTCTCACTGGTTTTCCTCCTCTTGCCAGCACACGAGAAGGGGATGTGACGATTTTATTAAGTTTTATACCCTCCATGGGTCTGTGGGGGGGGCTCAGGGTCTGGTGCTCTTTAATTACCTCCCGCCGCCCGCTACAGGGGAATTCTGGCCCCAGCCTTCGGGACGTGATGCTGTTATGCCTGGCTGAGCGGCAATTGCCTTCCTCCACAAATGGTTTTTTTACAAAATCGCTAAATAATGTATTCAGAAAACACGCTGGAAATTAATGGAATAGATTATTTGCAAACATGTTCACTGAATTATCAGGCTTTTTCTTTATCCGTAAAATAATGTACTTTAGGAAAAAAAAAAAAAAAAAAAAAAAAGAAGTTTATTGAATACATTATTTACAGAGTGTTCTCCAGCTGAGAGCTGCAGGAGCACCGACGGGGCGCACACACGGCCCGGCTGCTTCCCGGTGGCCGGGGGCAATCGCTCCTCCTCCGGACAGATGCTCGGCCCAGGACTTGGCTTGCATTTTGCTGGACCTTTTTGCTCATCCCTGACCTCAGGCGAGTGAATTTGGAGAGGGACGGGTGCCTTTTCCCCTGCTCCCCCTGGGAATAGCCTCAAGAGTTGCTTTGCTTCATGCATCGCCTTCTTCTAAGACTCAGTGAAGAGGCAAAATACCTGTAAAAAAGTCCGTGGAGGGGAATGAAACTGTTTTGTGTAGCGTGGTCACAGCGTGGTGCCCTTCTCTGGCAAGCAGTGAGGGATCATTTGGGGATGGAGGGTTTAGATTTTCCACCTGGCCAGTCCCCAAGGCAGCACATTGCTGTGGGAGTAGGATGAGTGGGAACCCACCTCAGAGGAACCATGTCTTATGGGAGGGGAGCTCCTCATGCCCAGGAGGGGTCCTGCCACCAGTCTTGGTTACTTCTGCAGTTCTCCTGCAATATCCATCCCATCAAGCCATTCCTGAGCACCTCAAGCCAAAGGGGCACTGTGTGACACTGATCTACAGGGATGGTGTCACCTCTCCACTGGTGGTGAGGCAGCGCAGGACCGCAAAGGAAGCCCAGCTCAACCCTGGGGTCTCCAGAGTGCAGGCAAGGCTGCAGGAAGTCAGCTATAGGAAATGTCCTATGGGCAGTCCAGGTCCCCATCTCAACTGTGTTGCTTCTCCATCATCACACAGCTGGTGGGATTCAGGACTAGCCAAGATCTTGCAATACTTTGGTCTTCTCCTTAAGAAGCAACATCCCGGCTAGTGGTGCAGGCCTGCATCAGTGCTGAGATGGAGGACAGGTCTGGAGGTCCAGCTGGCTTGAGTTTGTCTTTTGGTGTCTCAAGGTGCTTTAAAATCATAACCTTTTGCGATGTGTGTAAAACTCCACCAGCCCAAGAGAGGGAAGGACACATTGAAGCAGGTCTCCTACCTGGTTGGCACTCCCTGGGGGTGGGAGTTGCTGGATTTGGAACCCTCATGAATACCTTTGCTGTACAAGTCAATAATAATCATAGAATCATAGAACAGTTTGGCTTGGAAGGGACCTTTAAAGGCCATCTAGTCCAACCCCTGCAATAAGCAGGGACATCTTCGCCTAGATGAGGTTGCTCAAAGCCCTCTCCAGCCTGACCTGGAATGTTTGCAGGGATGGGGCATCCACCACCTCTCTGGGCAACTTGGGCCGGTTCCTCTTGTTGGCAGGTGGCCATGGTGGGGAGGTGCACCATAGGAAAATAACAAGACTCAGTTCATGCCGTACCGAGTTGGTTTGTTCCCTTTGGCCGGGCCCTTCCAGCACCGGGAGCGATGAGAGTATTAATGAGAAATATTTCCCGTTTGCCGAGCGCAGCCTCCATCCTGTTTTGCACCGGGGGTCTCACCCAGCAGTTACAGTGCTTTATCTTCCTGATGAAGTGTTAATTGTGTTTGGAGGATTCTTTCCCCCGTAACAGCAGGATAGGGTGACACAAGATCGCAGTCTGTCAAAGTGCTGAATTCAGCTTGTCTGGCGGGTGCTTTCCAAAACCAGCCCCTGGTCCTGCCCCCTCCCCTGCCTTCCAGGCACCCGGGGGCTGCAAGCTGCCAGGAACTTCTCTTTGGGGGGAAAAAACACGCGGAGGGGTCGAGGATGGAAAAGACATGAAGTAATTTATGTTGTAACAGAAGCAGATTAAAAAAAAACCAACGCCATGGGTGAGGAAACGGAGATCGACACAACTGAACGGGGAGAAGCCCCAGGACCCTTGTCTGGGGTCAGCTGCATGGCTTTATGGTGAAGCCCTGCATTTGAAACTGCCAATATTAATTAGAAAGGTTGGGATTTCAAATTACGTAGGATTTTGAGCGGACCGTAAAACTTTCTTTTCTCATATACGTCTGCTCAAATCCTCTCTAAGTCATCGGGCTGAGCTTGTCTGCACGTGGCTTGAAATAAGGGGCTGAGGAGCTCTCGGTACTGCTAATGCTGGTATTTAGTAATTCTTGGAATATTGGGGAAGCTCTGGGGGACTAGAAAAGAGCTAATGTGCAAATATTTAAAAAGCGAAACAGAACAACCCAGGTAATTACAGACCTGTCAGTCTGTCATCAATCCTCAGCAAAATAATGGAGTGGCAGATCCAGGCCTCAATTAATAAAGAATTAAGGGAAGGTAATATAATTAATGCCAATCAACATGGGCTGATGGAAAACAAATCTTGTCAAACTAACTTGATATCTTTTTTGATGAGATTACAGGTTTGGGTGATAAAGGTAACACTGGTAACGTAATATACTTAGACGTCTGCAAGACTTTTGACTTGGAAGCACAAAGTATAATGAGAAAGTCGAACAATACAAAATCAGTGCTACACAGGTTTGGTGGATCGGCCTGTCACTCTGTCTCCCCGGAGTTTGTCATATCTTTTGCCAAAGAAAGCATTAAATAATTGCCAGTGGAGTTTGTAGATGACGCAGTGAGTAGGGAAGCGGCAGAAGATGGAGATGCAAAGCTTTTAGCATGGGCTGGTTAACTGGTCACCAATAGCGAATATCTGTTTGGAGAAACCATGGTTGTCCCATCTGCAGGAGCACAAAACGTCTTTCAAGATGAGGACTCTTCTCCTTAGAGATGTGGCTCTGGAAAAGGGATGTGAGATGTGGGGAACACCTTTGCTCCGGGGTGGGTGCTGGCTGGTAGAGAAGTCCAAAGAGCATCCATAGCAGTGAGCAAGGCGGGAAGCTTGGAGAGAGTGCAGAGGACTGCTCTGCGTCTTTGGCCAACGCAGGAGGGGTTTGAAAATGATCTGCAAGGGCTTTGATGAAGGAGGTGAGACCCCTCTGGTTTGGCAAGCGATGGGGTGTGGAGCCACGGGGGCTGGCAGTGGGGGCTTCAGGCTGCACCTCGGGCAGGCTCCGGGGATCAACCATGGGGTGACTGAATGAATCCATCCTCATGGGCAGCTCTTGAACCACACCTGATGGGGAGGGTTCTGAGCAGTGGGCAGCTCCTGCCCTCCTCCACTGCCTCCTTGCAGCCACCCCCTCTCTGTCCCGCTCTGTCCCCTCTGCCTGTGGTTCCCGTGCCGTGCCCAGCGGGCTCACAGCGATGCTTTAGATCCTGTGTCACAGCCACCAGGACAGAAGGAAGAAGGCTTGTGGAATCGAGGGAAAGCTCTGCCTTCAAATCTGCCCTGGGGCATGTCTGCCTCTCAGAAAGATAGTGTTGAAATCGTGGATGTGGGTTCTCTCTCTGCTGAGGACAGGCTGAGAGCCCTGGGGCTGTTCAGCCTGGAGAAGAGCAGACGGAGAGGGGATCTCATCGATGCTGAGCCATATCTAAAAGGCAGGTGGCAAGAGGATGGGGCCAGACTCTTCTCAGTGGTTCCCGGTGACAGGACAAGGGGCAACGGGCACAAACTGGAACACGGGAAATTCTGTCTAAACATGAGGAAAAACTTCTTTCCTGTGAGGGTGGCAGAGCCCTGGAAGAGGCTGCCCAGAGAGTTGGTGGAGTCTCCTTCTCTGGAGACATTCAAACCC
>JAOXNO010000005.1:14568567-14582964 GCA_028565335.1 Limnodromus scolopaceus
CCCCCCAACTCTCTCAGCCTGTCCTCCCAGCAGAGGGGCTCCAGCCCTCCCAGCATCTCCATGGCCTCCTCTGGACCATCCCCAACAGGTCCATGAATTATTGGGGGCGCACCCTGGAAACATCCCGGCCAGTGAGGTTCCTGCTTCTTGATCCCTCGCTCCTCTCCCATCACATTCTCATTTGCTTTCTCTTTCTCCCCCCTTGCTCTGGACCAATATTAATTAAATATGTCTGTGACCACCCCCAGCAACGGAAGCTGTCACTCAGCAATGGCAGACAGACAAGCGTTTTTCTTTCATTTTCTTGGAAGAGGCCAACTTTACACTCAGCAGAGGGTATTTTCTCAAGCAATAACTTCTTGCCCTATGGATTGCTGACAAAGGTATCCCATGTCCCAGACCGTTCGACCCTCCTCCCTTCTGTCAGCCCTTGAGCAGCCAGAAAATGTCCACACAGACAGTGGGGTCACCAGGCTGCCTGGTGGTCACCAGCAGATGCCCACAAGGGCCCCATTTCCAGCTTCTCCTTGGAAGGCTGGATGAGAAGGATGTGAAAAGGGTGGAAAACTCAAATGGCATAAGAATGGAATTGGCATTCCCATCCTTCCATAGCGAGGGTGGAAAATTCAAGTGGCATAAAAAAAATAGCACGATGTGAAATTTCACACCCTGGGCCACCTGCCAGGGGGAAACCTGTTAATTAACGTACCATTTTAAGCCCATTTGCAAGCGCAGCTTGGCCGTAGGAGTCTCACCACATTGTGTCACCAGTTACTGTCATTTAGGTAAGGCCCAGTGTCTTCCAGTTTGCAGTCAAATGGAGATGTGTGGAGCTGGGGGGTGGCTGTGTTTCAATTTGGGGCGTTGAGTCTCGTTCAGGTCCAAGTCCCACTGCTAAGATATTATTTTTCCCCATTGCTGCCCGTCTATGATGAAAGTGGCCTTAACATTTATGTTCTTCAACGACTTGAAGTAACTTTTTTAAGCTTTTAGACCATTTTAATAAACCAGGGCAGAGCTCACTCTTCAGAGTTAAAGGGTTTTTTGATGAGGTAAATGTTTGTCATTGTGGGGTTTTTTTTCCGTTTTCAATGCTTAATGGTTTTACATACGCTACAAAAATTTGCTGTCATGCCCCATACCTGGTGTGATAAATCCCTATTGGAATGCCAAGCCCCAGCTCGTGCTGGCCCACAGGCCACTGGAGAGGACAAGGACCACGTGGTGGGAGTTGTCCTGCTGTGTCCTCTGGGTGACACCTGCAATAGCATCACCCCACACACCCCACTGGGACATCGAACAAGACCCACCCCCCAAAATTCCACCCTGCTCTGGATGGGGCAACGAGGAAGACCACCTGAGATGGAGGGGTGGTTTGGGGCATGGTGGATTTGGACCAAGCTGTCCCCAGCAGACCACCCTGGATGCCAGGAGAGGTGGAGATAATGGCACCATGGCAAGGGACAGCAAGTCCCTGGAGCTGCAGGACCACACAGAGGCTTGAAGAAATCCAAGCAGGTCATAAACTCCTTCTATAATCAGCCTGACATAAAATCTATGTTCTCCTCCACTTCTGAGGCCACCACAGTGTTATTGCAACATGATTGAGTGTCAGTCGTCTCCGCTGAGGACGTTTGCTTTCTCGGCATGAGAGAGATGTGAAATCAAGATGTAACTCTGCGAATCAACTTCCATGAGAGCAGTTACACTTTTAACCCCCGGCTTCCTGATCTCTGCAAGTATAAACAGAAAAAGTGCATGTTCCTCGTCCTATTGACCGTGGTGACTCTATATTTTATTCCAGTATAAGCACGGCAAAGTCTCACCAACACAGCACAACAGCCGTGGGCATGGATGGCCAAGCGAGGAGAGTTGCTGGATAAAGCTCTAAATGGAGGACTCTTCCTCGCTGGTGGCCAGTGTAAGGCCATGAAGCTCCCCTTTTACCTCTGTAATCTTGAGCCATTGGAAAATAAAACAAGGACTGTCATAAAACTTCCCGAGAAGCAGCACAAGCAGCAACGCCTCAGCCCAGCTTGGGAAGCTAGCAGTGAGTGGATAATTACTCTGCAATATCAGAGCCAGGAGATGTCTTCTAAATATGCAATTATTGAAATTGGAGGGGAAAAAATAGGACATTAAGATGAAAACCTACCTTGAGTTATCACAGCAAGGAGACAGGACTTATTCCAGGGGGAGTTTCTGAAATGTTAATTTTTTTTGCATGTAGCAGGTAAGTGGCCGTGAGACTCTGAAATCACAGGGAAGCTGTTTCCAGCCCTGGAAGGAGATCTGGAAGAGGTCTTCACTGGAAGCACCAAATGTGCTTTGCCTTTTCTAAAGGGAGGTGCCCGTCCATGATTCCCAGCAGCCCTGGGGACCTGCCCCCCGGCTCCATCGTCTTTGTGTTGCTGGGCCAATGGGTTTGAAGCCATTCAGAAGCCTCCACTGAGAAGGTCTTGTTGGTCCAAGGTGACCTTGTCAATTTAGGCCTGGCTGTGCAAAGCAATACTCATGCTGCTAACGACTTTCCAGCCAGCCTACGGATGTCACTGTGGGCTGCCTCTGCTTGTCCTTGGGCGGGTGATGGCAAAGGGCTGGTGGCCACCATGGGGCAGCCATAGAGGGTAGGGTGACCGATCTCCAGCCCTGGCAATGCAGGACCCACCTCAGGGATGCGGGACGGTTGGCTGTTATAGAGCCCGGGGGCATTACTGAGAAATTCTGAGACATTCCAGACCACTTTAACCCCTACTAATCTCTAAATTTGCATGATGGCAGCTGTGCTTAAACCGTATTCCAGCTGTTGGCTTATTGTTGTGGACCTGGAATCGCTCCAAGGAAGCAACTGGGAGCCGAGCATCCCATCCACCACCACGAAACGCACCCAGGATCCAGTAAGGGGTTCAGCCCCAGCCCTGGGGGCGATGGGCCGGGCAGCAATGGCATAGCTGGGTGAGCCTCTCCAACCCTTGGTCTGTTAACAGACATTAACATTAGTATAAAATGCGGTAGCTGGGTCTCAAGAAGCCGTTTGATCACCCCTCACACCTCAGGACAGGGTCAGCTCTTCCTAAACCCTGCCTGTGTGCCTAACTTCCCCCAAAAAACCTTTAAATTCCAGGCAGACAACCTAAATCTCTCTCCCTACAAAGCAAATCCCCTGCTTTAGAACATCAGGAAGAATTTATTGCTTTCCTTGTTGCGGTAATTTTTTCCATATTTGAAGAAGGATCCTGGCTCATCCCCACCTCCTCTCCTCCCACCCGAGACGTCGCAATTGTGGGGGGTCATGGTCCTGGGCAGGACGAGCTGCTTTGACTTTTAATTAATAAGCACCTGGCAGATCCTCAAAAGGCTCTGAAACAGCTTCGGGCAGGACAGAGGGCTCTGTGGTGCCACAGGGGGACGGACCCGGGCAAGTGTTCCCGGCATCGGGCTAATGATGGAGAGGGAAGTTAAGAGGCAGGGAGAGACCTGGCTAATTGACTTTGGTTTATGAAGAAGTAATTAGAAGAAGTAATGGGGAGTTTAAAAAATCTCAGCAGCGGGATCTCAGTGGTGTTAACGCTTTGAGCGCAGGGACTCAGCCCGCTGGGGCAGCCCCAGGTGGGATGGGATGGGGTTGGACAGGATGGGATGGGGTTGGACAGGATGGGATGGGATGGAATAGGGTGGGATGGGATGCAATGGGATGGGGTGGGGTGGGATGGCATGCAATGGGATAGGGATGGGATGGGGTGCCTCCAGGGGTGCCTGGTTCACACAGAAATGGGGATACCCACCAGCATCCCACCACCCCACCAGGACACAGCCTCCCACATGCCCAGGGTACACAGAAAGGGTATCCACTGGTCTTTGCCTGTGGTTTGCCTTAGACACCACCCTGAGCTGCGCCCACAGCACAGGGCCATGGCCACAAATGCCCCGGCAGCGCTGGGAGGACAGTTTGTCTTTGTTACGTCTGTGTTATTATTATTAAGATGATGGAATGGAAGGGAAAACGGTCCTGACAAGCAATATTGAGAACGTCACGCAAGAAGGATCAAAGGAAAGGACTTCATTTGACAAATGCTAGATCCCTGGCAACCGCAGCAGAAGTCTTGTGCCAGCCCAGTGAGATCACAGTCCCCCACCGAGGGCAGCTTTGCAGCTTGGTGTCCCAATTCCCAAAGGTCCCCAAGGGGGCTGTGGCTGCTCTGTGGTACTGGTGGTGAGACCTGCGGCCATGGCTGTGCTCCTGCTGGAAGAAGAGTGGTCTGACATAGAGCAAGCCCATGGTGAAGGCAATGTGCTTCCAGCTCTTGGCACAGCCCCCGGGTACAGCGTGGGACCCCCATGCTCAGCCTCAGCAGCACCCTGCAACCAGACAAAGACCTGGTTGCGTTGGACCCAGTGCTGGCTGCTCCCATCTCATCACCCCTGGGCTTCACAAAGGTGATGGTCACCATCAAATGCTTCCACCTGTGTCATGACCCAGCCCATTGGTGCAGACCTTGGGTTGATGGGGTCCCTGTTGCACAGTGCAAGTTGCCAAGGCAATAGAGCCTCATCAGCATGGACCTGCTGCCCTTTCCCTGCCCTCTGCCCACCGCTGTCACCAGCTGATGGAAAGGCTCTACCCATCAAGCAAACACGACATGGTGCAGCTTTGGCATCTTTCTGAGGACAGAAGGGTCCAAAAGAGAGACTTTGTCTTGCAGTGATGAATCACGGTCAGTTTGCTCCCATTTCATATCCTCCACCTGGCAGTGGGAGGTCTGGGTGGCCCAGTCCAAAATGCTCAGCAACACCTTAACAGCTAATCACAGAGTGCAGGCAAAGTTCTTGCTCCAATACACAGGGAGTGCAAAATTATCGGTTTGAACAATGATTTTTGAAGAAGAGAGATGAGAGGAATAGCAATTCTTCTGGATGAAATACTGTGCTGGCCAGAAGGGTAATTTAGAGTCAGATTTGAGATCAGATGTTTTATCACTGTATCCTCAACACTTCTTGACTTTCAACTGCAATTTGATAAATCAGCATAATACCTGGCACAGTAATTGCTGTAGATTTTATTCCTAGTGGGGTTACTTTATTACACTGCAAGCACATTAGAGAGCTTTCTGTCGCTCTGCCATTACTATTTGTGGGGACAGAAGGTCAAATAACGGAGAATTTACTGGGAGGGTATTTTTGCAGCTGATGCTGGTGAGCTGATTTGCAGGTGTTTGTGCAGCCGAATGACTTGTTGCTCAGCAGCGCTCAGCCTCTCCGTCCCAGCACCTCCATGGCTCCTGCCAACTCACTGCTTTGCTCTTCTGCGTGTGTTTGTGCTCCCATCATGGCTCCAAAGCAGCAGAGGGCTGTGAACCCACCAGGGAGCCTCTGCCCCGCATTTTGTTTCATTTCCCCAGGTAGCGGGGATTTTTATTTGCTTTTATTTCCTTAAGTGGGATGATCAGGTTTCCTAGAGCAAAAAGAGATGCTGGGGAGCTGTGTGCTCTTCTGCCTCTCCCCAGCCAGGTCCTTGTAGGAGGTGGGCAGACACTGGCGGCTATCCCATACCCCTTTGGCATGGAAAGCCTTGGGTCTCAAAGACCTTCTCCTTGCCAAGGTCCCCAGGGTCTTCATGCCATGACACCCTCACCATATCACAACTAGGAGCCCCCATTCCCACAGTTCCTGACCCAGAGATCTCCCCAGCCTGTTCCACCGTCCAGCCACCAGCACCACACCCCTGTCGCCACAGCTCTGCAGTGGTTGTGGCCATTATGAGGACAGGCTGAGTGAGTTGGGGTTGTTCAGCCTGGAGGAGAGAAGGTTTCAGGGAGACCTTAGAGCCCTTTGCAATACCTGAAGGGGACTGACAAGAAAGCTGGAGAGAGACTTTCCAAGGGCACGTAGTGGTAGGACGAGGGGTAATGGCTTCAAACTGAAAGAGGAGAGATTTAGATGAGGTTTCCCAGAGAAGCTGTGGTTGCCCCATCCCTGGAGGGGTTCAAGGCCACGTTGGAGGGGGCTTTGAGCAACCTGGTCTGGTGGGAGGTGTCCCTGCCCAGGGCAGGGGGTTGGAACTAGATGGTCTTTAAGGTCCCTTCCAACCCAAACCATTCTATGATTCTATGATGGTTGGAGATATCTACTACAGCTTTAGGATGGGGTTAAAGAAGAAGGTAATGCAGGGAAAGGCCAAGCCCTGCATCGTGGCCTGGTGGTGTGAGAGCATCTGTTGTGCCCTGCCCTATCCATCACTCCAGCACTGACTGCAAACCCACCCACAGAGAAGGATCACAGGGGACAAATACATACTTTGGTGGGATCCTGAACATCCTCCCAGTCACTTGGCACGTCCTCATCCCTTCCAGGACCTTCACCAGGAGACAGGAACAAGGACAAAGAGATGCAGAAGCTGTCCATCCCAATGGCCTCACTTTTAAGGTCAGCCAGGTCAGGCACCTGCAGCTGCCTGAAGTCACTGGCAGCACTTCGTCACAGCACTATAATGCAATTCCTCGGCCTGTAATCACATTAAAATTTTATTATGAATGAAACCTCTTGCACTGTAAGTCCATGGGAAAGAGTAACACTTTTACTGCTTCTCAATATGTAATTCATGTACGTTTCATTGCTTTCCAGATGAATTTTTGGTCATGGGAGATAGTTATGACTATAAAACGACTGTAACTTTTGATGGGATAAAGACTATAGGTTAGTGTCTTCTGCAAAGCCAGGAGAGGCCACACATACGTGCCTTGGGCTGCCCATCTCCAGCGGGGCTGGTGCTTCAGAAGGGAAAGCAGAGGGAGAGTGCCCAGGTCTGACATGGAGAACCCTGGCCAAGCCAGCAATACCCCACCAACAGATACCCTGAGGTCTGAAGCGGTTGGTGGGACTGGTCCAGGGTAACAGAGGTGAATATTTGTTAGAGGCACTGCCAATCAGGTGAGAATTTAACAGTAAAAAAATAGGCAGACTGCAGAGCCTGGGATGTATCTATCCTAGAGGGTCTTCTGGAGCCTGACGTGTCCTCATCCTCTTCCTTTTCTTACGTCCATCCAACTTATGGCTGAGCATCTCTGCCCCACAGCATCTGCACCACTGAGACACCGTTCAGCTAAGCAGCTTCTCCATCACTGGCGTTGTTCTGTTCCTCAACCCTTCCTATGGCTCCTGACAAAGGGGGAAACAAAAAATGCCACCTTTTAATGAGAAACAGCAGGAAACCAGTAAGGCCTGTTGGTCTGTGAGAAATATCTAGGCAGAAACGGCGGTTCCCCTCTGGATTTCCTTCTGATCATGGCTGGTCGTGTGTCACTGTGGTCACGTCTGGGGGGTACGGCTCCCTCCACCCCTGACTCAAACCCACCCCTCAACCCTATGGGGAGCCCCAGGCCCACTGCTTGCACCCCACACCTGATGGGAGCAAGGACGGCTGGCCGGAAAGAGCCAGGTGGGCTTTCAGACCCATCTCTGGTGCCGTCAGCTTTGTGCACATTCCCTTCGCGCTCCGGCAGCAGGAATCTGGTAGCTGGATGCCAAAAGCCGGACTGCCTCTCCCCATCCCGTTGGGGCACACATGGAAGGCGCGATCATTCCTGTTTCCTGATTAGGAGCTTGTAACTCCCGCAATAAAGAGGAGGGCTGGAAGAAGTCCCAGGGATTTGGGATTTCTCCAGGAGACAGAACGGCTTGGGGGAAGTTAGCAGAGAAACAGGATAAAGGCATTTCAGAACATATTGAACCTTTTTTTCTTTTTCTGGAACACGCAGACATTCGCTAGATACCGTCTCCGGAAGCACTACACAAGTAGATCTATTGGCTTGCAGCACAGTTTATACTAAATTTTTTCTCTAGCAATTTACACAAAATATTTCCGCAGTTATGCGGGGAGTTTTTGTAATTAGAGCCTTATTTGACTGCTTTAATTGTGGCTGGTCTTTTGGCAGAGAGTTTGTGTAGTACTACCCTTTAGAGGGCTTGTGCTCTCTCCCACTCACCTGAAGGACTGGGGGATGCAGAGAAAAATAGATCTCAAGCGTCCCCCCAGTTTCCCTGCCAGCACTCCTGGAAATGGCACATGGAGAGGCTCTTCCAGCTTCTAAAATTATCAAAGGAAAAAGGTGGGACAGGATGGACTTGAGGGCCTTTTCCATCCTCAAGACACATCTCCTGGGAGTTCCTTGCATCGTCTCTGTCACCGAGTGAGCATTGTGAGGGACCGCGGCTTTGCTGCCCTCTCTGGGGAGAGCCAGCCTGTAAAGTGAGGCTGAATTAATGAGACTCAGAGTAAATCACGGACTGATTACCATGGACAACCTGAGCTTCAGCCCACAAACGGTCCCTCTCGCCGCTGTTGCACAGGTGAGCAAGTCCCAGATTCTCTGCCAGAGCTTCAGCAGCTCTCCCAGGGTTGCTGGCTCTTTCCCAGGTCTGTCCCCTTCCCTGCCACCAAAGTGTTGACTTCAATCAGGTGGAAAAAAACCCACCCACAAAAACGCCCCATGTTTTTTGGGGGTGTTGCTGCCAAAACACCACAGGCACTCAGGGCCTTTCTGAGAAGTTGATAATTCCACTGGAAACATTCACAGACCAAAGCCTACCTCAGGTTCGGGGGCTCCAAATATCAAGAGAAGAAATAGCTAAATACCTTATTTTGAATAACTGAACAGCATTCTAAAGTTATGTTGCAAAACAAATGCACGGTTCCCATTTTACAGATTAGAAATTTTTGATTTCTTAAACCTCCTCAGCAATTCAAGACTTTCATGCTTCTAGGTTGCTGCTTTTTTTTTCTTTGACCCCTTCATAACACTGAAGGTATTAAAGCAAGACATGCTCAAGAATTGATTTCTTTTCTTTTCTCTGCACTGGAATGTCTTGACACTTCACTCCTTTACTTTTCAAGTTGCCATTTTTACACAGTTGCAGGCATTATTTAAAGCTATAGAGTTGAAAGGACTCAAAAACCTGGAGAGAATAAGTCTCCTCTTCCCTATAAACATTTGCCATCCATCCCTTTGTGTTCTCATTTTTGGCACAGAGGGAAAGAAAGAGAGAAATGAGAGAGAGAGAGACAAGGGAGGAACTGGAGACATGAATAATTTTTTCCTTCTCAAAACCCAAAATGAAAAGAAAATGTGAATACAGAATGAGACATAAACTTTAATATTTTTTTTCTTTCATCTAGAAATTTCCCATGAAAAGATAATAATGCACCTCCACTGCATCCTTCTCTTTGGTTCCTCTGACCTGCAGCCAGACAGGGGACTGTGGAGTCTCCCAGGGGAGCAACTGAAAGCTCTTTGGGGTGTCTCTTGTTCTGGATTTGCATGGACATCAACACCCTGGAGACATGGTCTCTGCAGGGTGCTCCAGGTAGGGCAGCCATGCAAATAATCAGTCTTTGAGAGTGGAGTGAGCACAAACTGGGTTGTTTCTTCCATGCTTGGATGTTCTCCTTGGGGAAACTGTTGCTTCATTAGACTGAACTGCATAATAGTGCCTATGGTAGGTAGAAATAGCCATATTCTGCTTGATGTCAGACCAGTAAGATGACTTTCTGTAGGATGTACTGTGGTAGAGCCTCAACTGCAAGTTCAGCTCCTATACCCCTCACCAGACCCCATGAACTTGTCCATCCTTGGGTCATGCTCACATTTGCTCCATAGTTCACCCCACTGATTGCTTGGGTTGCTCCCCAAAACCCAGAACTTCATGCCTAAGGGTATAGCGACCCAGCCTGAGCACTACAGGTTTGATTCAAAATGCACTGCAAGGAGCAGGTGATCCTTCAGGGCTTTTGGTGGGTTTTAGATCAAGTCAGCTTTAAGTCATAGCGTGATAACATTTGAGCACCCTGGGTTTTAACCTACCAGCTTTGCACCAAGCCAAACCACCACAAAAGTGCAGAGAGACCCCCGCATCGGTGGGCACAGACCACAAAGTTCAGGTTCATTCACATGCTCAGGCAGAAGGTCAACCCACAGTCAAGCCACCGTAATGCATTGGTGTCTATGGCGGTGTCTGCCACTGCAGGGCTCGGTTTCATGCTGGGTCCTGAAACTGCCCTGTTCATTTCTGTGCAACATTTTAAGAAAAATCGGTTTGTGTGGGGAACAGAAAGAGTTTGCTTTGGCAAACTGGCAGCTGGGCTGGCAGCTCTGCTCAACTCTGTGTCCCCAGGACCTACCATGAAGGGGGTTGGCTTGGTGATGGTACCTGGTTACCACCAGGTAACATTAGGTACCGTCTGGTTTAAAAAAGGCTCAGAGACATTCATGGACAACAGGTCCAAAAGTGGAGACTGAAACAACTGGTGGCGTCCCCATGTCCATGCAGGCGCTGGAGGATTGCATGGGGAAGGGACTGCAGGGCATGGCCAGGCCCAAAATAGCATCTCTCTCCCAAAATGACATCACCCAGCACCGCTTCTGGAGACGTGGATCATCTCTCTGACCCTGTAGGTCACAGGATATCAGTGGCAGAGAAGTACAGAGGTACTCCAGGCTCCCTCAAAGCCCTGCCTTGCCTTATCAGGACCTAAGTACTTGCCCCAGGATAACCTCCTCCAAGTGTATCGAGAACAAAAATCCCGTTAAATACTGCCTGTCTGGGAACTGGCTTGACCTTTCCAGGTGTCTCCAGCTCAGAGGAGCAAGGGAACTGCTTGGCTGTGACAACGCAACCCGAGGGAAGGTTTTCCTCGAAGCCGGATGATGTGGTGCATGCCTGAGCCAACGGTGCTCAGCTGGCGATTCCTGGAGAGCCACAGGAGCCTTCTGTTCCTGCAGCTTTTCACTATTCTGCCTAATTATGATGTTTTAGGCATGAAATATGCTCTGGGGTTTTGAGCAGCAGTGAGTACAATCTACTGCCGACACAGCTCTGAATGCACACAGGGCTCAGCAGGGCAGGGCTGGGCGACACGTGGGGCAGGGATGTCACCCCACCGTGCAGGCAGCTTCGAGGGACACAGCCCACACGGTCACCGTATGGTTTGTCCCCACATCTCGTCATTGCTCATGGTGGGCGGAGAGGTAGCACTTCAGAGCCCCGTGTGGGGACCTCAGTGCATCTGGTACCACAACAGCACGGTTTGTTCTCTGTCTCTCAAGTGTCCTCCTCAAAGCAAAGTTTGTCTCTGTGGTCTTCTTGACCCACTCCACCCTGCCTGTAAAGAGCACTTACTGCTGCCTCGCAAGTTCCTTGGGGTTTTCAGAAAGACAAAGACAGAAAAAAATGAGCTCAGTGCATCTCCCAGGGTTTGACCACACGTGACTGTCTGCAACCAGGGTTTGCACAAAAAAGGTTCAGCTGTGCTGCTCGTGCTCTGCTCTCCCAGCCCCCCAAACCCCAAGCTATTGTGGCCCAGAAAGCCACCAGGCAGTTGTGCTCACTCTTGTGCTGGATTTACACCTGCGTGAGAGCAAAACTTGGTCTCCTCCTGCAGCACTCCTGGTCCTGTGGCAGTCTCTGTCCTCCAGTGGTCCTTGTCTTGCAGTGATGCCAGTGGCCCCTGTCCGGTGGTGGTCCCTGTCCCACGGTGTTTTTTTTTTCCTGCAGTGGCCCCTGTCCCACGGTGGTCCTTGTCCCACGGTGGTTTTTTTTCCTGCAGTGGCCCCTGTCCCATGGTGGTCCTTGTCCCGTGGTGGTCCCACATCCCTGTCCTGCAGAAGCCAGGGCTGCAGGAAAGCATCACCAGGCTTTGCAGGGCAGGGAACACCCATCACCCAGGGCCATGCTCAGCACCCAGCCCCGCTGGTGCTGGGGGGTCCAGCACACCCACCCCTCCTGCTTCTCATCAACTTTCCTTTTTACCCCTGGCGAGGCTGGTATTTTATAAATCCAACCCCAAAACCACAGTGGCATGAGGCGGCTGGGTGTTGCAGCAGAGGCCACCCTTGCTGAGCAGAGGCTCAGCTGGCCACCCCAGAGCTGCTGGGCGTGGACATAGTCATCCGGGGTCTCATTTTTGAGACATCTCGAGGGGTAAGCCCCGGTTTATTCCTTTTTCTGGGAAGGTAGCCAAGCTCCAAACCCACCAGACAGCGGGAAAGATGCAGGACAGGGATTGCTCTGCCCACAGACCTGAGCCAGAGGCACCTCAGCTGTCTCGAGGGGTCATTCCTGATTTTTCCTTGGATTTTCCCATGAGCACCAAAGTGTTGGGTTGTGCTTGCCAGGAGGTGTCTCCCCTGCCTGTTGTGTGGGTGCTGGCAGCCTTGGTGTTCTTCTCCAGCATCACCAATCTGCTGCTGCTCACTTTAGCACCCATAGTCCAAAATCCCCAAGGCAGAGCAGGACCTGGGTGCTCCATGGAGCCCCCTCCTCCCAGCATCACCACCCTGGAACAGAGGAGCCGGCCCCTCTCCCCTGTCAAACACTGGGATGGTGTTTGGAGCTGGGATGGTGGCTCAACAAGAAGGAGGAGGAGAAGAGCTATTAAAAAACTTGGGAAAAAAAAGCTCTTTGCTAAAATAACTGCTGGTGAGAACGCAGCGAGGAGCCCCCAGAAGCAGAAGGGCCCCATGCCACAAGCCTTGGGCTGCTGGATCCAGCTGCTGGGGCTGTGGGAGAGGTGGCGAGGGACTCAATGACCAAAAAAGGCTGGAGAAGACCAGCAGCTCAGCCAAGCACCGCCGTCTTGGGGTTTGCACCCCGGCACCCCAGCCCCGGTTATGCAAGTACAGGACAGAGGTTTCCGGTGGCATTTGCAGGGGGAGGTGGAGCCCCCGAAGCACGGAGGTCCACCTCCCCCCGCAGACCTTTCCACTCGCCCTTCGACGGCGTTTGCTTCTCAGTTTATTATCTTGTGGTTTGAAACAATACAGGAAGGATGTAGGTGTTTGCAAGAAGAAAGAGAAAGAGAAGGGGGGAAGGGAGGAGGGCTCACCAGCCGCTGCCGGGCTCCTCAGTGGGTGTCACTTGCTGGAAACCGCTCGCCCACGCACATTATTAAAGGTGTTGATAATAATTTGGGGGGGAGCAGAGCAGAAAGGGGTCAAGTTCCCACCAGAGCTGAGATGGGATAGGCAAAGGTGCTCACACAAGTACCCTCAGCCATGGGTGATGGGTATCGTCCATGGCTGGTTCCTCTTAAAAATCAAAGGGAAGCTGCTGCTGGGGCTGAACTGGAGATGCAGCATGATGAAATCAGGGAATTAGACCAGCTGGGAGGAGGACGGGGTGTAGGCAGCCCCCAGCCAACAACCCAAGGACTGCAGGAAGCATGTGAAGAGCTTGGGCCAGGAGCCCAGGAGCTGCAGGTCAGGCTCTGTGGATTTGCCATCAAACACTTGATGGATAAAGGGATGGGATGGAGCTTGCTACTGATAGAAGCAGCCTACTGAGGTCCCAGTGAATCAGGTCTGCCATGCACTGAGCACCCGGGAAGGCATGAAAGCAGTGAGGAACAGACAGAGGTGAGCTCTGAGTCTCACCTGGTAATGGGGAACATCGCAGAAACAGTGGTGAATGGGTCTGAGTCAGGAGCACTCTGGTCAAACCATTTATTTCCATGATGTGGTAACGTTCTGACATTTCTCCTAAAGCAGAATAAAACCAAATATTTGTATAAAATTCCCCATATTGTATATAACATTACCCCTTACCAAGAATCATAGAATACTTTAGGTTGGAATGGACTCTAAAGATCATTCAGTCCCTAACCCCTGCCCGGGACAGGGACATCTCCGACAAGACCAGGTTGCTCAAAGCTCCAACCAACTTGGCCTTGAAGAAAAACCTGCCTTAAAGAAAATCCCACCTTGAAGAGGCCTTGAAGAAGCCCCAGCAGACCACGTATTTTTCCAAAGTGACATTTTGAAAATGTCACTTCGGAAAAATATTGAATTGTGTTTTGGAAATGTCCTGTTTTTTAAGTGGCCAATCTGGCCCAAACCACGACATATCCTCATCTTCAAAGGTATTACATTGCAACAGCACTACGTCTGAAGTTGAGGTCATAGCAAGATGGCAATAAATGGTCACGCTAGTTGGGTTTTTTTCTAACAACCCCTGTCCCCACCTCCCCTCACCTCCCCCTCAAGGACTGCACAGACCACTGCGGCTGGTCTCCAAAGCACTGGGCACCCCATGCACATGACCATCCATTCCCCATGCTCTGTCTGTGTGGGGATGACAGGCTGAGAGAATTGGGGCTGTTCAGCCTGGAGAAGAGAAGGCTCCAGAGAAATCTTGGAGCCCCTTCCAGTCCCTAAAGGGGCTCCAGAAGAGATGGGGAGGGACTCTTGATGAAGGAGGGGAGCCATAGGACGAGGGGGAAGGGTTTTAAACTGAAAGAGGGGACTTTGAGATGACATCTTAGGGACAACTTCTTCGGTGTGAGGGTGGTGAGAGCCTGGCCCAGGTTGGCCAGAGAAGCTGTGGCTGCCCCATCCCTGGAGGGGTTCA
>JAOXNO010000005.1:14583064-14594412 GCA_028565335.1 Limnodromus scolopaceus
CTGCCCCATCCCTGGAGGGGTTCAAGACCAGGTTGGAGGGGGTTTGGAGCAACCTGTTCTGATGGGAGGTGTCCCTGTCCAGGACAGGGGTGTTGGAACTAGGTGGTCTTTAAGGTCCCTTCCAACCTGAGCCATTTTATGACTCTATGATTCTATGAAGCCTGGGACCTGCTGTGGTTTCCCCCATGAGGTTTTGTCCTAGGACCACAGCACTGGGAGAACAGTGGTGTCTCAGTCCAATCCCCCCAGCCCTCAGAACCCTCAGCTCTGCAGTGGGGCCCTGGGGCAGCAATTCCTGGGCACTCCGTGTGACCGCCATCCCCACAGGAGGGACCCTGGCACCAGGAAGCGAGTTGGCAGCTCTCTGGGGTGGGATATGAAAGGTGTATCACTGCTCCGGTGACAGGAAAGCTGTTCTCTTGAGCAGCGTTATCTCATCTATTTTGCAAATACAAATGTGATAGAAATCTGCAAAATAAGGAATATGCATTAACTTCTGAAAAGTTTTGACTACATATCATTATCTGTAATTTCACTGCTTTGATTTGCATATTCATAAAAGAAACATACAGCGCGGATGTGTCAAAGGCTTTCAGATGAACGCGAACAAAACCGGCAGACTTGCAAGCTCAGTTCTGCGGTAATTGCCAAGACGCCTTCCCCTTCCCTGATGTTGGTGTGATGTTGTGTCCCTGAGCTTGCAAAGCACTTCTGAGGTCCTGCTCTGGTTTGCTTGGCTCCCAGGGCATGGGCAACCACTTTGGTTGGGGGATGCGCCCAGGAAAAGCAACCCAGTTGGGTAATACACATGGTCCACGAGCACCAGCAAGGCAGCTCGGTGGGTTTCCAGCCTGAACGCTGTTATTTGGGCTGCCCCATCTCCAGAAGCACTGAGCATCCACCGACAAGTGAGGTGATGTGATGAGAGATTCCAGGCAGGTGGGCTGCATCCTGATGAGCTTTGTGTGCTCAGCCTGTACGTGCCCCATCCCACCTCTGTTCATGGGCATTTTCAGAGGTGTTCCAGAGGTGATCTGGAGCACTGTGTCCAGTTCTGGGCTCCCCAGTTCAAGAAGGACAGGGAACTGCTGGAGAGGGTACAGCAGAGGGCTACAAAGATGATAAAGGGCCTGGAGCATCTCCCTTATGAGGAGAGGCTGAGGGACTTGGGTCTTTTCAGTCTGGAGAAGGCTGAGGGGGGGATCTGGTCAACACCTATAAATACTTGAAGGGTGGGTGTCAGGAGGATGGGGACAGTCTTTTTTCAGTGGTGCCCAGTGACAGGACAAGAGGGAATGGGCACAAACTTGAATATAAGAAGTTCCATCTAAACATAAGGAGGAACCTCTTTCCTGTGAGGGTGGCAGAGCCCTGGAAGTGGCTGCCCAGGGAGGTGGTGGAGTCTCCTTCTCTGGAGACATTCAAAACCCCCCCTGGACATGTCCCTGCGCAACCTACTCTGGGTGGACCTGCTCTGGCAGGGGGTTGGACTGGATGATCTCCAGAGGTCCCTTCCAACCCCATGTGATTCTGTGATTCTGTTTCAGCCCTTAGTTTTCAGCCGTGTGAGACAAACAGGCAAACCCGAGGCTGCCGTCCCTGCCGGCAGCCGGGGAGGTGGCAGTGCCTGCAGCACGGCTGATAGCAAGGTGATAAAAGGTGCAAGCAACTTGGCTTTTAACTTATTTCCATGCTTTTAAGCTGCTGAGTAGGTGAAGCAACTGCAACTGCCACTGAACCAAACTGCTCTTTGTGCTCTTGCTCTCGGTGTCACAGCGGTGATGTTATGGCAGTGCTTTTGGGGCGCCTGTGATTCATATCTGAGTCTCTCCATCTTTATAACACACCTCTACCAAACTATTTCCTTAAAGAATCATAGAATGGTTTGGGTTGGAAGGGACCTTAAAGATCATCCCATCCCACCCCCCTGCCCTGGGCAGGGACATCTCCCACCAGACCAGGTTGCTCAAAGCCCCCTCCAACCTGGTCTTTCCTTCTTCGCCCTTAACCCCCTCCCTTCACAGAAGAAGGGTTCATCAGAGATGGGTTCTAGGCCCCTAGGGAGAAGCAGCACCCCACTGTGTTTGGGTGCCCCCGGGCTCTGTGGGTGCCACTGTCCCCCACCCAGCCGCTCGCACCCAGCTCCAGCAGCACCCACCGGTGCAGAGCTTGTCAAGATGCTTGGAGAGACGCCAGTTGCTGTTGAAGGAAAGCAGGTGTGGCAGCAGGAAAAAGGGGAAAATGTTATTTTTCAATTTCCCTCTGACATTTTTCAGGCAGGGAGCAGCGGGGTTTTTTTAACAGCAGAGAGCAAAGCAGAGCTGACAGGCTCAAATATAGCCTGGTCCTCAACGTTGCTTTGGGTGGAGAGTGTGAATTTTTGGTTACAAAAATGAAGTGTTCTGGTTTTGAAAACTTAACCCTTCCCCTCCCCCCCGACCTCAGCTACCAGAAAGTTAACCATTTGGGCAAAATTTTACAGCAACTCTCTTGCTGAAAAGGTGCCTGTGCTGTTTTCTGGCTGTTGGAGATGACGTGCCAAGACAGCGAGGACCTTCCCCACCTCATTCCCATGCTCATGGCCACATCTCATGCTCCTCTCAGGAGTGAGCCAAAGGGAAATTGGAGCTTCTTGGGCGGGTTTTGTGAGACCACCACTGACCATGGTCAAGCTCAGGCTTCTCTGTGCATGGCCAACACTGACCCCGGCCACCGTCTCACCCCAAGGTCAGGACACCCATGGGCCAGCCCCACCACAGCACTCCCCCAGCCCCACTCCCCAGAGCAGCCTCCTGCTGTGGGCACACCAGCAATTTTGTTTAATTGCTACAAGCATTTATTTTTTTTTCTGCCACCAAACAGCGTTTGTTACAGGACAGAAATAAATTTGCCTCTTTAGAGAGCAAACGTAAACTCAATAAGCAAAGATAAATTACCAAGTGAATACATCATGGCCGTAAACGATGCCATGGGCTTGCTGCGTTGCTGGCGCTGGGCTGGGAGCAGAAGTGGGAAGGAGATTGTTCATGGCGGGGATTTACAATGGGATGGCTGGTTCTCCTCAGAAACAGCCCCAAAATATCCCACAGGCCCCTGAGACTGGGGGTAAGTGAACATGGGAGAGCAGGGGAGACGGATCAGCCCCAGGCTATCAGGAGCAGGCGTTATCGATCCCGCTTTTCTCACTCCACAGAACAAGAGGACTGGTTTGACTGCAAGGATTTCATAATCCCTTCTCTCCCCAGAACACCCACAGGAGTTTATGCCCAGTTTCAGACCCCAGCCCAAGGTGGGGGGTTTGATGCCCATTATGGTGCACGGAGGACAGGAGTTACATTTTGTAAGACCATCTGAGATTTTGAGCTGGAGCAAAAGGGCAAAGAGAAAATCCCTTGAAGTGGAAATTCCAAACAGACTTGTTTGTGGTGGGCCAAGGGGTTTTATTATGAGATTGACTTCTTAACTATTAGCAACAGAGAATTTACAAAACTTCTTTTCTTTTTTTTTAAGGCCATTCAAAATGAGAAAAAGAGATATTTATTTCTGCAACTGCTGACTGAAGGTATGCCAATATTGCCAGTCATTCCCTTTCGAAGGGAAACATTGGGAGATCTCCCTTTTTTCCCAGCTCATCCCCTCCAGCCCTGGGCCATGCCCTAGTGCAGCCATTGGGACACAAGGCAGCACCGCCAGCCAGAAGCTCCCTGCAACCTGTCACACTGTCCCCTCCTGCTGCACAGAGCAAGTGTCCTCAAAAGAGTGAGGCAGCAAGGGACAAGGAACGTGCCCTCCATGAGATAAGGTTTTCCATTTTCTTTTCCAGCCTTTACAGTCCTTTCCCCATCTTGGATGGGGTCAGAGACAAGGGAAATGCTTTGACTGTCCAAGGACAGCTCCAGCTGGCATGTGCAGATGCTGTTGATGCACAAGTAGGTGCTGGTTTAACTGGGGTGGGGTGCAGTAGGGTGAGGGGAACCAGCCCGTCCCTTGGACTGCTGTCTGGTGCCCTGATTGCTCCCATTTCAAACCAGTGTAGCCAAACCCCCCCCCTTCCTACCGTCTAGATCAGAAGTGAATCCTGTGAGCAGGATGTGAAAGGGCTCTCAGAGCCCTTTCATGGAAGGGAGAGACCGAGTGGGAACAAGTGTTAGTGCTTGAGCATCAGCCTTGGGGCTGAATCATTCTGGCACCAAAGCATCTCCCGTCCCAAGGGCACCCCAGGTGTGGAGGGCAGGTCCAGAGCAGACTCTGGCATCACTTCAGTGAAGTCCATCTGCCACCCCTGCCACTACTGCAGCCTCCCTGGTTCACATCCCAGCTGGGGAAACCTGGGAGCATCCTGCACCCCAGACCTGCAGCACCTGGAGAGGAAAAAGTCACCCCCAGCCCTGCAGCCAGAGGGGATGGAGGGGGTGGAGGCTGCAAAGCACAGCCCTGTGAGGGAGGAGGGCTGAGCTGGACCCACCACCCTCCTCCTGTGAAGGACGAGGCTAAACCCATCCCTGACACAGGGCTGTGGGTCCCTCTGTGTTACAGGGCTGGCACTTTCTTTTTCTTCATGCAGCTGCAGAGCCCCTCCTCTGGCCAGTGTCCAGTTCCTTCCGCGAAGGCAAAAAATAAGCTCAGCTCTTGGTTTTAAAGGGAAGCCTGAAAATGGAAACGCTGCATGCTCAGAAAGCAAAACTGAATACCCAGAACTCCAGATGCAAGATTTTAAAAGCAGGTTTTTCTCGTCATGCACCCGTTGGGTGCCACGGATGATGGGTTATGAACGTTCAGCACCAATGGCAGGTTACCAAGCTCTACCTGCCTGTCCCCTGGGGCTGTAAGGTAGCCCAGGTCATGGGAGCAGTGGGAAACTCGTCCCAGGCATCTGCCTGATGCAGTGGAGCTGCCCTCACTGCTGGCCAGAGGCTGGACATACGGACTTTTTGTGGCCGGGGCAGTGGGTGAGAGATGAGCTAATAAGCAGAAGCAGAGACGTGTTGTGTTTCTCAGAAAGTTCACCTGGGGCTTTCCCTTTTCTCATAGCAAAGCAGCAGCCCAGGGAGGTCCAGAGCAGGCTCTGGGCTTTGCAGCGATGTGGTGGGGGACCGTCCAGGGGTCCCTGGTGGGGCAGGGCTAGAGCAGGAGGGATGGACCACAAGGTTCAGGTCTCCAGCTAAAATCCCTGCAGGCAGCAAAGTGCCTCCTCCCTAAGGAAAGCAGCCATTCACCTGCTCAGCACAAACCTGGAGAAGAGAAGGCTCCAGGGAGACCTTAAGAGCCCCTTCCAGTCCCTAAAGGGGCTCCAGGAGAGACGGGGAGGGACTCTGGATCAGGGAGGGGAGCCATAGGACAAGGGGGAAGGGTTTGACACTGAAAGAGGGGAGACTGAGATGAGATGTGGGAAAGAACTTCTTTGCTGTGAAGGTGGTGAGAGCCTGGCCCAGGTTGCCCAGAGAAGCTGTGGCTGCCCCATCCCTGGAGGGGGGTTCAAGGTGAGGTTGGAGGGGGCTTTGAGCAACCTGTTCTGATGGGAGGTGTCCCTGCCCAGGACAGGGGTGTTGGAACTGGATGGGCTTTAAGGGGACTGGATTATACAAACTATTCTGTGATTTTATGATTCCCATGGGGGACTTGCCAGGTGTGTCCTGCTGGGAACAGTTTGACTTTGGCCAGTGTCTCCTCCCAAAGTGCACCCACCCCTTCTCCCCTCCATACCCAGCTCCTATTTCCTTCCTTCTCTCCTGCTTGTGGTTCCTCCTCCCTGCAACCTGCTGATGGACATGGTGAGACCAGGTATGCACCCAGTGTTCACTCACCTTCTTGCTGCCTTGTGAAGACACTGGGAGAAGAACCTTTACAACTACCACCATCAGTTGGGTGTTTGCAGCCATGGTCATTCTGCTCTCCCCTGTGTTGAGCAGTCTCCAGGGAAGCATCCAGATCTGCAAGTCTCCTTTCTCACAGGCAAAGCCAGGTCTGCACCAACCTACACCAATCTCTCCATCTGTTATCCCTTTCCCAGTTTTCCTGTTGTACCTCTTTCCTACTTAATAGGCCACTGAGATCTTCTTTCTCAATACCAGCTGGCTCCAGCTCCAACATCCAGTGATGATCCTCTGAGTCTGGTCACTACATCTATTTCAGCCATTAGCCTGTTTTCCTTATAAATAATCACACCTCACATTTTGGGCCAAAATTGCAAAGAAAATAACTCAAATCTTCTGTTAAAATAAAACTCTCCTTTCAGTCGAAAGGATGGGGTTTTCCTTTAACTTTTCAGCAGCAAAGAAAAAAGTACATTCGGGATTTTTTGAAACCAGGGAAGTTCGTTTTAAAAGAAAGGTAGACTGACCAGAATTCTCTCCTTCCTTTTGGAGTTACTTCTGTATTTTTGCATTAAAAGCTCCATGGTGCTGACAAGGAGTCACAAATATTTTCTAACCACCAAATTCCTATCCTGGAGCGCTGTGCCCAGATCTACTTTGATGTGGCATTACAGTGACTATCATGACAGTCATGGAGCTGCTCCAGGGGTGGGACCTGCCCTTAACCCAGTGTGTGACCACCAGGGATGGGAAAGTGGCATCAGCTGAAGGTGCTGTTGTCCCCATGGGCCCATCCTCAAGGACCATCAAGGCACAGGTAAGTACTTCATGTGCATCTACATCCACCCCTGCCAGCCATGGGCTTGGGCAGCCAGTGCTCCTTACTCTTGCCTGAAACCAGTGTCAACGTGTGCACTTTTCAACTGTTTCTGCTGGTTTTTCTGTTCTCTGAAGCTGCTTGACCCAGACACGTCTCCAGTATTTCTGGCCAGGGCTGCAGTTCCTGCAGTAGAAGGAACTGGTCCAGCTGGCAGTGGGAACAATCTGAATTGTCATTTTAAAAATAATTTTCAATTTATTCCCTTCTCTGTGCAACTCAGATGGGAGTTAAATTGATTTTTTTTTACACTGCCTTCATTTAATGTACACAGCTCTTCCACTCTCTCTGCATCACTGGAAGAAACCTATGAAAATCAGTTAAATAAACACATCTGTGCTCAGGGCCCTGGAAATGCAGAGTGGGTGTCTCACTGGGGAAAGCAGAGTGGTTTGCAGAGTCCAGAAACAGCCCCCCCATCTACGTGGGGGCTTAAGAATATCACGCCTAAAGGAAGCTGCACAGATCAGGGCCTCAATTTGGGCCATGAACTGGGTCCAAGCCAAGGACATCGTAACAACGTCCAGAGTCTAGTCTTCTGCTTCTGGTGTAGGGTGCCCCAAGCCCAGGAAGCATGGTGCCAGCACAGCCACCCAGTATCAGTGTGGATAAAAGTGTCCCAGAGCATCCTGCATGGTCTTTCCTACCCTACGTTTCAGTGGCTGGAGGCTGTGTGGCAACTGACATTGCCCTCAGCATCAGCATCACCCTCTGCTCCTTCTGCTGAGCCCTTCTGGGGATGGAGAGGGAGAGTTAGGTGGCAAACCCAGGCACCAGCACTGTGTAGTGTCAATGTCCCTTCAGAAACATCCCATTAGTCCCTGCAGAAACAAGGAGATGGGAAACAGGTTCTACTGGGCAGGGGTGTGGACTTGGAAGAGGCTGGGATTTCCCTAGAATGACCCTTTTGGTCACAGGTTTCACCCCAGAAGAATCAAATTAGATGGAAAGTGTTGTTGGGACCGTGTTGCTGAGAAAGTCTGAAAGCCCAGCCCACACACAGGCTGTGGGAAGGTTGCAGCAGCCACATGGTGTACCTTCAGCATCTCACCGACATGGTCTGAGAGGTCCCCAATGACATGTCCTTCCCCTCCTTGGTGCCACCAATTCTTTCAGGAACAGGGCTCCTGGCTTTGCATCCAGTCTCTGCTGCTGTAACACATTATCATCCCCAAGAGAAGTCCTCCCAGTCTCCCTCAAGTCCCAGTGGCCTGTCCACCCCCTGTTCCCCCCACCCTAGTCCATGGCATAAACTAGATCTGAAACTGGGGTCAAATCAAAACTCAGCCTCATTTCTTCCTACCAGAATTCTGGTCCCATTTCCCATTCAGCGGGTTGCTCCATAATTTCAAGCCCTGCCCTGAAATATGGACATCCATTTGCTCCTTGGTCCTGAGACAGCAACCAGGTCCAGCTGAGAGTCCAGCTCATAAGGCAACATCATGGTGATGAAGCAGGTCTGAGGTCAATCATGAAAGTCAGCCCTTGGGTCAGGTTTAGGACCAGGCTCAGCAACAACCAGAGCAGAACCCCTCCCAGCATAGTTTAGGGCTGATGGCCAACTGCTGAGCTTAAATAGAGCTTCTGGACCAAGGCATGTGAGTAGAGGCTCCAGGCAAGGCTGGTCAGGGCCATTAAAGCTTATTAGTGTCCTCAGATCCCAGACAATCATCTTTGAAAAGGATAATATATGGAGCTGCTCCCATCGCCCTGGGGAACCAAAGGCTTCAACCGAAGGTTTATGGACTTTTCTGCTTGGAGAAACATGATGACGCTCTCCCAGGCAGGTGCCAACCTCATGCCCACCATGCAAAGCAGATGTAACTGGGGGGCAGTAGCTCTGTGCCCCAGGAGCAGACATCTCCTGTGGGTGGAGAGGAGGAAGGAGAGAGAAGGATGCTCTGGGTGGCTACACTGACAACGTGACTTGAAAGAAGGCACATCATCTCCAGCTCCAGGGATGGAGCCGCCCAGGGACTGTGAAACTCCTGGGGAATCTGGGGGTGTGGGACTACCTCCCTGAGGTGGAAACCCCCCTTGGATTTGCCCACCTGGGCCTCCAGGAGTCACACATGCAACGGCGGATATTTTGAAGGGAGTTTGGAAGAACACAAAACTTCTTCGGGGGGGCCTGTTTTCAGTACTGACTATAAACGTCTGTTGGATGAAGACGACACTCCCAGAGGTATGTACGTAATGGATCTCAAGGAGCCACCATCTCTTTGCTGATGGTTTATAAAGAAGCTCAACTCTTCAACCATTGGAAAAACATGAACGGAGACTTAATAAAGGCATATTTCCAATACACAAAAAATTAATGAATTTGTATGGTATCCTGCCTAGAAGATGCATTAATTTAGATAGACAGCACTCAAGGCTTTAAGAGCTGGTACAGCAGAAGGTGGACAGAATGAAAGCAATGGAGAGTAAATAGAGGAGAGATTTCTAAGTGCCCATGACATTTGTTCAAATACTTTATTTCAATCAGCTTAAAAGGGAAACATAAAGCTGAGGTTGCTCCGAGGAAGGGGAATGAAATTGAAAACCAAGTAATGCACTGAGAGAAATTCAAAAGGAGCCGAGAGGCAGCCGGGGCAGGAGCAGCCCCACCGAGGACAGGCTTGTGCTCTTCTGATATTTTTGTTTCCAAATACCATCTCACATTGTCTTGTTTGTGGGAGAGAAGTCACTCCGAAAAAAAAAAACCTCAGTGGCTAGACGACACTGGGAGAGTTTCATCTGCACAGACTAAGTGGATTCACATTTATTTTGCCAAATGCTTGGGGTTGGGGTCCAGACCGGGCAGAAGAACCTGACTTTCAGGAGATCATCTAGTGTTTAAAGCTCATCTTCAACTTGGTTTAGAAACACCAAGAACAGTTGTAGGGGGGGTGGGGAAAAAAGCGAAAAACTGAAATATCATCTCAGAAAAGGTGTGAAATTCCACTTCGACGCTAAAAATTCCTCTCTCCAATTCTCCAGCATCTTTCGCGCGAGCCAGGAGCGTGTTGAGAGGAGGAGCGGTGTGCGATGTCCTGCCCGGGTCTACTTTCCTGGGCAAAATTGTCTCATGTCCCTCTAAATCAAGACTTGACGAAAGCTGCTCCAATTCCCATCATGACCCCACTGTGCCCCACAGCGAGGCAGACGCTGGGCTGTGCCGGTGCCTCCGCAGCACCAAGGGGGATATTTAGGTGGAAAAGTGGATTTTGGGCAAAGTGATATTCGTGGCTTGGTTTCCAAGGGAAGTTGTGATATTTTTAGCTTGAAAAATGGAAAACCAGCAAGCTGAAGAAGAAAGAAGGCTGTTTCTGACCACCTTCACTACAGTAAAGCGTGGAGTAAAAAATGCATTTGTTCAGCAATGTAATTTACTTCTAGTAACAAAAGAAAAAGGTGAGGCTGTTGGTTTATTACTACTTTATATTTGTTTTCTTCTTTTCTACATTCATTAGCTCACAGGGTCTCTTTTATCTGTGAGCTGTCTCTGGTGGTATTCAGTACATTTAGCATTTCTATAAATATGTAAATATAAGATCCGTATGTGTAAACACACACACATAAATAAAATGGTAATGATGTGTATATCTATATTTGTGTATATATAAAAGCTAAATTATCTCCAATTTATCCAACGTCCTTTATATCTCCTACATGCATCCCAAGCCAGCACTATGTTCCTAAGTACATATAGTCTTCGTATTTATATGAAAATAGCACCTATGAGGAATAAAGATAAAAGACTAAAAAGTGTTTCTGGCGGATAAGTAATTCCTAATTCCTTAATTTCTTTTTACTTGTTCCCCAGAGCAAGCAGTGGAAGATACATGAATAACTCAGCACACGTGTATTTAACCTCCCTGTTTGGCTGGTTTTCGTGTGGTTCGTATCAGAGAGACCTGAGCTGATACCGAGAGGAGCGAGTGGTTCTCTCAGGAACTCCTCTGCTGCTGGCGCTTTGGTCCTGACCCACGGCAAAGTTTGGATATGAGTAGGGAAAATAAGGTGGCCCCACACAAGGCAAAGGCTGAGAGGAAGGAAAACATCCCAGGGAGACCTTGAGCTGAGTTTTCCTTGAAAATGGGGCAAATGGGGTGGCTCTCAGCTGTGCTGGGGTTGCCCAGGGCTGCACATATTCTCCTGCTGACCCCAACCCAACTGCAGCATCCTGGGGACCTTCCCCTTATCCCCACGTACACAGGTGATCCCAGTTAACGCTGAACCTTCATCTCTGGTTGTTAGAAAGGAAAATCAGATGAGAAAATTCCCCATCCTTGTTAAAAAGCATGAGATTTCCCAGCAGTACCCCGAGGTCCACACTGGCTCCCAAAGGGCCATGCCTTTGAGTCACCACCATTTCTGCTGCCACCTCCACCCTCTGCCCATCTCCTGGGAAGTCTGGGCTGGGGCAAGGAGGAAAGGTCCTCCTGTAAAGGCTGGCCCATGGCCTGGGGTGTTTTGTAAGCACCAGAAACGGAGCTCAAAGGGCCAAACAGAGCTCACAGGGCCAACTGCTGCTGGTAGAAATGGGTGCAGGGACCAGGAAAATCAGAGGGAACGATACATGATGATGCACAAGCCTAAAAATCGCTGCTTATTCTGACTTATTTCAGGATAAAGCAATGCCCCAGCCAAGATAAAGCTCGGGGGGCATCCCC
>JAOXNO010000006.1:62502-76640 GCA_028565335.1 Limnodromus scolopaceus
CTCCCTGGAGCCTTCTCTTCTCCAGGCTGAACCCCCCCAACTCTCTCAGCCTGTCCTCACAGCAGAGGGGCTCCAGTCTCTGATCATCTTCATGGCCCTCCGCTGGGACCGTTCCAATCTTCGATACCAAAAAGGCTTTGGGCAGTACTGCTTTAAACCACAGCTCCCAAACACAGAGCTGTGGCACATTCCCTCCAAGCTCTGGTTTCCTAATTTCCTCTCTCTTCTCCCTGTAGCTCATTGCCCTGGCATGGGCTGAGCAAGCCAAGTACATCTCCCAGGCTCTGCTTTTGTTGTGCTAACGAAGCAGCCTACAATCTCTGTCTATTTTCCTGCTTGTAAAGTGGGCTTGTATTTACAGGAGCTGATTTGCAGCTGCGGGGTAGGTACCTGGAGGACGAAGGGCTGAGCAAGCCCATGGCAGCAGAAGATGGACCATGCCCTAACCAAGAGATGCTGCGGTTCAACTGGTGAGACCCAGCTCAAGTCAGAGATCCCCTTCTTCTAGCTGGTCTGGGTATCACTGCCTCCTCGGGAATCAAACGAAGCTCTCTTAAGCACAGTCTGGGGAAAAACAGGCAGGGACTGAAGATCCTTCAACATCTGTTGATCCACAGCCCTGCTCTGGAAGCAGAGCTCTATGGCGAGGGCTGTTGGAGCAGGCGGGTATCTCCCAGTTTGCTCAGCGCACAGCACGGCCACATCTCCAGCAAAAGCAGCTCCCTGGGATAAAGTTTCATTCGGCTCTTCCAGGAGAGTGGTCTCTCTGCCAAACTGGGGCTCTCAGTCCTCAGCCATGGTGGCATCGGAGGTGCCCAGAAATAAGGGACAGACAGGTAATATGAGAAATCTCTCTTCTCTGCCCCCTCCCCCAGCTCAGAGGCTTTGGCTAAAATCCAACCTAATAAACCCACTAATCCCATAATAACCCAAGCTCGAGTCCCGTTCTGGAAATACAACCGTGGGAATATATTCAGGTCACAGCAGGTAAGAACGCAGCATTTATCATCCCTGCCAGCCTCTAGCAGCGGCAGATTTCCCACAGCTCTGCAAGAGCCCTGACCGCAGGGTTGGAGCGTTGCCCTCTCCTGTCTCCTCAGAGACCAGCGGACCAGGGAAGCGCAGGGAGATGTTCCCCAGGAGGATCAGTATCTGCTTCGGGGCACCCAGGAACTCAGGGCTGGGACCAGAGCACCCAGATCAGCACAGACCTTGTCTGGGTGAGAGAAGCGCTGTGAACATCAGGCTGCCCTGGGCCCCTGGCAGATCCAAACAGGGTGGAAAAGTGAGTCCACAAAAATCTGTTTCAACAGGGAAAACCTGCGGCACCAGAAACTAATAAACGAATGAACGCATCATGTCAATACTGCGCAGCAGACAGTAATTGTGCTGTCCTTTGCAGAAATACAGGAATATATAAATTGATTACCCAGAAAAAAGAAAAAAAAAACACCAAACCAGAAAAGAACTGAAATAAAGCATAACTCTCTGAAGAGGATTCATTCTCTCCCTCTGGACCTGCATTTAATAACTGTGAAGGCGGCCAGACAGCTGAACCAAAGAGAAAATGCATTTTCAAGTGATTCCCTCTCCTAGTACGAAATTTCCCAGTGCACAGGGAGACGCTGCTGAGGCTGGATCTGGCCAGAGGAAAACTCAAAGAGAGGACAAGACCGTGACTGACACTAAAGAGGCACAAACACCACACTGATGACTCTGCAGAGCTGACAGCGGGACAGGTCTCTCTTCGCTCCTCTGTCCGATCGATACGTCGGTGTGCAGGTGGGCGATGCCCTTCATCTGCTTCTTACCGAGCATCAAACCACCACATCAAAGGGAAAGAAAGGGCGAGCCCTTCCCACGGCTGTAAAACAGCATCAGCCCCAAGGAAACCATTTAATACATTTCAGATGCAAAGGGGACTGCTGGTCCCCCAGAAGGGTCCCTTGCAGTATTGGTCACTGATTCTTCATGGCTGTATTTAGCCCTGACGCTGTGCGCTGCAGACCTCTGCTCTTCCACACAGAGGCAGGGGGGCTGACAAAGCAGGAGGCTGCTTGCCCTAATTAGCGGTCTCCAATCTGCCTCCCATCGGTACAAGCTGCAGGGAGAGCATTCACCACAGGGATGAACTGGGCACAAGGCTGGGATTCGATGAATTTCACCATTTCCTACCTCCTCCCAAGCACCTCGCTGTTTCCCAAAGCAGCCCTCCTGCCGCGGTGGCTCCTGTCCCCTTTTCCAGCTGCCAATTTTTGTCACCGTGAGCACAGGCTGCACTGAGCTGGGGTCAGCCCGGAGCAGACTCAACCCCAGAGTCCCTTTTCACACCACACTGCTTTGTGGAAAAGACCTTGCTCAGAGACACCAGACAGATCATCAGCGATGGTCCCAGACATAATGTCCCCAGGCAGGACCCTACAAGTGGTCTGCCAGGAGCTGTTGAAACAACCGCTGCCAGAGCCCCACAAGGAAGAAGACATCTCCAGAGCACAAAGGCACTAGACCCACCCGTCTCCTCCTCCACGCTCTGCTTCTGCAGCTCTCACTGCACATGGAGACAACCAAAGCATGCACAGACAACCCCGTTGATCTGGGAGGTGCCGCATTTCCTGCCTCTGACACCTCAGTTAAACGCTAATCAAGCAGCTGAGATCACCACGGCTTCCGCTACACACCCACCTGCTCCACCACCCTCCCACAGTCCCACCATTACCAGTTTGGTTTTGTCCATGGCCGCCAGGACCGCAGAGTTGAGAGCTTCCAGGGCAGAAAGCACATTCCTGTATTCTCCGAGATATGCCGAGAAATATTCTGGAGCAGGAGAGAAGAGCAGGGTGAGCTTCCCGAGCACCTCCATCCCTGCCTCCCGTGTGCCCGCTGCTTCCCACACACAGCCCAGCGCTGCAGGGGGACATTCGTGTCCCTCTCCAGAGTTTTCCCCTCGGGATTCCCTCTGTGCTGGGATTCAGGCACAGGGACTGTCAATGCCACTTGCCTGCCCAACCTTGCCCGGGTGAGATGTACACAAAGCCCCACCACAGACCCCCGAGAGAGGAAGCCCTGCGAGGCGGGAACATCACCCTACTTACCGCACAATTTCTCCGTGTCCACGTTACTGCAAGAAACAAAAAAAAAAACAAGCTCTTGTTAGATGGTGGGGCAGGTTTGGAAGAAACAGTTGTGGTGAGCAGAGCTTTGAGGGCTTCAGCCCTCAGTGGTTTTACTGCTCCTCTCATGTACTTTCAAAAGCTGTATTAGAAAAATAAAAAGCTGCACCAAGTTCAGAGCCAGCAGCTCAGGAGCCAGGCCCAGCACCTGCAGCACCCAGGCAGCACTGCAGAGCATCACCTCTGCTTAAAGGGCTGAAGGAGCAAGCAAAGCTGCTCCACCAACATCTCCTGGAGCTGGAGTGTGCTGGGAAAGGTGTGTGAGAGCGGGGATGAGGCTGGGAGGAAGGTGGGGGGAGGCAGGCAGCGCCCCGCACCCCTGGGCTGGCCGGCTGGGTTGGAAGCACCATTTCTGAGCCCTGGAGCTGATGAGCCCCAGAAGCTGCTTCTTCAACCCAACCTCTTCTCCCAAAGGTGTGAAGCATTTGGCCAGGGCTCCCTCCTCACGTCTCCCTTGACCTCAGCCCAGGTCCTCCTCTGTGGCTGCCCCAAGGCACTGGGTCCTCACCTCTCCCACCTGCCCCATGGGTCCCCTGGGTTGCTCCTCCTCTTCCCTGCCTTCAGAGCCCCAGTGATGTGGGGCCGCCTTCAGGCTCCCAGGGCAGGGGCTGGATGGCTTCACAGCCCACGAGAGGGGTTGTTCCTGCCGTGAAGGCCATTAAAAGCAGGGATCTGGGTCCAAAAAGCTGGAGGCAGGAGCCAGCCCCCCTGTCCGTTTTCAAGAACAGAGAGCACTGCAGTGGAGAATCAACGCTGGCATCCCCGCAGGGCTTGGAGAGGACCCTGCTGTTTCTAATAAAGGTGCTGCTGGGGTGGAGAGGGAGGAGAAAATATCCAGAAACAGCCACACGTTTTTGGGACGGGATGTCAAGCAGAACCGTGGGTTCACATGAAGCTGTCAGATCTGCTCGGGTGGCCAAAGCCACCAAGACAGAGCTGCCTGTGACACCCGGCATCACCTGCAGGGAAACGCCCCAGGATATTGTTTATTTAAGTCAGCCTGCACTCAAGAAATTCTGCTGCCTCAAAACTCCCCTAAATGATTACAACCGTTTTTAACCCTGATTGGGAAAGTAGAAGAGAGCACGAAAGAGTTTATTAAGCTTTTAAGCACTGTCACGTGTGGAGGAACTGGTGAAACCTGGAGTTTGTTGGGCTCCAAGCACAAGGATGGCTGCAGCGCCACTGCCCAGGGGAAGTCACACCATGGCCACATCACCCTGTCCCCTCTCTCACAGGATAAAGGGACAAAAACACCCCCAGGTAAAATTAGAGGAGAGCCTGGGAAGCGTCCAACATGCCATGCCAAGAACAGGCGTAATCATTTCAGCAAAAATCTTACGACAGCTTTTCCCTCAAACATTAAAGGCTTGGTTTCTGCATCTCTCTGCTGGGCTTCCACTCAGTGGAACTTTAATAACGGGCAGTGCTTCAAATGATGGAAATATTTTGGTGTGAGACGTCACCGCAGACCCGTGGCAGTGGGACTGCAGACCCCCCTGTTTAACTAATTGCATCAGGCGCCTTCTTAGGCAACGGAGACGGGCAGTTTGAGGATGTGATTTGGCTCATCTATTTTAAACACCTACCGCAGGAGCTGATTAAGGCAGGGCTCTGGCGCACTGTCCTGGCACTGCAGACAGGTTTTTAAAGTGGATAAAAAACCCCAGCATTTCCCTCGAGACGCAATACAGATAATCAGCAAAACCACAGCCCCTACTTCCGCCGACTCCGCTCCATCAAACTTTGCTGATCCCATCTCTAAGCAGCTTCCATGCTCTGCTAGACAGAGTGACTGGGGTCTGAAGCACAAATTTAAATTGGGAAAGAAAGAGCAAGATGCTTAATTTTTCCACAGATTTCTGGAGCCTGCAGAGCTGCTGCTGCTGCACTGCCACAAGAGACCTGACACCACAGCATCGCCTGTGAGTCCCGTGCCCCAGAGCAATAACTGCAGCCACTGGTTCCCATCTGAGATGGGCAAAATTCGCAAAAGAGGGGACACGGACAGGAGATGATAACAAAATACGCAGTGAAACACCTAATGCATACGTTACCCAGGTGGTTTGCAGCTGTCCCCAGTGAGAACCTGGGACTGGTTTCACCAGGAAGAAGGGGACACCAGCTCAACCCACTGCCCAGCTCCCCATCTCGGCTCTAGCAAGCAGGCATCCGTGTGACAAAGAGCCACTATCAACACAACCCTATGGCTGCTACGGAGAGGCCAGAGATTATTAATAACTCTTTCTATCTTGTCTCTTTGCTGCTTGGAACGGCATATTAACTAATCAATCACTACACACTGTTAAACACTGAACCACTCACCAAGACCTTGTGGCACAAATCAGCCCCCTGAGAGGTGTCCAGTGGCAGATCTGCTCCCTTCCCAGTGCAGGCTGCTCCATCAGCAACCCTGCACGGCCACCTCTTCCCAATTCCGCGTCCTGCGGCAGCCCCAGGGCACAATTAGGGGCAGGACAGAGCACAGCAAACAAACTGCACAACCAAAGGTACCATCTTTATGCTACCAGAAGGTACTTCATACCAGAAACCAGGAGGAGCTCACGTAAAGAACCTGCACGTCAAATCCCAAACTATTTTTCAGCGCTGCAACAGGGAAGCAGGTCTGCTTCTCTCTCTGCCATCCCCTCTCCCACTCCAAGAGAAGAGCCATCCTCTGTCTCCAAAGCACTCATCCAGAGACTCTCCACATAGCTGTATTTTGACTGTGCTCAAACCACTGATTAACTGTAATTAAGCTTGAACTGATGATGAAGGATCTTGTCATCATTATGCTGTTGGGATTTTGTCAGAATGCGCCCGGAATTTATGCAAGAAAACAGCAATCAGCTTCAGCAAAGCAGATGGGAATTCTTTTATTTTTATTTATCATGTTGGAAACCTCTGCTGCCATCACAGAAAATTGGTTCCGTTTTACCTCAAACCAGGAAAGGTTTCCAAACCTTCCCAGTGTGTCCCAGAGTGTTTCAGGCACCCTCCATCGTTCAGAGACTGGAGACACTGTGGCTCCAAGTCTCCAACTAAAGCGAGGGGAAGGAAGTTCACAGAAGTCCCTTCTTCCACAGAACCAGAAGCCTGCTTCCCAGAACCCACTGTTCCCAGAACAGAACCCACTGAGAGTTTTTAAAATTCACCACGTCAGCACTCCCACCTCTTTCCCTCGTGGTTCAAGATCCCAGACGCAGGCCCTGGTCAGTCCGTACCCAATTCCTGCCGTCACCATCCAACTGCTCTCACGCGCAGGAAGATTTACCAGACCTTATTTTTCTACATTTTCCCAACGGATGCAGGACAAAAAGCCACGTGAGGTCCACACTACACTTCCCTGGGCAGGTTTCAGAGTCTCCTGTGAAGAGCAGCAGGCATGCGACCTACGCAACACCCCAATGTTCACTCCAAAGCCCCCTGAATCCAATTCTCCCTTAAGCTGTCCCCATGAGACCCTAGATCTTCTGCCATCCCACCCGGCTCGGCTGCAGACAGACACGGGAACTCAGAGAGCAAACTGCACCCTGCATCTCCCAAGACGCTTCTGCAGCAACAGAATTTCTTCATCCCTTCAAAAACATTTATCTCTTCTCACCCAGATGCTTCAGTGGATGAAAATGCCCTTTTCCAGGGAGATGAATCTCTCTGTTCTGCACCAGTGCCAGAGCTGGTGTAGAGCTTTCCGACAAGCGGACGTAGCTGTTGGACCAAAGGGCAACAAAGAGTTGCATTTGGTTTCAACATAATTTTTTTTAAATGACAAAGAATTAGAGCAAAGAGAAATTTTAAAGCCATAATAGAAAAATTTTCAGAAGTGCAGAACAAAAAGCAAAAGTCTCGTGGGGAAATGTAAAATCTGAACTGAACCCAACAGAGGTGCCTGATGCACGGGGCACCACAGGGCACAGCAACCCACTTGGGCACCAGGTAGATGGAGCAAAGATCAGATGGGAAGGACAGGGAGAAAAGGAGATTGTGGTGCTGTGGGCTCTCTGGAAGGAGAACAAGTAATGTATGAGACCTCTGAAATACTCATCTTCTCAGATGTCAGCTCTAGGACCCAGGGAACAGGTTGGCAGTGATGGGCAAGGGTCAGGATGTGTCTGGGCATCGCTCCGTTACCCAGATCCGGAGAGTGCCTGGGCATAAAGGTCCCTGTCACTGTCTCTCCTGGGGTCAGGCTGGCACTGACCCAGAAACACAAGTTTCAGCCTAGACCTGATGAACACAGCACCCTTGTGACCAAATCCACCCACTGGATTAAGGGTGAAACTTTCCCATTATCAGAAAAGCTGTGGGAAGTGAAAGAAGCACCCCAGGTACGTTTGCAGAGCTTGTAGTTGCTTTCCAGCTTTCTAATACCTTGAGCACTTTACCTCGGGTAATAACTCTTGAATCTGGAAGCAAATTTCAGGCAGCTCTCACAAATATTAAGTTCCCCCAAGTACAAGGCAAGCAGGAAGCTCGGAGGAGACGGGTTGTCCACCCCACATTGAGGGGATAGCGTGGCACCAACACAGCCCTTACAAGACACCTGAGGTTGTACAAAGGAGCAGGTCCCCCTGCACACCCCAAAAACAAATGCCAGAAAGTCCAGCTCTACACACAGAGATCCCTGTGAAGCCCAGAGCACTGAACACTGCTCGATTTCCGTTACCTGCCACAAGCAGTCCCTGGGGACAGACAGGATCATGGCTCCCTGGGGACAGGCCTGTCTCTCCAAGTCCCTCATCCCAGCAGGCACAGGGTCAGGATCAGAACGCTCTGGCAGACGCAGCGCAGCCCCACACTGTTTGCAGGGGGCAGGATGCCTCTTACCACACAATAAGCTGAAAAGCAGGCTCCCCCTCTGGGGCATCCCACCTTCTCCTCCTCCATGAAGACGCTGAAGAAATCAAGTACAGTTCCCTGCTGCCACCTCCCACATCCCATCCCGCTCCCACTGCACAGTCCCATGCACCGACCCTGTGCACATGGACCATGTCAGGACATGCATGGACCATGCCAGGGACATTTCTGTCCCAGCCAGGGACAGAAACAAGAACTACACCTGCAGCGGCCTCAGGGCTGGACTTTCCCTTCTGCTCTTGCAGAAATGAGGGCACTCTCACAGGGTGGAGGGACAGTGTCTTCTACATTTGCTTGAAGCCTCTGAACACAGGAATTTGGAAACCAGCTCCATCTGCAGGGTCCCTTCTGCTCTTCATGGGAGAAAGAGATCAAAGACCCAACGGTCATGCCCTGCTAATAGATGTCACCAGCTCAATGCTGCAACTGCCACGTTGTCATAGCTACTGCATTGTCATTATGGGTAATGAGTTATAGAGAGCACTGCTGCAGCCGGGGTCGTGCACGGCTCTCAGAGACAGCTGGCTCACACAGGGCCCTTCCGTCAGTCCTGCTTATCTGCTCTGGACAGACAAAGAAGAGGGTGGATTTGATGACCTTTAAAGGTCCCTTCCAACCCAAACTATTCTATGACTCTAAGAAGCCCGACCTGAAAGTGATGGTAAACGAGGAGATCTTCACCGTTCAGTTAAGGGCACAGTTAAAACTCTCTGCTTTGCTGCAACCCACATTTTCCAGCAGTATCATATGGGGGGTGACTCCAAGATCACCCCAAAGCGGAGCGAGAGGATGGGGAACAGCTCACTGCTAACTGCCTGGGATCACAGCCCAAAGAGACAGAGGGTTTTTTCAGGAGACACCTCCCACTGCCCACATCCAACAAGCCCAATTGGCAGGGACAGGCAGCAACGGGCAGCCAGGCTTAAAAGAAAGCGGCACCAGGGGCTGGACACACCAGCCCCCTTCCCTGCCCCATCACTGAAGTGGGAGCATCAGGGAAATCCACTGCCCCGACACTGGGCAGGAGTCAATCATCCCCACTGCCCCAGTTCTGGGTGGACAATGTGGGGACTTGCAGCCAGGGCCTGCTGAGTAGTCACTGTGGCTCAGTGGCATTTGGTGGCTGATGGCACCTTGGCATGGCACGGGCTCTCTGTGCCGCTGCCCTGGCTCCCTGCAGGGCCCTGGGACCAGCGTGTGCAGGTAAGGCTGCTCCCAGTTTACCTCACCCTGGTTGAAGGCATCAGACTGGTGCAGGAGATGCTTCCTGGGGTGCCAGGGAAGCGGCACAAGCCAGAGCAGAGCCTGCCACCAAGACCAGGAGGAAGCTGCAGCCACCTTCTCCCCCAGCACCACCCCTCCATTTGAACAGGCAGCCCCACGACATGCAATTTATCAACGGCCAGTTTCTCCCAGTGCCAAACCAGGTTCGTTCACAGCAGGGCAGAGGGACCCCAGCAATGCCACCCTGATAGCTGAAAGCCTGGGATGAGAAACCCAGCTGAGCCCAACAGACTCCTCTAGATAGCACCAGTCAAGAGGAGACCAGGGTGGAGTGCAATTACTTCTCCTGTTCTTTGGGGGTTTCTTTTTTTAAAAGCAGCTGGCCTAAATTCACAGTTACACTCACAAGGCCCATTTCTGGTGGAAAGCGGCTCTTACGTAAGCGAAAAGCGGTTCCCTGTGTCAGCAGTGGCAAAGTCTGCAACTTTGCACAGTCTGTGCATCGTCCTCACACCACCACACGCTCCTCCTGCAGACACACAACCTGCTCTACGGAGCTGTATATTTCTGGAATCCATTTTTCAAACTAATGTAATTTTAAAGGGAGAGTTGCTCTTGCAGAACTACAGTTCATCTGGTAACGACCGTTCTCAAAACGCCTGACTTCTCCCATCACCAAGGCTCGTAGCTGATGTTCAAGGGGTTTTAACATCTGCGTGTTACAAGAGGTAGGTTTATCTCACCCTGACTTATTTATCACACCCGCCCCCAAACGTCCTCCATCTCAAGCAGTTTGATATTCTCCTTCGGCTCCTCTCCTCTGTGCCACCACAGTACTTACTCCGAATGACGCCTGTCGATGCCACTAAACAACTCCCACAGCTCCTCCGAGCTCAGGATCCCATCAGCGAAATAGTTCTTGAACTCCTCAAATGACAGCTTCCCATCATCTGCATTTCAATAAAAGGGAAGAATAATTATATATCTGCAGAAAGAAGCATCCAGGCCCCAGCGATCCTCCCAGCAGCCTCGCTACCGGGAGCGTGGGACGGTTGGGCGTGTTGTGCATAGTAATTAGAGCAGATATATCTCACTGAAAGCATGTCCCACCAGTCCCCATCAAAAACCCGGGAGCGTTGGCAAGCAGGGCCGCTACTGCTGGAATTTCAGGTGGGAATTTTAGCCCCTTCCAAAAGATCTCACCGCAACGTTTTCAGAAAGGCGTGCAGACACTCTGGACTTGGATGACTGTCCAAGCACAGGGTCTATTACAAACGGTACAGCAAGGATCAGGTTTTTATGGAAAGAAAATCTCTCAATTGACTCAAGAGCTTCTTCCTTCCTCTCTGTGGGGGACTTCAGCTCCTTGTGCTGCATTTTCCTGTGCAACAAAAGTGGTTCCTGGAGCCTGCAGGCTACTGTGAAGGAGCAGAGCCCAACAGGGGCTGTGAAGGCTCAGAGAAATGACTTGTGATATTGGGCTTCTTGGTTTATATTATTATATTGGCTTTTTAGATTAAAAACTGGGTAGCAGAGCTTAACTCTCAAACACCAGGGGTTCCAGAGGGCATCCAGGAACAGGGCCACCTGTAAAACCCTCGACTGAGCACAGAGACCAAATTCCCTTCAGGATTCAATCCTGCAAGGGATGAAGCAGAAGCCTGATGGCCCTTGGGCTGCCTGCTGCCCAACTTGCTTTGCCTTCCCTTCTCACTGCTAGCAGCGCAGAGGAGAGATGGTGTGCATGCAGACAGGGGAATAGCTTGGAAGGGGCTCTGTCCTGCGTGGAGCAGCTCCCTTGGGGAGCCCACCTCCCCAGCCAGGCCCTTTTCTCCAGTGCCTTTTCCTCCAGGCGAAGCAGAACAGCACTTGTACTGCAGCCGGAGAATTGCTTGCCCTTATCCTCCTTCACTCTTTCAGCCAAACCTCCCAGCAGGGACAGGCTTCGCCCAGAGCTGGGCAGGGAGGGGGAGGCAGCGGCAGGAACAAAGCACTCACCGTTCTTGTCGGCTCGTCGGAAAATCTGCAAGAGAAAATACAAGAGGGTTTAGTGAGGGAGCAGGGAGAGCAGCGCGGCTGAATGGCGAGCCAGGTGGCACCCGGCACTGCCACCATGAGAAAACCACCTCCCAGAGCCCGGGGAGCAGCAGAGAAGCCCCCGCTGCCAGGGCTGCACAGGCTGCTCCGGGGAAATTCCCCTTTGCAAACCATTAAAACCATTTCTTGCCTCCAACGTGCAAAGCCCTCAGCAGAGCTGCCGCAGCCCAAGCAAGCCCAGCACTCACACCGAGCATCTTGTAGAGAACACAGAGGGAAAACAAAAGTAGAAAGGGCTTCGCTACACCCTTGTGATGGGAAGTGTTTAATTTTTCAGACCCTTTAAATGAAAGAACATTAAGCATAAAACCACTCCGCAACGGGAGCACTTTGTGCATCACCGCGGACACTTCAACCCTCTGCACCGAGGAGCAGCTCTTGTCCTGCGCTCAGTAATCACCCTTCACAACAGTCCTGTCTGCAACACCTCGACATGCACACGCACTGTAATTAATAATTAATGAATTAATTAATCCGTAACTAATTCTGCCACAGAGCACAGCTGGAGAGCTGCTTCAGTTCAGGGTCTCAACCCAGGCTCTCAACCACCAGGCTTCTGCCCGTGACCCAGGAGAAAGCCGGGGCTTCTCATCCCTGCCTGGCTCTTCTTTCACCAATAATTATCGGAAGGTGTGGGGGTGACTCCAGGGAGGAACAGCATCATTTCCAAAGCCTGGCAACATCTTGCCACACGGGACAGTACGAAGTTTTGGCCAGCACATCCTAACAAAGGCAACAACAGAAAGTTGCGTGTGTGGCAAATTGTTTTTAATTGTGCTGGTCGATGAAGAAATCTGAAGGTCTGAAGAAAGATCAGGAATGAAAAAGGGCAGGAAAAGGAGAAAGCGGACTTTATTATTTTTTTTTTTTTTCCACGCACCTGCAAAGCAGAGACCGCTGATCAAACCGCCCCCGGACCAGCTCTGCTCCCTGCCGCATGAAGACGTGTCGCTGCCAGCTGCCCCCTCCACCCCCACCTCCCTTTTGAACCGCTCCCTGACAGCTTTGCTGCGCGTTTTGAGGGCACAAGCCCACGTCTAGCCACTCAAACGTCCCCGAAAAATCGCTTTATGGTAAAGAAAGAGCTGCCCAGAGAAACCTCCGCTGCTCACTCCCGAGGAAGCCGTTGGTTTGCAACCAGGCAGAGGCTTTTCTGATGCTGGTCCCAGCAGGGAGCAACCTGGTCCTTCCCCACGACCGAAACCAGGAGCAGGGACACCTCCTTGGAGGATGCTCTTCTGAGCCAGGGAAGTTCCTCCCGACCTGAGCTGCTGCAGAGAAGAAGCTGCCCTGAGCCGACCAGCGTTAGGTAACCATCCCTCCGGGACTCGGGCTTCCAGCCGGGCAGGCTGCTTCCCTCGCAGGAAAGCAGGGCAGGCGCTCCCGGAACACCCTGTAGGACTCACTGGGATATGCTTTGGAGCTTTACCTCTACCAGCTGAGACAGGAACCCACAGCTCCCACATGCTGGGAGTTTCTCTGGGGTTTAAAGCAAAAGAAATCCCAAAAGAAGGGTTCACTTGCACATCAGGGCGCTGGGTTATACACGCCAGGGCTCCCACCCTGCCACCTCCCTGCCTCAGACACACCGCTTTTTGTCAAGACAAAAGCGTAATCCTACTGACACACGGCTCATGCAATGACATCTCTATGGCCATAATGTCACTGAGGCCAGCTAGCTCAGCCCAAAGACAGTCAAGTGTCACCCAGGCACTTAAACACAGATTCAAGTGAGGCATAACATTTCCCACTCCCAGGCTGGCCTTGCTCAGCAGGGTCTATCTGTGGGCTAAGAGGGAGAGCACAATTTTGGGGGGAACCCCATGGGGCTGAGAAGCTCTCTAACCCAGGATGAGCCCATCCTGGTTCAGCACAAACCTCAACAAACAAAGCTGATCCTTCTCCCTCGCACACAGGATCCTCTGCTCCAGTGGTGCATTAGAAAAGCCTGAAGCTCAAAATAAATAAACGTGGCATAAGTAGTCAAGCTGCAAGAGCCCTGAGAGGAGAGGACACATCTGGTCCGTGTCCCCCAGGGACAGCGGGGCTCCTCGGTGCCTCCAGCGAGCCCATCCGTGGCTGATCCTGGCTGCAGAGGGGTGCCTCGGTGAGCACCGAACGCTCTGTAAAACATCGATGGATCTCGTGCACAAGGCAGGATCCAACTCCAGCCAAGCAAAAATTGCACAGAGCTGCTTCCACGCTCCACAGGGTGACCCCCCCAGCCTCCCCAGGGTGCAGGCACATAAACGGCAATGGCAGGTAAATGCTGCTCCTGGTGCAACAGCCCAGAGCAGACAGCAGCCCTGGGACAAAGCCAAGGGGAAGCGATGCAAAGCCAGGCTGGAAATGGGATCAGGTCTGCGTCTGCTGCTGAAGAAGCCCTACAGGCAATCCCCGGCTTGCACTCGGGACTGGCAGTCTCAGGAACACAGAGACACTGCCTCAAGCACTAGATATTTCCTTTAGCCCCGGGCTCCTGGGCTTGGGTCCAAGCAGCAGCCCTGCACGATGCCTGCGGCAGCAAACACTCTGGGACTGACAAAACAAGCACCGAACCTGTATATATTTGGGGATGAATCCCCACACACACACAAACCCTGGGAAGGAGAGACATTATAGGGCTTCTCCCTGCCTGCAGGGCTGGAAGCAATCACAGCTGCTGGACACACAGCCATTGGGGAGAGGACAGTTGCCCTGGGGACACCATGCTCATCGAGCCACCGCAGGCTGCTGCGGGCTGCAGCCAGGCACGGGCGATAAATAGCGGGCTGTCCGAGTGGCTCCTCT
>JAOXNO010000006.1:129721-140535 GCA_028565335.1 Limnodromus scolopaceus
AATTAGTCACTGCCAATTAAGCAACCACGACTCTGGATTTAAATACTTGATACTTGACCAGCACCGGGGCAGGAGGTGACTTTCTGAGACTCGCCCCCAGGCCCGCTCCCGGCTCTGGCTGGCTCCCACGGGAATCTCCCCGTGGTTCTGCCAGGCCGCCTGCCTCGCCCTTGCCCCAGCCGCCGTTCCAGCTCCACCTCCCTCACCGACTCACGCTCCTCTCGCACCCGTAGGCCGCCATCCCGCCCCAGCAAGGCCTGGCCGTGGGGGCGGCAGAGACGGCAGCGACCTCCTCCCGCCGGACCGCGGCCCAGGGCATTGCCTCCCCCCACCCCGACAAGGCCGCTGAGGCGGTGGCCCTCCACCAGCTCCCGCCATCGCCCCGGCAGGGCCCAGCGGCGGCACTGAGGTCCAGGCCTACCATGGCGCCGGCTCCCCCTTCCCCCCCCGGAGCCCCTGACGCCGCTTCCGGGTTCCGCTCCGCTGACCGCACCTTCCCGTCGTGCCCCGCGCATCGCTTCTAGCTTAGACTACATCTCCCAGCAGACCTCGCGGGCGGCCCCCCACTCGCCAGCGCGGCACTGCGCCGTGGGGCACGCCGGGAGCCGTAGGCGGTGCGGGGGCGACGGGGCGGTGGCGGGGCGCTGAGGCGGGCGGGGTGCGGGGAGTCCTGCGAGAGGAGCGGGCGGAGCGGCGGCCGGTTGGGTGCGTGAGGGGGAGCGCGGAGTGAGGGGAAGCGGGTACCGGCGCTCCACCGCCGTCCTCACCACCTTCCGCCTCACAGCGCGGCCTCGGCGGCCCGGCCCGGCCCAGCGCAACCATGTCGGGGCTCCTGGGGAAGCTGTTCGGGACGGGGGCCGGCGGGAAGGGCGCCGGGAAGGGCCCGTCCCCGCAGGAGGCGATCCAGCGGCTCCGGGAGACGGAGGAGATGCTCAGCAAGAAGCAGGAGTTCCTGGAGAAGAAGATCGAGCAGGAGCTGTCGGCGGCCCGCAAGCACGGCACCAAGAACAAGCGCGGTGAGCGGCCGGGCCGGGCCTCCCCTTCCCCAGGCAACAGGTCGGCCGGGCCCTGCTGCCCGGAGCGGGGAGGACCGGGGGGGACGACAGGCCTTTTGGGGGGGCTGTCTGTGCTCTGTGTACAGTACAGACGCGTACGTGTAGCTGTATTTTATAGCTTGTTGCTCTTACGTTGTAGGGGCGCTGCCTGGGAGTGGCGGCAGCCCCCTCCCCAGGGCCTGGGGCCTTTCCCGGTGGGGTTTGTCCCGGCCCCGGCTGTCCCCCCGCCGGGCAGGGCAGCCTTTCCCTGCTTGGGGCCGTGTAACGTGGCTGCCGCGTCACCCCCGCGTGATAACCCCGTCACACCGTCGCTCGGCTCTTCTCTTGGCTTTCTGATCCCTGAGCCCATCAGTTCAGGGGGAGTTTAGGAAAACCTGGCAGAGCAGAAGTCAGGGGTGTTGCTGGTTCCGCACAGGAGCAGCTGGGAAAGCGGTGTGTCTGCCTGGAATAAGGCCTGGCTTTACTGCCTTGTTGTTGTTTTTTTTTTTTTTTCTCCTAACAAACAAAACTCTGTGCCCAAACCCCGCTTGCTCCGAGGATTTGGTTAAGTATGTTTTATTGTTGCCAGGGTGTCCTCGAGCTATAGGTGGCTCATAAATGGATATTGTAAGCTGGTGTTCACCGGGTGGAACTCCTGGGGAGGTCTCCCTGTGTGTCTGCAAGCAGTGATTGATACGTGTTAATGGTCTGTCAGCCTGAAGATAAGAAGGGGGTTGTCAGCTTATGTATTTCGGTGCTCTGATCAGCTTCTTGCTTGTTTTACACGAAAAGCAGCATTTTCAGGAGAGCACATTTAGATTTTGGTGTTGGCATTGCCCTTTCTGTGCTGGGTTACAGCCAGACGGCAGAGTTTGAAGCAGGAGGTGTGGCTCCTTCTGTGGCCAAGTAGCAAGGGTTCATTTACAGTAATTACCAAGAACAACTTCTGCTTCAGATCACTCTTTTAGTCAGCGTTTTAAGTCTCCTTTTGCACTTCAGAACAGTGTGCCTCGTCAGGGTTTCTCTCTTGTGTTGCGTTTGGGTGATGGAGGGACTGGTGAAGGCTGGGAGGTGTTTGCTGGGTGTGTGGGCAGTGGCCTCGCTTGCTGCCCCGGGTGTCTTCTGAAGGCCCTCAACAGAGCCTGACTTCAGGCTGGACTAAGTTTCTAAAGCAAAGTTATTGCAACTTTTTTAATGAGTCTGAGCTTGTTGTGCAGGTTTTTGGCCTAGTTTGGTAATGAGCTTAAAAGGAGAACTTAAACAGATTTTTTTTCTAGCCGTTCCTGTCTTCTGCAGTTCCTGCATCCTCTCTCTTACTCTGTTCCTGTTTAACTTCTCCTAAACTTTCTCTTTCTGCCACTGGTTGTTTAGGTCTTTGTCTTTCCTTACTGTAATATCCTCTCTCTCCATGCCTTCTCTGTGCACGTCAGTGTGCTCTGCAGCACTTTGGGGAGTGAAGGCATTAAATTTCTTCGGAGGTGGAGGAAGGAGAAAAACCTGCCCATGCACTAGCAGGATTCTGGGTCAGACTAATTGAGGTCTCTCAGAAGGACAGGATCCTGATGAGTAATTAAGGAGCCGTGAAAAGGAGAAGGGCTAGGGATGGTTTTCTAGTGGAAAACAAAACCTCTTTTTATTCCAGAGGACTTCCGAAACTAAGAGGCCCAACTTTTATTTCTGGGCCGCTGGGAAAGACAGCGGGTTATCTTCTAGCTCGCTGCGAAGGGAGTTCTCCTCGGGACAGACTAAGGGACTGCTCATTTATTCTGGGTTCAAGATGTCACTCATCAGCCGAGCTCCAACAAATTGCATTTTTTTTTTTTTTATTTGTATGCAGTTGTTTGGATTTTTCCCTCTGTGACTTCAGGCTGTTTTATAATCCAGGAATTATGTAATTTTGATGCAGGGTCACTTAAATCCATCATTTACGTGAAAATGAAAATTTGTTGGTTTTGTATGTGAAAGACTTTCTTTTTAAGGGAAATACTTTGATATAGTTGGATGTTTTAAGTAAAATTGAACAAATGCTAATTAATTAAGGTTTGTTTTTTTTTTTTAAAGCGTTGCATCAACTTTAAAATAACCCCAACTTTAAGAATCCTTAATCTTTCTTAGCTCTCCAAGAGTTAAGCATTTTTCTTTGGGGATTTCTGTTTATGCCTGCTGTTTAGAGAGGAGCGTACGGTGAATGGTGCCTGTGCTCGGCGGGACAGTGGCACTGACATTGATGGATTTGTCACTGCTGTGAGAAATAAAGCCAGAGGAGAAGATATGTGTCTGTAGGAGCGGGGCAGGGAGCTTACCTGAAAGCTTAAAGCCACCTCGGATGATATTTTTGTGTTCCCAGAGGAAAGCTGGGCATCGGGCACACTGGGGGTAACAAAAGGAAAGGTTCTGCGCTCTCAGCACACTGTGGGGATTGTTTGGGTGCCAAGGGAGCGGGGTTTCTAAAGGCTCATTGACTAATTCCTGCCGCGCTTCTGGAGTCTTAACGAAAGCACAGAAACTTAGAGACCTTCTGATTCTTGTGCCCGCCCCAAGCACATGCAGGTTTTTATTAATTTATAAGCTTTACATGTGTATTTTTCATAACCTGCATTTATGATATCTAGGCTATGTAACTGCTGATGAAATTCTGCAGCTAAAATGAGTAACTGGTATAGATTTCCTTAGTCTGTGTTATTTCTTAGCATGGGAGGCTTTCAACTTTTAATATAAAGCTTCTTTTTGCAGGGTCTTTCTGTTTTCCGACTGCACAGATGTGGCTATTTTATGATCTGTGCCTCCTGAAGGAACTCAAGCCATTTTAATAAGTAGTAATTTATTATTTTTTTTCTGCATTCACTTTACCAATTCCTTCTCATTAGTCCACAATATCAAAATAGCTCCTGGGGGAGGGAGAGGGCAATGATCTCCAAGTGTCAGGTTGGTGCAAAGGCACCTACGCCACTTCTGGAGCGTGTCGGGGAGACCAGCAGTTCCGGCGTTAATGTGCATGTCATTTTTTGTCCATGGGATGAAAACCTGCCGAGGAGACGCTTGATCATCTTCTGAGGGGTGTCTTGAAAAGATGTAAGTTAATATTCCCTCTTCTGGTAAGAAAGAAGTTGGGTTATGCTTGCATTTTATGTTCTCTCATAGAAATGTTCAACGTAGTCTTTTGAAAACAGCATGTGTTCTGCTGTTTATCTTTTTTAGATTTTTCTTTTTTTCCTTTTTTTTTTTCCTTATTTTTTTTTTCTCAAGAGGCTCTTCGCCACTTTTGCTCTCGCTCGTAAGTAGTGGGCTTACTCCTCTTTGTGAAGTTAACGGAAGCAGCAGTAGTACAGCATGGTTTGAACACCAGTCGGCCAGTATCTTACTGGATTTTAAATCTGTCCTTAAAATAACTTTTGCTTTAACAAAAGAAGTGCGCAGCTGGGAGCTTGACGGTTTGGAAGTGCTGCTGCTGCATCCTTTTATTCCGCTCCAGTTTGTCGATATGGCGTGGTTGCATCCAACCCGGGATATTCTATCAGGCACTCAAAATTCATGAAACCAGTCGAACTGCTAGATCCTGCCAGGGGTTACGAAGTTGTGGTGCTCGATATTCAGTTTCAGGAGAGCTCAAGCCGATCTTAATCGCTCCTGCTCCCGTTTTACTCCTTCCCTTGTGGCCTGGTCCTACAGGAGCTGGCTCACAAAGCCAAGCTGCTGGAGAAATACACAGACCCCCAAGAAAGGGTTAATTCCTTCATCTCTGACTCCTTTGGGTATAATGATCCCAGAATCTTTCTGCGGTGTCTTTTTCTGATGGAAACCCAAAGCTCAAGTTCTTTCTCAATGTGGAGATTACAGCAGGGAGAGAACCTGATGCCCGGCTGGGTGCTGCTTTTATAAGTAACTCCAGAGTTTAGATCTGGGGTGAATCTATGCAGTTATGTTCCTGCCTGCCACTAGACTTTATGTTTTTGTTAATAAGCACTAGATTCACAAACACTGGCATGGGGGAAGAGCTAACATCCTGGAGGGACTCTTGATCAGGGAGTGGAGCGATAGGACAAGGTGGAACAGTTTTAAACTAAAAGGGGAGGTTTAGGTGAGATATTAGGAAGAACTTTTTTGCTGTGAGGGTGGTGAGAGCCTGGCCCAGGTTGCCCAGAGAAGCTGTGGCTGCCCCATCCCTGGAGGGGTTCAAGGCCAAGTTGGAGGGGGCTTTGAGCAACCTGGTGTGGTGGGAGGTGCTCCTGCCCAGGGCAGGGGGTAGAACTAGGTGATCTTTAAGGTCCCTTCCAACCCAAACCATTCTATGATTCTATCATATGCAGTGAAAATACTCAGACTTTAGCAGGAGACTGACATTTCATGGATTTTCCATCAACTCAGACTTCTGTTAGTTAGCGTTTTTTCTTCCCTGATGTCCAGGTTTCTCTTTCGCTGTGAAATAAATATAATGCTGTTTTTTTTCAGCACTGGTGACTGAGTACAAAATGGATGCAAAACCACTGCTGGGTTCCTGCTGTATAATTCAGGCTTTTCCTGGAAAGAGCACCCCCCTAAGCTCCACCCCACACATAAAAAAAACCCAACAAACAAGAAAGCTGGGTGTAGGCTGAAGCCAAAAGCCGTAATTTTATGCCCACCTCTGGCTTGCAATAGATCACAGCGTGTCACAGGTAACTCAGCTCAGCGGCTGATCTGAGGGAAAATTAACTGTTTACCTGCCTTTTCCCTCTGTCGTGTCACCCTGCTGATGTGGTTTGCCTGTTGCTGGAGGGGCACTGCGGAGACAGAGCTGTCCCTTTCAGCGGGAGCTCAGTGAACTGGGCTGAGAGGTCCAACTGGTGCGGCTGTGGAGCTGGCACTGGTCTCCAGTGGTATGGCTGCCAGAAGCGGTCATGCCTTGTACCGCCTTGTTTCTCTCTGTGCTGGTGTGAGCATTTGTGTGGGCAGCCTGTGAGATGGGTTAGTTTGCTGATCCAGCCAAAAACTAACTCTTAATAAAAAAATAGAAAATAAGTAAATTGTTTTCCTCACTTAACCCGTGAAACGCTGGAGCTGGCGGGAGAGAGGGATCAGGAATGCGACTGGAAGGAGGAGGGCAATTCTGCCTCTCCTGGCACCAGTCCCTTGCTTGGGCAGCTTTAGATGTGATTAGTTGTGATAAAATCAGTGTGACGTGCGGTCTCCCAGCAAGGGGGGCAGCTGATCCTTCCTGAGGAAACAGAAGCGAGCCTGCGTGATGACGTGGGCAGTTTTTATTGAGACATTTGAGGGGTTCAAAATGTTGCAGTGATCTGGGATTGCAGGAAGAGAAGGCTGCAGCCTCAGGCCTGGGGATGGGCAGAGGCTCCAATGAACTGTGACCGTGGGTGTCAGGTCTTAAGACATTAATGCGTTGTTTGCGACGGTGTTTTTAAGGTTCTGCTTGACGTTTGGCAAGAGAAGTGAGCTCTGCTCCCAGAATCAAATAACATGAGCCTGGGTTTGTTTCCATGAATGCAGGGAAAGCAGCAAACGCTCTCCAGCCCTTCTTGTAGTACTTCAGACTGCCTCTTCTGGGTTTTGAGTCATAGTCTAATGTAAAGTGCATTTGGAGTTCCAGGTGCTTAACCCTAAACCATGGCTTCAGCAAGAGCACTGATAGCAGTGCTGGCCTGGATCCTTCATCTCCCCAGAGGCTGAGGAGTTCAGGATTAACCATCTGCCTTGATAAAAGTCTGTTAATTACTCTCTTTAAATAGGTGTTTATGAAAAAGGAAACTACTAGTTTCTAATACTCTCCTACTGGTTTCTAATACTCTCCTACCTATGTTTAACAGAAGCTTTTGGAGACAGGTTGCTGTAGTATAGAACAGTTTGGGAGGAATGGGGGGATGTTTACAACCACCTTTTAAAACAGCTTTAGAAAGTGGCATAAAACAGAAAAAACACCCCATGGTTCTGCCAGAGGTGTTTTGGTAACTGTATTTGCTGCAATACATCCTTCCTCTGTTCCTCTTCTCTGTCAAGCCCCATGGGAAGGGCAACCTGGGATGTTTGCAGCCATTGATGTTGTTTCTGTTAGTTTTTTTTCTCCCATCTATTAGAAGTTGGATTCCAGTATCTCATTAAGCTGCAGCCCTGGTCACTGAATCCTGCTTAAGGGCTCCTAGTGCTACTTCAAAACTGTAATTTGCAGGTGATGCGAATTGTTAATTTGGTTTAACCCTCTTTTACTTTCTCAGACTTGTGCAGAAAACTGCCAGCTTATTTCTCACTGGCACAGTTTGTGCTGGGTTGTGCAATGGTCTGTACCGGGATGTTGTTAGGGCTACCCTCTTGTATCCTTCAGGCCTCTCTCAATCCCCTCTTGCTTCTTCTGACTGGATTCTGGTGAGAACCACGTGCTTGTGCTTGAACATTATCTGGGCCATGCAGCAGGACCTCCTGGGACATTGGGGGTGGCCAGGTGCTCTGTGCTCAGCTACACTCCATGGTACCATCTTGGCAGACAGGTCAGCGTGGGAATGGTGCTGGACTGGGGCTTGGAAGTAAAAGTGGTCACTGCTCCTTACTTGGCAATTTTTGTGCTTCCAGGCCTGAAGTGATGGTGAAGAACATGGCCATGCTTCGTTACCAAGCAGGGGATTAATTTAAAAGGGTGGAGGCATGGTGTCACATCAAGGAGTCTGCAGCCAGTGCTGTCCAGGAGGATCTTTTTGTTCCCCAAGCTGTTTTGCAGTTACTCTTTGGCATTCATGAATGATGTAAGTTAGGAGGGTACCACCACCTCTAAGATCTTCTAGGGCTCAGGCAGACCCATGTGTTGACCGTGCTACTGGACTGAGTGGACACCCTTGCTACGGCTTTGTATGCCCATGTGCCTCTGTGTCTTCTCTGGTAGCCCAGCCTCTCCTGCCTGTGCACTATGGATCTCCTGCCTGCACACCATGGGCCTCCTGCCTGCACACTGTGCTCTGTGCTGCTCCCGGGCACCTCTACTTGCTGGGAGCAGCAGCAGACTGGGGGATGTCACTCTCCGACTCTGGCTGGAAAAGATGATTTTGGCAGTTTTTTGCTCTCCCCTGTGAAATCCCTGTCTGTTTTGGAAAAAACACAAAGCTTTTAACGCTGTCTTTTCTGTTTTTTTGGTGTACTATGTGCTGTTCCTGCCAGAGACTTTGCATGGGATACGGCATGAGTGGGGAGGATGTGGCCTGACCTCCTGCAACCAGCAAGGCTGTGAAAGAGTCTGTGTGTTTTGGGGAGTGGGGTGTCAAGTAGAATCTTACCATTTACTCACGCCACTTAAAAATGGATGATTTTGGCAAAAGTAAAAGTTGGAGCAGCTCACGTGCTTTACTGCGCTTCCTGTGAAGTTTGTAACTGGACCTCCTGGCATGAAGTGTCTGAAACAAAAAAAAGGATGCAATTGGAGAATCCTGAACAGGTTGCGCATGAGATGTTGATAGACCTTTGCCTGTCCCTCAGACGACCCAAGGCCGCAGCACGAGGCTGGTGATAAGGAGGTTAGTTCTGCCCATAATCATCCTGGTTGAGTCTTTGAGCCCGAAGCGGTGTTGCAGTTGCTGAAGGTGTTGGCAGATGCAGGCAAATCTGCTCGCAAGGATGTGGTCAGGTTGCAGGTGAGGAACCTGGGGCCTCTGTTGACCTTCCCCGTGGCCAATATTGAGGGCAGTGAAATGTCCCCACCGGTGGGAGATCGCTATGGCCATTGTAGGACAGAAGTTGATTAGGGGAGTTAGAACATCTCTCTTTCGAGGAAAGGCTGAGGGATTTGGGTCTTTTTAGTCTGGAGAAGACTGATGGGGGGATCTGATCAATGCTTATAACTATTAAAGGATGGGTGTCAGGAGGGTGAGGCCAGTCTTGTTTCAGTGGTGCCCAGTGACAGGACGAGAGGAAATGGGCACAAACTTGAACATAGGAAGTTCCATCTAAACATGAGGAGGAACTTCTTTCCTGTGAGGGTGGCAGAGCCCTGGAAGAGGCTGCCCAGAGAGGTGGTGGAGTCTCCATCTCTGGAGACATTCAAACCCGCCTGGACACGTTTCTGTGGGACATGCTCTGGGTGACCCTGCTCTGGCAGGGGGCTTGGATTAGATGATCTCCAGAGGTTCCTTCCAGCTCCATAACATTCTGTGAAGCTTCCCCTTGGTGAAGCTCTGCGACAAAGAACTGTAGTGTTCTTGCAGGTGGAAGCCCAGTTGGGAAGGTCTGCTTATGGCTTCCTCCGAGTTAATCATTCAAATGAAGCCTTGCCAATAACTGTTTTTATAGGGGCTAATGCAAATATAGGGTAATTATTAAGTAACTCTCAACTGACTGGCAGTGAACGATGGAAGTCTGGAGTTGTTCTGTTACTGCTTGCAGGAAGGTATCTGAAGAGATAACCAGGTGGTACCGCCTTCCACTGCAGCTGCTTTCCAGGCAGAAGTTGCTTCAAAACAGAGTAAGAGGTGAGCAGGTCTCTGTCCCCATGTCCCTCATCCAGTAGGTCTGATGTGTTGAAGTCAAGAGTTGGTTTAGGCACGAGGTAAACCATGAGACTCGGTGACATGGTCGCCATCCTGCTGGCGCGGACCCCTTGAGGTTAACCTGATAATAAACGTTAGGGAATTTGGCCACGGAGCTGCATCTTGAGCTCGTTTGGTACCTGCTGCTGGGTTACTCCGTGCATGCAAAGACTTGCAACGTCTTTCACTGTAAAACCTGTCTTTTTGGGGTCCCTCATTCTGATAAGGCTGTTTGTTGCTGGTTCTTTCACTAATGTGGTGGCACGTTGGTACCAAACAACCATGCTGTGTGTGCTCTTCATGTGGCAGGAGCTTTTTCAGATTTAAGGATGTCAGGTTTACTTCCAGGTGACTGCACAGAGGTTGCTCGGATGGAGTGGAATTGCAAAGAAACATTAATGCCAGGGTGGCAGGAACATCAGTCAAGACACTCAGAAATTTGCAGGTGATTTTTGTTAGCTGTGAAATGAAAAAGGTTGATATCAAGCAAACTTCACAATGGGTTAAACTAGGAACTGTGCGCAGTCGTTACATCTCCCCGGGAGGTGGTACCAGACTAAAAGGTCTTGACAGCATCCCCATGGTGGGCTCAGCACGTGCAGAGTCCGGGGAGAAAACCCAGTGGGAGAAAAACCTCTTTTGGTAAGTGCTTCCCTGGCAGCACCATCGGCTCGTGCTGCGAGGGCTGTTGTAAGGATGCTCATTGCTGAACCTGGCTCCTGGAGCTGGGAATCACTGCCAGAGTGTGGGAATGCCATTAAAGAAATGAAATTCAGCTCTGGCCTCAAGAGACTTACTGATGTGTTGCCAGTTAAATGTTTGGGGGCTGATTCAAGAAGTACAATCTTTTCCTTTGAAAATAAACATGGCTTGTTTTATTTGCTTTATAACTTCTGGGTTTCTAAAGGTTTATGTTTTCAACTTTTTTCTCCTTAGTTTTTAGTGTTGGAATCTGAGCTTTCACGGAAAAAAGGTTAATTTTTCACATCTAAAAATAGTGTAACTGCACCAGATGAGATGTTAAGAGAAATGCTAAATATTATGACAGTCTCAACAAAATTCTTAGAGTTGGCAACGTTATAATAATAATTGCCCAAAGCTGGAAAATACACATGACAGATTACCCAGGCAGCCACTCGTTTCTTTTCCCAGGAAGAGAAGGTCTCAAGATGGGCCACTCCAAGGGTAGGATCTTCTCAGTTTTTACTGAATTTCACTGAATTTTTAGAGTTGGAAGGGACCACAGAGATCATCTAGTCCAACTCCCCTGCTGAAGCAGGAT
>JAOXNO010000006.1:181738-203265 GCA_028565335.1 Limnodromus scolopaceus
CATCCCTGGAGGGGTTCAAGGGCAGGTTGGAGGGGGCTTTGAGCAACCTGGTCTGGTGGGAGGTGTCCCTGCCCATGTCAGAGGAGGAACATGATCATCTTTAAGGTCTCTTCTAACCCAAACCATTCTATGATTCTACCAGAATCCCAGAACTCCAGGAGCCAGGGCTTCCTAAAATGCGGAGACAAGGATGAAACCTGGATGCTGGCCATGTCCCTGGTGCACTAGATGGAGCTACAGGACAGCTGGCTGCCCTCAGCTGCCCGCCCGCCGGCTCGCAGCCCAGCTGAGGGAGGTGGCCAGACACAGGGAGCTTACGTCTGGCATGGGGACATCAGTGGCCACCCTGTTCATCTCGGCAAAACCCCCAAGTTTCCTAAGCCTGGTCTCATTTGATGCTTGCTCACTGGTTTTGCTTTCTGCAAAGAAAAATCTCAAAAATGTGGAAACCATTTTGCAGGTACAGTAAGGCAACCTAACTTTAAGAATCCGTGGAGGATGTGAAGATGTTTGATCCATTTGGATTTACCTGGTTTCTTTTTTCTGGGAAAGTATGGCTGTTCCCACTTGTCCAGCTGGGACTTGGAGAGGTCAATGTTAGCTCTTTGTTCTCGCAGAGGGTGAGACTGGCCAGTGCCTTCACCCCAAGACCACTCGCTGCCCTCTTGCTCCATTAACTGCTCCTATCTTATGAAACATTGCTGGATGAGTCAAGGACCATTTTCTGGGCCAGAAATGCTTTCTAAAATGCCAGCCACCACTTCCTTCTTCCACCAACCACCTCTTTGATCAGCCCAGTATCAGAGAGTGTTGTGCTCTGTGGTCTCCAGGCAGGGAAGTGCTGGTAGATCTTGCCCTCATCATCTGTGTCTTTGAGAAGGGGACATTCGAGCATCTGTCTTTCCGACTGCATGGGACCAGTCATGGCTACTGAAGAGGTTTTGCAGATCATAGATTAAAATTGAATGAAGGGCAGCTCACTTCAGATATAAAAATATGGAAATACCTAAAAGTAGTGGGGGAAAAGCAGTTAAAAAAGAATCTGGAGGAATTTTCTTGATGGTAGAGATTCCACTGTTTCTTTAAATAAAACATGCAAGCAGGTTTGGGTAGTTCAAATCCTCCTTCAGTCTCTGGGTTGGTAGACACCTGTGAATGTTTAATGGTAGCTAATGGGAAGTACTGGGCCTGGTAATTAAGGGGAAAGGAATAAAAATGCATCAGGTGAGTGGCTGTGGTGGAGCTTTTCAACGTTTGTGAAGTTCTTGGCTGCTCAGCGAGATCCTGTTTTCCAGGCAGGTGTGTATACACAAAGGATTTTATTTAAAAATTAATTTAGAAATGAGACTGGAACCCCTGGAAAGCAGGGAGAAAGACTCCAAAAAAGTGGCTGCTTCTTCCTTAATGGGGAAAATTACTCTGCTGGTGAGGCTCTGGCTGGCTTTTGGTGCTTGTGTGGCTGAACCTATGTGTTGATGAACCAAACTCAATTGTGGAGCTGTGTTTGTGTGGCCTTTGCTTCTGTCTCATCCCAGACTCCACTTCCAGGTAAGGCTCAAGGTCATAAATTTCCAAGTGTTATTTATTTTTTGCATGAAACACTGACAATCTTTAGCTGTTGCCATGAGCCACTGAAAGCTCTCATGGGAATGTGTCAGCTGGTGAAACCTTTAAAAGGGGAGTTGCCCTGGCCAAGGGTGGGGGAGGTTGGCTCCTTGGGTTAGAGGTTGGCTTGCATCTGGTGCCTAGCTCTGAACAGGGTTGGGGCAGCCCCACTGTGTGGTCGTCCTTTGGACTCTGGTGGGTAAAAGCCACCAGGGTTTGTTAGTTTGGGCAAAGAGCTGGTTGCCTGTGGCTGGGTTGGAAGCTTGGCTGAGGTCCTGCTGCAGGTGGAGAGAAGGATAAAGAGCAGTTTCTCACCTGTAGATGCTCCTGCTGTTAGTGATTATTGAGCCTTTGCAGGGAAGTGGTGTGAAGGTCTATGAGGTCAAGTCCTGCCCAGTGTCTAAGTCATCCCAGGCTGCTCTCCTCCCTTCCACCTTCTTCCCCACAAATACAGGTCTACTTCGTGGTCTTTGTTGCAGAGAAATGGCAGCCATCTGTTCAGCCTGCATGAATTTTTATGTTAATTCTCATTTCTATGTTTTCAGCAACAATGATCTCATTTGGGAAGGGAGAGTACCTTGCAAATGCCACGTGCCCAGAGCTGTTCCATTGTAGTTTCCCAGAAGCACTAAAATCTCATAAGCAACCTGGTTTAACGTGATTACCAGCCCAGCTTCATTCATCAAAGGGGAATGGATAGTTTGCACGTATTTCAGAGAAGCAGCCATGATTTTGATACTTTTTGTGAGATTAATTGAATCGTGACAAGTTTGCTGGTTCACCAGCTCCAGAGGTCTGGGTGTGGAAATTCTTCCTCTTCTGCTACTTGAAAGCAGATGGCAATTTATTCTGTAGTCGTGTTGGAATAACGTGTGTTTCTATGCCTCTGTATGTGGATGGTCAACAGGGAGCAGTCTGTCTTCATGTAATTTTAAATATCTTGGAGGATCCAAATGTACGATCCTGCGCTTGGGGACTTCATGTGGATTTGTGACCCTCTTTAGAGGAGCTGAGGCCATGAAATAGTGACTGGGATTCAGGGGGACATAAATATCATATTTTCATCTGTGGCAGCTGTAACCTGTTCTGGCTATTGTTCTTGTTATTTAGAGGGAATATGGACCCATTTGGCTTATTTAATTAATCCAAAAGTTGCAAGATGGGATAGAAGAAATAGTTCTGATAATGGAATAAACTCTGCACAGGTTTTGGAAAAGCAGCTGAATGTCCTGATAGGGAAAAAAACCAAGTTATTTTTAGGCCTTTCTAGTGGTTTATTTATGAAGGGGTGGGTGCTCCTGCACTCTGGAACAGAGCAGGGCTGGTGGGAAGAGCATCTATTTGCCTTCATCAGAAAGTGGGGTGCCATGTTTTAATGGATTTTTACTAGAATGAGCCCAAAGCCCCTCTGAAGCACCAGGGAGCAATGGTCTCCACAGAGAGGAGAGTAGCTGTGGTGTTTGGGAGGTCTCTAAGTTGGAGTGCAGATCTGGAGAACCTCAGCTGTGCTGCCACCAGACAGAGTGCCCCGTGCATGGTCTCAGCAAGGACATTTGGGGACTATAGTCTCAGGCTGGGCCTTCAAGAATGGCCATAGGTATGGACTGTCCAATTTTGGGATTGTCTTGTGAGTGAAGGTCCCATTTTCCATAGTCCAGAGCTACCCCAGAGATGGTAGGCAGCAGATAAGGTCTCCTTAAGGTAGGCCTAAGATAGGTGCAGCACTAACACTTCTTCCCCCTCTCCAAGGTCAGCCATCCATTTTGGGTTTTTAGGGAGTCAAATCATATGTATGAATAACTTTGTACAATAAGTTTTCAACTGTCAACAGAGTGATTTGTGAATAAATGTTTTCATTACTTGGCTGACTCTATGGATGGATGAATAATATCCATAAAATAAATTATTCATCTTTTTCTCTCCTTGCCATCATCAGATAAATTCTTTGTGATTTATATTAGTTCATTATTCATCTGGCTATGAGAAATAGACATATTAGAGATGGGTTAAGAGCTAAATCTGCTTTATTGAAACCAACAACTAAGTTCTAGTTGATATTGGAGGCTGCACCAACACAAATCTCATCCCATGGAGTTCAAGTACCCTCTGAGCAGAGCTGCTTCATGGGTGACAAGTCCCCAAGTAATGTGCTGAAGGCAAAGCCATGTTCTCATGCTCTGATACCTGATCCCCATCTTCTTAACCTCTTCTGTGTCAGGGCTGCCTTGGGCTACTTCTTACCAGAAACCATGGGTTAGGGGTGCCACCCCGGATGCCTGATGAGTTGTGTCCTTTGGCCAGGTCATGGCTACAGCAAAGAGACCTGCCTGCTCTTAGAGGGTGCAATTCCTCAAAGGCAGCTGGTGTATTGGACTCCAGGGACAGTGGAGAGGAGGGAGACTGTCAGTCTTTATAGCAGGTTTTGCAGTATTTTACATAACATAGAGGTGTGAGGCTGCAGTCCTCCCTTTCCCAGGCTCCCACTATGCAGTTTCCTCAGGCCACTTTTGTCCCCGACAAAGCCATACCATCAGGTTGGCCAGCCTCCTCCTCCTCAAAACACTCCAGAAACAGGGATATGGGAAGACTTTCCACAATGCCAGAGGAGGAAGGCAGAGGGAGATGGCTTCATTTGGCTCCTCTGCAGAAAGAAGCAAAGAAAGCCATCACAGCGAAGCTGACTGAAGGGACAGACGTAGGAGGTATCTGCTGCTCTTGCTCTGAAGCCACCTTTCGTTTGTTCACCTGATTTACAGGCATTGTGTTGTTCCACAGATTGGTGGCTGAACCAGTTTTAAGTTTCAGACTTTTGCTGGTTTTGCTTTATACCAGCTCCGAAAAGTCTGCCTAGAGTTAGTTCCCTGTTAAACCTCTGGGAAAAAAAAAATCTTTCAATCGCTCTCCCATGACTAAAAAAAAAAAAAAAAAACTGACAAAAATGTTCTTCAAACACATTTCCCTCTCAAAAGGTTCAGGCAGATAGGAAAAATATAGAAAGCTTCACCTTTAGATAGTGAATAGCTGGGAGAGTTACCTGTGTGTGGAAAGCGGAGGTAATAACGGGAGCTTGTTGTGTCACCGAAGCTGGAGCGCGCTGTGCCAGGCACCTGCTCGTAATAACGGGCTGAGCCGCGTCAGCTGGATGCAGAGAGCCAGAAAACACAGGGAGAGCTTTGATTTTTATTTTTTTTAAATTTTTATTCACGGCATCTAACATGACACCCTCAGCTGAGTGATCAAATACAGGCATGAGCGTCAAGATTCAGATGGAGAGAAGGAATGACAAGTGAAGGAAAAAAAAAAACCACCCCACCGGTAACTGAGGGGATGACAGGAGGGAGGCGGGTGGCACAGGCAGAGGTTCTAAAGCTTCTAAAGTTCTTCAGCCCACCTTGGTCTGGTGCTGGCTTTGCTCCTGAGCCATCCAGACCCTGCAGGAGGACCTGCTCCATGATGCCAAATACCCGAGCCCCCAGTTCCTGTCCCTTCCAGGGCACCCCACAGCGATGCCCTGCATGGGCTTTGTGGCCGTCATGGACAGGGTCCTCTCAAATGCCCACTCAGCTGCTGCAGTCCCTGCATGCCCTAAAGAAAGTGAAAATTTCAGCAGGCAGGGGACCTTCATGTTTGAAGGACGTATTGGACTATAATTTGTGGAGTGATTGATATATTTTTTTTTATATATATAATTTTTTCCCTCTCCTGCCAGCTGTCTGGTCCAGGAGACACATCAATCTTTGAGCCCTTTTAAACTCAGAAATGCATTTCAGCAGGAATCGTTTGTCTTGCCCACCTGTGTGGGATGGGTGGGAAGGGAGAGCAGTGGGGGTTTGCTCTGCAGAGCAGCATCAGAGGGAGGGATCTTCTGCTTGTTCTCCGTTTGCCTCTGGCCTGGGACCTGCTGCTCTGCTGGGTGTGCAGGAGCCCTCACCCAGCCCAAGAGCCGATCCATTAAAAAATGGTACTTTAGTGGTTGTAAGAGCCTTTTTCACAAAACTAAGCTTATTTCAGTTTCTTTTCAAAGCTCAGCAGGTCTTGGGAGCAACCATGAGGGACAAAGGTGTCCTGAGCCTCAGCCAAGGAGCTCACCTCTTGCTTGGGCCTCCTCAGGTTCTCAGGTTGGCTTTTCTGATGTGGATGAGGAAAATGGTTGGTTGGGGTTCTCTTTTGGTTTGGTGTGGTGTTTTTTTTTTTTTAATTTTAGCTTTTTATCCCTCTAACAATGGCAAGGAAAGATCTTTACCACCAGCAACTTGATGTTCTGTGTAGGGTTGGTGGGTGAGGGTCATCAGGCTGGCGTGTTCCAAGGAGGGTCTGTCCCACCAGCTGGAGCCAAGGCAGATCTGGGTCTGAGCGGCTGGATTTTGGGGTCTGTGCCCAAGATGGCTTTAACACCCATGATTTGCTGAATTTTAGACACATCCCTGATCTTCCCTGAGGCCTACAAAGAGCAGAGGTGTGTTGGGAGGGATGGAGAACGTAGGTGAAACCAGCCCTGGGTCAGGTTTGAGATCCCCACCACAAGAGGAGGCTGGTTGCAGTCTGGTAAAGGGCTGTAGCCTCTTGGGGAGCATCTCTGCCAGGCGAACTGCTGGCTAGGACTGTGGTACACCCTTCCTGCTGTCCTTCCCTGTGCACTGTCCCTGATGAGTCTGCCCTGACAAGCTCCAGCAGACATAAGTGAACATGTATGTGCATTGGCTTAATCTGCTCTGATTAGTTTGCCCAACACAAATACTCGAGGGAAAGGATGCAAACGTGGAGGGGAGCAGAGCTGTCAGTATCTCCTGAGCTGCAGGGGTTGTGTTGCCTCATGGCTTTGCACCGCCCAAGCACTGGGTTTCATCACGTCTCGGCTGGATCCTGTGGGATGTGGCTGCTGAGCTGGGGGAAATGGGGTCAGCACACAGACCAGGAGCCTGAATCCTATTAACTCAATGGGACAAAGAAGAGATGATGAGACATGTCCCAGACCTGTGTAAGCAAGGAGTCTTCTCCTTCAGGTCAGGCTACCAGCATATCAGGAGAAGACAAGCGTATGATGGCTGGGACCTGCCTGTGCATGAAATCGTGTGTGAATAGCTTCCATTTGTGTAACAAACCAAACCTTTGTTTGTTGTTGTTGTTGATGTGGGGATGGATGTGGAGTTCTGAGGGTTTCTGTTCTGTGTTAACAGCTGTTTGTCTGTCAGAAAACATGGAAAATTGCAACCTCCCATGAAGCTGGGGGAGGGCAACGCTCATCCGACTTGTACAGTATGGCTTAGAGCTGTCCTCAGTTTTAGCCTGAGGTTGTCTCTGTGGCCAACACTGGGAACTGCATCTTCAAGATTGTTCCCTGCACTGAGCATGTTTATTGGGTTACTTGGGCCTCTTGGGACATAGAGGTGATATTGAAAAGTTTTGGGCTAGGAAATTCACCATCTGCTCATCCTGCTCAAGATTCCCTGCAGTCTCAGTCTATTACTGCAATTTGCTGGGATATATTTTGATGAAGATCCTATTAGTCACTTCAAATTAACCAGGAGACAGTTACATTCCTCTATTATTAGCTGCTCTGTCTCCTGCAAATGCTGGAAATAAGTACCACAAGTTCAGGCTGGGAGATGGGTGGCTCGGGAAGGTGAAGACTGATGGGTCACCTGGTGTGTATGTCCCTACTGATGATTTGCCGATCTCTATCTACCAGACAGCTGTGAGAGGTGCAGAAAGGTTCCTGAGAGATGGGCCCACACTCATGTTGGGGCTGGTGTTCAACAAGATAATGCTTGTTGCTTCCAGAGTCCTTTAACCTGTGAGCGCTTTGTAGAAGCGTCACCTGCCCACTGTCAGTATAAAAGGGGTTATTCACATTCTCCACAGCTGAGAGGGCAACTGGTGTCTGGATGGACTATATGGCTTTGTAAAGGTGACCTGACAAATTACTGAAGGGAGGGCACCCAGATCCTCAGCCACAACTGCTGGGCTGTTCTTCATGAATATCATTTGCACGACTGTGGAGGTCATTCCTTCATCACTCTTTCATTGCCCAATTTTATGGAGGTTTGCTTGAAGCCCTGGTCTTAGGGGAGCCTGTTAGCACCTCACTGATGATACAGACCCAGAACTTCACTCAGCCATGGTTCTGGCATTGGGAACGAGTTAGGAAACCAGGTTGCTCCATCAGCACTGTCCTCTCTGTTTCACCACCTTCTCCTTGTTCCTTGGTGGCCTCCTGGGGAGGAGCTCCTTCTTAGAGGCTTTGGGTGGCTGGAGTAGTGCTGCCATGAGAGGTTGGGGTTGGCAGCTTTCTGCCATTGAGGCAGCGTGGTGGATGGGCAACCCATGGAGATGCTTCTCATGAAGCTTTGCAGTGGCCTCTCTGCAGGGGTCTTCTGGAGCTCACCTGCCCAGACACCCTGAGGGCTGCTCGCTCTGTCTCTAGAGTAGATTAGAAGATTTTTAGACTTTATTTTTTTCTTTTTCCCCTCCTGCTGAGAAAGTGGCATGTGGACTGGGCATGCGATTGCACTTGGGGCTGTGGAGAGGCAGCTTTCCCGCAGGCAGACTGCAGGGCTGCTCATGAAAAAACATAATTTCCTCTCAGCTGCAAAGAAACCTTTTGACGTGGCCCCCCCATGGGTGCAGGAGCAGTTCTACCAGGGATGCTTTTTAATTCTTCTACTGGTACCAGGAACTCCAGGAGGCTTCTGCTGAGGCTTTCCGCCTTGTGTGCGACCCAGGTGTCTCTAGCTCAGCTGCTGGAGTTTCCAGTTTACTGGTAACAGTTTTTCCAGCACTCTCATTTTACCCAGAATATTCTCTAGCTGACTTAAAATTAAAAATGCAAGAGTTGGGTAAAATAAATTGTATTTAATTTAGCTTAAGTTGTCCAATAATACTGCATGGATGGTATTCTGGATTTTCATATTTTATTCAACAAACCCTTTAGTTTATGGTAATATATCTGAAAATGCAGCAGAACTTAGCAGCCTTGTCTCGGCATTTACATCAACCCTGCTGCAGAGTTGAAAGGGCTTGGGTTGTGCTCTTTGTGGTTTTTTTTTTTTTTTTGTGGGATCAGTTCTGCTCATGGGTGAGCAATAGTAAATAAGGAGATGCCCATCTGGACTCACAGGTAGGTGTAAAGTTGGCCATTGGAAGACAACCTGACAGAGGCCAGATGACAAGCAGCCTTTGAAAGGGGAAAGAAAGGCAAAAAGCCATATTCCGTGGAAACCAAGCAGGAACTCTTGCAGTTCCTGTGGGCAGGGCAAGTGGTTGGCCAAGCAGATAACCTTTCCTCTTCAGCCACAGTTATTGTTGGGGATGCTTTTTAAGTGAAGACCAGGCGGATGGATTCTGCTCTTTGAGGTGGTGTTGCCTTGGAGCTCAGGGCCACTGGGGGCCTACAGGAAGAGATTCTGCCTCCCTTGGCTCTGGGGTCACAGAGTCACAGAATGACATGGGGTTGGAAGGGACCTCTGGAGGTCATCTAGTCCAACCCCCTGCCAGAGCAGGTCCTCCTAGAGCAGGTTGCACAGGAACGTGTCCAAACAGGTTTTGAATGTCTCCAGAGATGGAGACTCCACCACCTCTCTGGGCAGCCTCTTCCAGGGCTCTGCCACCCTCACAGGAAAGAAGTTCCTCCTCATTTTTAGATGGAACTTCTTATGTTCAAGTTTCTGCCTGTTCCCTCTTGTCCTGTCCCTGGGCACCACTGGAAAAAGACTGGTCGGTTCCTCTTGACACCCACCCTTTAAGCATTTATAGGCATTGATACTGGGTCCTGAGATGAGCCTCAGCCCTGCCCCTCAGTTGCTCTCTATTTTCTTCATCCTTTCTCCTTCATCCCACAATGACTATCCCTGAAGAGTTACCTATAAGGGTCAATTTTACTGAAGAGCCCCAGCTAAGCCTCCTGCAAATATTGTAGCCAAATTATAGGGTGTGCAATTACTGAAACTACTGCTTTATCCCATGGTTGGTGTGGAGAAGCTGAGGAGCACTGAGGAGCCCATGGCTGGGCTGCACCATGTCCCAGCTTTGCTGATATACCACTGAGTTTCCTGCCTCAGTCCTTCCAACTACCCCTCACTGAAGTGGTCCTCCTCTCTCCTGGCCCTGCCAGTCGTACCAGTTCCAGGGGCAATGGAAGACTATTTCAAAATAATTTTGCTTTATTGAGCCAGCACCACCTTGATTTCAAGGTCTGGAAGGGCTGTTGTGGTGGCTTGAGCAGATCTCCCTGTGCCCAGAATATCCTTCCTGTGGCTTCTGCCTCCAGTTCAGCATTTTCTCTTTGCGTGACCTTCCAGACAATAGCCAACCTTGATCTGAAGACCCTGCATGTAATGAGGTCTCTGTACCCACAGGGAAGGTCTTCCAGTGCCAATTTCTGGTGCGAATGGGGTTGGCTGCCAACCATTTCTCTGCAGTGTTGGAGAGTGCTTCTATTTTGGACAGGAGGAGGTGAGTTGCGACTTCCACATGGGCAAAGTCATGGGCTAATTTGGGTCCAGAACAGGTAATGTTTGGACCATCCCATGTAAGAGCATGTAACGCTGCCTCCCGTCCTTGGTTGACGGTGTCCCTGATATCAGAAATGGAGTCTTGACTCCTGCAGGGCAGGAGAGCTCTTAGGCAGCAGGTCTTGGAGGCATGTTGGCCAGTGTCATCCAGGCTCTGAGGCTCCCTCAAGGTGAGTAGGGGACAGTCCTGGGTTTCACTTGCACAGAGCTAAGCCTGCTCCCCTGTGAGAATGAAAATCAGCTTCACTGTGGGTTTTCTCCTCCTGTGGGTTCCCAGGTGTCACTGGAGAAAAGCAGATGGGCAAGTGTGTACATCTTGGGAAATGTTGGGCAACTGAAACAGCTGAATTCTGGTATGACTTTCCAAGCTGATGCAGGGAAATGTTTTGCTCTGTGCTTTGTCACACGACATCGGGCTGTCCCCAAAGTGTCTGAGACGTGGGGAGATGTAAAGCTGCTGGATGGGATGTACTCCAGAAAGAGCCCTTCAACTGAAGGGTTTAGTAAGAGACAGCTCAGGAGACTTGGTAGAAAAGTGAACTTTGCTATCCCGGATAAAGCAGCTTGTGCATGGCTGGTTAGTCCTGGGAGACAGACGAGCTGCTCAGGTGGGTTTGGGCAGACTGAGGTTGGTGTCTCCTGCTGTTACATCTTGCCTGCAGCTGGGAATTGCCTTCCAAGGTGAGCAGCTGGGCTTCAGCCCTGCTCCAGCTGCAGCAAACCCTGTGTGAAACCGCACCGGAGCCTTCCTGCACCGTGCAACATGTCTCAGCCCAGGAGCTGTGATCTCCTGCTGATGGGTAGTAATTAGCAGCTCCTGGGGAAGAGTGGGGGGCACTCATTTCTGAACCTGATCAGGTGTGATTTGCAGATGCCCATCTGTTCAAACCCTTAATTAATATCCTGCTGTGTGTCTGATGAGTCATTGGCAAAACTTAGAAGTTAACCAGAAGTGGCTCATGGCCCTGTTTGGATGGGTCCCTAAAGCTTAGACATCGTTAGGTATGTATTAAGGGATTCAGTGAGCAAAGTATTTCCAGAGTCCTCTAGACAGTACTGAATGTGACAAGCTAAGAGTCCATTTTCATGGCTCAATTATCCCATTCATGCCCTTTTCTTTCCTTATTCCCAGCTGATTTTAATACTCCCAAGTTCTACTTTGAATTGTGGATCTTGTTCCAAAGATACAAGGGGAAAAAAAGTGTTGTGGACTTCTTTGTTTTGTCTCTCTTTTTCTTTTTAATCGAAATAACCTTATCCAACTGAGCACATGACACCGTGGTTATTTTGCACCAACCCAACTGAAGGCTCAGTTAACTGGGAAAATGAGAGCAGGGACAACATCAACCTCCAAAGAGCCTGTTTGTGCTGACGTTGCTTTACACCCACCCAGTTCCCGAGCATGGGCTGAACGTGGTCTGCTCAGCCAGAGCAACCCAACATGTTCCACCTCAGGTCTTGGGAGATGCCCAGCTTTCAATCACACCAGCTCCTGCTGCGTGCCGTGGGTCAGGACTGAAAGAAGGTGACCTTATTGCAGTCTACAGTTTCCTCAAGAGGGGCAGTGGAGGGAGGAGGTGCTGATCTCTCTTTGGTGACCTGCGATAGGACCCGAGTAAATGGAATGAAGCTGTGTCAGGGGAAGTTCAGACTGGACATTAGGAAAAGACTCTTCATTGAGAGGGTGGTCGGTCACTAGAAAAGCTCCACTGGGAAGTGGCCATGGCACCAAGCCTGCCAGAGTTCAAGGAGCATCTGGATGATTCTGAGTCATATAGTTTAGTTTTAGGTAGTCCTGCGAGCAGGAGGAATTTGGACTTGATGATCCTAATGGGTCCCTTCCAACTTGAGATATTCTATGATTCTAAGGCAGATGGTCTCTCTCAGACTCATGAAGAAGAGCAGAAAACCACCTGTGACCCGCTCAGGGGCACAGAGTGAGAGGCAAGAACAGGGATGAATACTCCATGGCAGGGAAACGCAGGGTAGTGGGGTGTGTTGGGGGTAAAAGCAGAAGGAAGCTGGCAGTGTTAGCTGGGGCAGGGACTTGCACCCTCTAGGCTTGTTCCTCCTCAAGACTGGACTGGCATCTGGGAGATAAGCACTGGGATTGTGATGCCAGCAAGGAGCTGTGGAAGTAACCCTCAAAATGCACCTCTTCATGCACAAGACCACAACTCATTAGAGCTCCAGCTGTCCTGTCAGGTCAATTCACATCATCTTTTCTGTCTATGGACATCCACTTTTGCTGCTGACCCCATCCCATGGGACAAAATATTTCTGTTTTCAGGGTCTGTTTAATTTGTATTTTTCATGGATGTTTCAGCAGTAAAAGACCACCTTTTTGAGCGCAGAGTGGAGCGCTCGAAAGCCAGAAATGCCAGTGTTGTGTGTGTTTGTTAAGGTATTTTCTCTAATCACTACCTTCCTTCGCTGCTGCAGACTCCTCTGTCCCTCTATGATCACAAAAAAAGCATCTCCCAACACCCTTGCAGAGCAAACAAGGATTAAGCTGTGATTTGACTTTCCTTATTTGCAGACGGAACCTGGTGCTCCCTCCTCCTTTCAACCGCTGTGAGTGGCAGAGAAAGGTCTGATGAAGGCCCAGGAGCCGTCGCTGCTATTGGAGGTGCAGGAGTGTTGAGTCTCTTCTAATGCCTTCCTTGGTGTATTGATCCATGAGCTACGCAGTGTACGTAGGAGCGAGATTTGGATGTAATCCTTATTTAAACCCCCAGCAACGCTAACAGTCAGGCACTTCTTGTGGAGGGTTTTACAGATTTGGTCTGTCAAACTGAGGTCTGATCCTGTCCATGCCCAGTACCAACTTGTTCCAAGCCCCAGACCTAACTGGGAACCTTTCCCTTGGCCAATTGCCCTCAGCTAGCAAATCCCTGTGGTGCCTGGGCAGATTCAGCTCACCACTACCAACCATCTGAAGTTGAGGCATCTCATTAGAGGAAACATTTTTTTGGCTGAGGCAGTGGAGAGAAACAGTCACCCTGGAGGGAAGCTGATCTAATTTGGAGGTTGGTTTCTAAAGATAGCTAGGCTGGATGGCTCTTGGGGTCTGTTATCTCCACAGCCCTTAGAAGCTCATGGTGACTGGGTGAGATTGATGCAGATCTCCCGTCTGTGTCCATAGAATCATAGAATGATTTGTGTTAGAAAGGACCTGAAAGATCATTGAGTTCCAGCTGCCCTGCCCCGGGCAGGGACACCTCCCACCAGACCAGGTTGCTCAAAGCCCCATCCAGCCTGGCCTTGAACCCCTCCAGGGATGGGGGCAGCCACAGCTTCTCTACGCAACCTGTTCCAGTGTCTCACCACAATCACAGTAAAGAACTTTTCTAGTATCTAATCTGAATCTCCACTCTTTCAGTTTAAAACCATTACCCCTAGTCCTATCGCTCCACTCCCTGATAAAGAGGCCCTCCCCATCTCTCCTGGAGCCCCCCTCAGGTACTAGAAGGCTGTTTATAAGTTGTCCTCAGACCCTTCTCTTCTCCAGGGTGAACCCCCTGCCCCAGCTCTCTCAGCCTGTCCTCCCAGCAGAGGGGCTCCAGCCATCCCAGCATCTCCATGGCCTCCTCTGGCCCCACTCCAACAGGTCCATGTCCTTCTGATGTTGAGGACTCCAAACCTGTACACAGTGCTTCAGCTTCATATGTCTCCAGTGCAAAGAGCTGTGTCTGAGCGAGTTATATAGGCTTCCCCTGGAGCCAAGAGAGAGAAATAAATTTTTTAGTGCTATTCCCCTCCCTGGATTTAGGTATCTGCACCAGGTGAGAACAGATGTCCTGGAGAAGCTCATTTTTTTTCAATATGAAACCTTCAAAAGGATTCTCAGTGGCAGAGACATCTGAGTGGTTAATGTCTAAATTTGGGCAACTGTGTTTCTTCCCAAATTTTAGCTCAACTTCCACCCTGCAGCAGTGAGTGAGCTGTGTCCAGCTAGCTAAAGCAGACTCAAGTTCTCTGCTACTTTTACCCTATTTTCCCCTATTCCCCACCTCCCCAGCATGATGTGAAACACCATTTTAAAATGTTTTACTTTGTAAAACAACATATTGCACTGTTCTCCATTCACTTTCAATTTTATGCAACTTTCTTCACTGGAACGGGCTCAATGATCTCAGGAAATAATTGGTGAGCTTGTTAGACTAATGGGATTTTTATTTCCAAGGCTATAGATCAAACAAGTATGCCTGAAAATTCATTATACATGCAGTGTGCACTAAATAATTATTTCTGCCCGTGGAAGTGCTGCAGGAGACACTATGACAAGGTATAGCTTTAAAAAAAAAAAAAAAGCTGCTTGATTTATCATTTATAAAGCAAAGATCATACTAGATGCACTAGTTAAATATTCAGCAAATAGTAAGTCACTGGACTAGCCAGGGAGCAGGAGGAAAGCCTGGCGAGTGTGGTGCCTTTCCTTGTTTGGCTTTATTTTTGGTCTGGATCTGAACAAAGTGTCTCTCCCTGAGTTCAGCTCCACCTCGTTAGCAGAGACAGCCCTTGATGTTGCTGGAAGCAGCTGAATTTCTCTTCCAAGTGGTGAAGGGGGATGGTCTCCTACCTCCGTCTTCTCCAGGGGCTGGGTCTCCGTCCTGCTTCCCCTCTGCTCTTATTTACACCTGGGCAAGAGAGAGCAAACCTCAGTCTGCAGCCAGGAGGGAGGTGTTCTGCCCATCTCTGCGTATCCATGGGACATCAGCACTGGAGGACCTGCCCCATAATAAAATGGTGAATATTAGTGACTCTCTGAGATTTTTCTCATTGTAGTCATCCTTGCAACTGTCCCTAATGGAGTGGGATGGTGACTTGAATCTTACCTTCAGTGTATTTGCAGATTGCGACTTATTTTTGCAGCTTTGTTTGCAAACTGAGCTGTCTTAAGGATATTCTGTGTGCCTATGTGGGATGGAGTCATCTACTCGTTATTTTTCTACCAAGTATTTAGTGTTTTCCATTTGTAGAGCTGGTCAAAGAATCGTTCACTAGAATTTCCATAGAAAAACCTTTAAAAAAATAATCACAAGTAGATACCACTTTTGTGGGGAAAACTGACAAATGTTTAGAATGTGATGGGAGAAATAAAAAAAAAATAAATGAAGAAATACAAAGAAAAGTTGTAAAATGAAGCTATGACGTCTCTCAAATGAAAATGCTTGCTATACTTTGGGAAAACTTGAAAGCAAATCTCCACCATAACTTAAAATAGTTACTCTTGTGTTGCAGGCACAGAGACTAATTTGAAGTGACTTCATTTAAGAATGTCACTTCCAGTCTGTTTCATTCACCCAGTATTTGCCTTCTGGGTTCCTCATGGTGTGCCTGGGTGGGACCCCTTTGGGAACAGGAGGAATTTTGTTACCCCTCACCGGGGGCTGGTCTAGATGCCCTGGCTCTTTCTGGGTGAGCAGCTCCTGACCTCCCTGGGCTCCTAGTGCTGGGGTTGCACACACAAGTGCAGAACAAAGTCTTGAACTTGGGTTTTTCCAAGCCTATGGTCTGAACCATTGACCCATTTTCCACATGTGCTAGTAATTTAATAAATGACTTAATTGTGGTTCAGCCCCCAATGGGAAGAAATAGTGCTCTTGAGAGCTGTGCTTTTGCCAGTGGCCATCTGGAAGTGGTCCATGTCCAGCCTGGACACTTTGCTTGGTTGGTGAGCGTTGCAGGCTGTGATGCTGGTGCTTCTTGTGGTGAAATGACCCTTGGCTGTGCTGTCTGGTGGGAAATCTTGTCCTGGATTGGGCTGACACGGGACCAACTTTTCTTGTAATGCTGGGGAAAACTGCACTTTTAGAAGACTCTGGTGTCTGAATTAATGAAAATACTTGCTGTATACCCAGCCAGGCTCTCTGGGATTCAAGGTCTCAGTGTTTTTGATCCTCTCCAGGAGCAAGAAAGAGGAGTGAGACCCAGGCACTTGACCCAGGCTGCCAACAGGATTGTTTCATACCATGAACGCCACATTCAATGTATATTAGAAACTTTGCTGCGTAGTTCTCTCTCTTCCTCTGCGGTGTTGGGTCCAGAGAACTCCTTGCCCTGGTGCTGGAGCCCTGAGCCCTTCCCTTCCTCCCGAAGCCGCAGCGCTGGCAGGGTCTCACATTTGCTGTCCCTGCTGGGACTGCACGGCTTCTGCTGGGGAATGGGCTGGGGATAGCCCTTGGGTATTTTATATTGGTATCGGGATCAATAGTTATTCTTTAGTGTTTATTGATGTTAATTATTTAGTCTTATTCTATTAAATCTCTTTATATTTTAACCCTAATATTTCTTTATTTTCCCTGGTTCCCCTTTCTGGGTGAGGAGGGGTCATTAGGTGACAGAATAATTGTCTAAACGACAATAAATTGTTATGGGTTTTCTCAAACCATAACACATCTCCCGGCTGAATCGTGGTGAAGGCAATGTCACCATGAACATCCCGACCCGGGATGAATCTTCCTGCTGATTAATCTAGCATTCAGGGTGCTGCGGTTCATCAATCACATTAACCATGGGAGTGCTGAGAGAGGGAGAAGGAGGGGGTTTGAATGATGAGCTGCGCATCATGGTGCACCCAGTAAGTGGATAACTAATGGGTGAGAGATGCAGTCCTGGCTGGAACACGCCAGCTGGGGTGGGGGGAGTGGCTGCATCCATCCATCCTTCCATCCCTTCAGGAAACACACTCAGAATCTCACGATTCTGCTAAAAGTTTGCAAATCGCTCACAGGGCAACTCGGCCAGGGTGGTTTTTCAAAAGATCACGGCAGCACCTCCTAGAAATTTGCCCTGCAGAGCACACTTTGTGACAAGATGCATGCAATTACTCCGCGTGCCTATTAGAAACAAGCAATCGAGCATGCTAACGACCAGTGATGCTAATTACTGGCCGTTTCCTTCTGGCAAGTTGCTTCTAACCTCTGGTCGCAGCTGCAAAACCAGTTCACATTGTGCAACAATTGCGTTGAGAGGCTCAGAACATCCCCAGACTTTCATTTATTGTGTAAAAGTGGGAGGACAACGTGTAGCTCCACAGGGAAATGGCAAAGCTTGACTAATTAATCTACGAGTGCCCGTGAAATCCTCAGCTGCAGTGTGCTGTGCGAGTGTGAGGTGCTGCTGGTAATGCTTTAAGACGGGTGTTGGTTTTATACGCAGTGCTTCATAAAGGAGTCGGTCTCACGTAGGTCCCTCTGAAGGTCCAATAATGAAAAGCATTTCTGTAACTCTGGCTGCTGAATTTCACCACTGGAATCCACAAACAAAACCCAGAAGAAGTGGAGTTCCTAATCAGGCTGGCCAGGAGGAATGTTTCCTCTCCTGCTGCCAATTATTGGGCGAGTATTACAATGCAACATGTTAGCAGAATTAAATATCTGTTTGAACTTGGTTTCTCATGTACTTATGGGTGACAAATTAATTTTAATATTATTTATTCTGTGACGTTCAATAATTCATTGGGATGTGTTCATACCAGTAATTAGAACATGTAAAGTAAGAAACAGAGCTCACATAAATTATTCCATGGCATTCATTATTTATTTGACCATTTATAGCTGTGCAAAATTTACTGAGAAAATATGTACATTAATTAACACGCACATTACGATTTCATTAGTCCTACTACAGTTTTTCAACAGTAAAGATACTCGGATTTGGGTGTGTGAACAGCTAGAAAGGTTTGGCTTGTGTGTCTTAAATAATTTAAATTTAACAAGGAGCTCTGTGATTGGGATCCGCGAAGAGCTGCTCGTGGGCAGCCTGTCTGCTGGCCTACACGAGCAGTGGGAAGGCTCTTTTATGAAAAGCTGCTGAGATTCCTCAACCAAAGAAAGAGACGGGTGTTTGGCTGTGTTGTACAATCATGGACATTTCAGCTGGAGCAATGGACACCTGAAAGTCCAATACTTAGGACCCTCTGCTCTAATCTCCTGTGGTGGAGGGGACCATAGGGGAGGGCGGTGGGCATGGTGGTCCCATTGCATGTGCTTGGCTAATGCCTGCCTGGTGGCCAAGGTCCTGGAGAAGACTGTCAGAGGAGGCCCGGGTGCATCACTGACCCCTTCTACCAGCCTCACAGACCTCACTCGGGGCTGCTGTAAAGTCACTCCAGTTCCAATAGTGTGTTTTTTGAAAAGAGTCACGTGCATCAGCACTGGCACAGCTCAAACGCTGAGGAATTTGTTTATGCCAAGTGGATTTAAAAAAAAACAACAAACAACCAACAAACAACACACATATTCTTTTGTAGTCTGGAAGGGAAGAGAAGCATTTTTAATCAATGCCATAAAACCGATGCCTGCTCACCTCTTTTTACATCATTAATGAGTCCACTGGAGGATGCGCCGGGAAATTTCCACATGAGTAAACTCCACCCACTGTAAAAATCCTTAGATCCACCTCTGTAATTTAATGGTTCAGCTCACACATGAAAGCTGTTATTTGGGGTTTTAATTATTAAGCACAAATTGAATTTCAGCTTTTGGAGCACAGAGCTCGCTCCCTCTGCAGATTCCACCTGAGGGCTTCCTCGCTGGGGAATACTGGAGAGGATTTCTGTATGTCCACTTAAAATAACAGCCACAGCCATCCCTCATGGCTAGGGGAAAGCGCCGTCTTGGATAGTGGCTATGAACTATTCATGAGGCATAATTCATCTCAGGAATCCCAGGTGTATGTTTTTCTGGTTATGAATTACTAACAAAACTCATGGTGGAAGCTGGCTGTTAACTTTCTCATGGTTATTGCTGGTCAAGAAGCCCGTGAAGTTCCTGGCCAAAGAGCAGCTGGAATGAAAGAAATGCTCCTCTTCATGGTAGTGGTGGTTCTCCTTCCCCCAGCAGGAGCTCTGGCTGGCTGTGACTTCTTGTGGGAAACGGTGGTGTTGCTGCGTGAAGACTTGTCCAGGTTGGTCGCTATCAGGTAGATGAAGAAAAGCTTGTGAGAACAAAGAACCTTTCAAAACTCACCCTGTCTTGCCAACCAAACCCAACCCAACAAAATACGCCTGTGTGCTTTCATAGTTCTTGAATTTACAGCCACAAAATGCTTTGAGGCATTTTTGGGACTGGCTCTGCATGCGCTCGGTGGGTGCAGCACATGAAGGGAGACCAAAGGTGCTGGGAAGCAAACTAGGAAAAAACAACCATCTACTTCCTGGAAGGCCTGCAGTGTGAAAAGGGAAGCTGCCTGGTCTTCTCCTGCCTCACGGAGGCTGACTGAGAGCCATGGGGCTCTGGGACACCCTTCCCTGCACTGCCTGGGGTTAGGAGTTCCATGGTTCCGTCCTACAGAGAGACAAAACCCTCATTGCCTTCCCAAATGCCTGTATTCAGGGGTCTTAGGAGCTTATGTCCTAACAAAGACCAAGGCAGGGCTGCAGTCTGGGGATTTGTTTTGTCTTTACAGCTCAGCTGCCACGATGCAAAAAATACGTTGGTTTGGGTCGATACAAAATGCATTTCTTCTCACTGCAGTGACACTGAACAAATTCCCATTTGACTCAACCATCTGTTCTGCAAGTGTCTGATGCTAAACGGAGCCAAAGGGGAGAATCACGAGGCTGCCAGGAAGGAGCTCTCATCTTCCTCCCAGGTAAGTTGGAGGTTAGGGCACTTCACAAGGGGAGCGGAACCCAGGCTGGCTTCTGCCTGCTCTCGTAGCCAGAGGCTGGGCGTTCTCCCCCTGTGGCAGGCTGGCGTTTACAGATGCTTCTTGGGTGCAGCTGTTCCAGCCTCAACGTGTCTCACTTTGAAGTCTGCGTTTCAGCTGCTGAGATGGAAAACAGGCCCCTTACACGTTAATGGTGCCAGCCTTGCAGGGGGACGCACCCCGGAGGAGCCTGTGCTTCCTGGCAGATGGTGGAGGGCGGTGGGAGCACTCTGAAGGAAAAAGGGGGAGAAACTGAGTCCATCTTGCCAGTGTCCTCAGACCAAAACTTTAGACAACATTATTCTGTGTATTCTGAAGTTCATGTCCAGAGTTGAGGCTGGTTTTGAAAAATGCGGGTTTGGTTCTTTTATAGAGGACCATTTATTTTTCATGGCAGAGGGACTCTCTTGAGCATCATGCTTGAGACAGAGTTTGAAAAATACGGTGCCTTGTCTTTCGAAAATGTTCTGAGGAGCTACTGCATGGTTTCGGATGAGGGCACGATTATGCTCTGAAGGTTGTCATGGAGAAGGATGCTGCTCAGTCTTTCTCTTTTCTTTTTACTGGAGCTGGCATGAAAATGGATTATTCTAAACCATCTCTGTCTTCCTGTCCCATTTGTCAGGTTCCTGCAGTCACATTCTCTGCTTGATGTTTTCATAAACTGCACTCCTTTTCCTTGGGTTCTGGTGATTAATTGTAATGACAAGTGGAAATATTCCAAAATAAATCTATTCTCATGGCCCTCTGCAAAGTCCACTCTGAGAACCTTCTGCAGATTTAAAAATTCGGAGAGAGGTGGGAAGGCAAAAGATTTACATGAGAGCAGTTGTCCTGTGATGTCCCTTAATGCTGCAGTTGTTTTGGTAGGGACTGTATTTTCCCCTCAGGGGCTAGTAATTATCATTCGGCCCAGGAAACAAGGAAAATAGGCAGAAGTCCTGCTTGTCAGGGTCTCCATGGACAGGCAGAGCCATGGCAGAACTCCAAAGCTGGGAATTCTTAGAGCAGAGGTGAGGCCAATACCAGAACTGCTTGCGGTAGCTTTTTTGCAATGACTTCCCCACATTCATATTTTCCTTTTAAAAATATTTCCAGTACAAAGACTATTCTTTTGTCCGCAAACATGCCTTTCCAGTCCTGGAAATGCCTTTCTGCTGAAGGTAGTCCCATTGGGCAGACCATCCCTTTGCCAGCAGTAGTGCCCTCCTCGCACATCGTGGATGCTGCATGGGTAAAGACCAGGTCCCCTAGGTTTGGGTTTGGGCAGCTCGGTCACCACCCAAGAGAAGCTCTGCCAACACCCCCTGCTCTGCCTGTGTCTGTTGATCTTAAGAGTCTTTTCCAACCTAAATGATTCTACGGTCCCAGAGGAGCAGGAAACCCTACTCCTGACAATGATGAAAACCAACTGCATCCTGGGCTACATTAAGAGAAGTGTGGCCAGCAGGTCGTGGGAAGTGATTCTGCCCCTCTGCTCTGCGCTCGTGAGACCCCACCTGGCGTGCTGTGTCCAGCTTTGGAGTCCTCAACACAGGAAGGACAGGGACCTGTTGGAACGGGTCCAGAGGAGGGCCACGAAAATGATCAGAGGGATGGAGCACCTCTGCTATGAGGACAGGCTAAGAGAGCTGGGGTTGTTCAGCCTGGAGAAGAGAAGGCTCCGGGGAGACCTCATAGCAGCCTTCCAATATCTGAAGGGGCTACAGGAGAGCTGGGGAGGGACTCTTTGTCAGGAAGTGCAGTGACAGGACA